>QJSC01000458.1:0-14695 GCA_003697955.1 Calidris pygmaea
CTTGAACATAGGAAGTTCCATTTAAACATTAGGAGGAGCTTCTTTACTTTGAAAGTGGCAGAGCACTGGAATATGCTGCCCAGAGAGGTGGTGGAGTCTCCTTCTCTGGAGACATTCAAACCCTGCCTGGACACATTCCTGTGCAACCTGCTCTGGGCGGACCTGCTCTGGCAGGGGGGTTGGACTAGATGAGCTCCAGAGGTCCCTTCCAACCCCATGTGATTCTGTGAATGCTGTGACCATCAGGTGCTTGCGTACAGGCCCTTCTCCCCAGTATTTTTTATTATTTTATCAGTATAAAAAGAAAAAAAAAACACAACAAAAACAGTTAAGTTCTTAAAGTGAGGCCTTTTCAAAGCAGCCCAACTCCACACTGAAGACAAAAATACAAGTCTGTTTATGGTAATTTCCCGCCATACTTACAGGACACATCAGAGATACCCGCAGACTGGTTGTGGCAATTTCACTATCGGGATCTGCAGTTAGTTTTTCTTTAACTATTAAAATAAATTCAGACATTATTTAAAATGCTAATCTTGATTGGCCAGTAAATCTACTTTATTTCCAGCTATTTAAAACAAGTTAAGCATCTAGGAAACTATCTCACAGCAACAATACTCTGGGCATGGACTTCCTTTTCCAAATGCTGCAAATTCCCTGAGTATTGTCAAGTTCTAGTTTTAAAGAGCCACCAACCACCCTCAGAAAAGTACAGACAGAAATTCATTTGACTTACTCAGTGCTCTGGAATGGTCGGGGTTTCTGATACCTTTCATTTTTAACCTCTGCAAAAGCATCGCTGAAGTGAGCTGACGAACGAGGTACACAGACATGGAATAATTCTACAAAAAGAGTGATTAAAGATTAAATATTGATTTCATAGAGTACTGCCACTGTGACAACAGGTTACTATTTACACAGGAAAAACAAAAACATGCTGAATTTTTGCTTAATAGTTATGAAAAGAATCGACAGATGCCTTCATTGCTGTTAAAGAGGCCAATACTCTGCCAGAATTCTCCTGCCAATCAAGTCTAATTGTCCTCCTCCAGCTGTGCCTTAAGCAAGAATAACAACTCCACAACCAAGAGAATCTGGAAAGATAATTTACACTGGTGACACCTTCTCATACATTCAGTCTTTAAGAACATCTCACCTTTGTCTCCTAAATCCTTCCCTTTTTTTCAGTGTCTATCTGGTAGTGGGGAGCTCAAAGACAATGACATGACAGAAAAAATGAATGCTCTTTCAGGTGCAAACACGTTATTTCCTTCCTTAAAGACCATCCAGTTCCAACCCCCCTGCCCTGGGCAGGGACACCTCCCACCAGACCAGGTTGCTCAAAGCCCCATCCAGCCTGGCCTTGAACCCCTCCAGGGATGGGGCAGCCACAGCTTCTCTGGGCAACCTGGGCCAGTGTCTCACCACCCTCACAGGAAAGAATTTCTTCCTAATATCTCATCTAAATCTCCCCTCTTTTAGTTATACCAGAGTCTCACTTTGAAACATGTGGTGTTTCTGGTCCACCGATTTTGAAGAAAAAAAATAAAAATGAAGCAAGCTACTCTAATAATTGAATCCAGAAGGATTTGCACAACTAGTCAGAGATAGAGGAATAAGTAGTTCTTGTCTTACCAACAGCTGAAAGGGCTGCTGCAACAGTTATTTAAACTTAAGAAGAATTCATAAATTCTTCATACTCTCCTGCTGCAGCTTCCATGAAATTTAGAATTGCATTATGAAGAAGCTTCAATTTTCATTTTCCCCCCATCCCAGCTGTCCATCCTTCCCCACTAAATCACTTTTCCCTCAAGTCCCCTAAACTTCCAGAATAATTTCATTTACAAGAACACACACACTGCTCAGATATTATCAATTACAGACACAGACACACACCCTCCACACAACCATGTTTAAGATCCATCAAGCCCAGAAACAGCTGACACTAGCAGCCTGACACCCCCCAATAAACCCTTCCCAGCAACCTGCCATGTAAGAACTTTCCGAGCTGGGAATTCTACCCCTGTTTTGGTTTATTTGCAAGTACAGTTTTAAAGTCAACTCATATAGAGGCCATTTTCACATAAAAAAAGGAATCTCAAAAGAATAGAGATGGAAATATCCATTAACCAGTTCTTCCTATGAAATAATAATTGCTTTTGGAAAACTACTTGGTATTACTTGGTTAGAAAATACAAAAACCTCAAAAGCAAATGCCTCTGTTTTTTTAAACAGTTTCTACAAAATATAAAGTTTACCTTTCCAATTTCAGAAGCCCAGGAAATGGAGATCTGGTTTGGCACTGCTGATGACAACCTAACTAGAGATGTTATATTCAAGGGGCGCCCAGGTCGCTTCTGTTCAATTCCATTTTTCGGTGGCGGAGCGTATCCCTAAGGGAAGAAAGGACAAGGAAAGCATTACTGAGTCTCTCCGCTACATTCTGAAGCCTGCCGAAACAGACTTATTAGTTTTAAACAGATCTACACGAAGTAGGTAAAACTAGAGACTAAATTCAACACTTACTCTGAGAAATACCAGTCTTTGACAGTCTTATACCATAGTCTACCACAATTTAAAAGCATTTTTTGTTATAAAGTGGTTTTACAGAAGTGCTGAAAAAGTGGAAGAAAACACAGTCCAGGTGATTTCATTGGAAGAGTAAAAAGGAATTTTGATGCTTTGTCCTCTCCCCCCATCCACTGAAAGAGCACGGAACATCACAAGGACACAGCCTTAGTGACAACTCCTCATGACTTGCTGTATTTCAGGCTGTTTCACACCCAGAAAACACTTCACTGATTTTATTTAAGAAACAAAGTCTCGTTCCAAGAGCTCCACGTCTCCTCAGTGTCCACTTTGCCTCCCATCACCTACACCCAGCCCCATTAGTGACAGGCTGTCACCTGTACTCTGCCATGAAGAAGGGCTGTACGTGAAATTATCTGCTGTATTTAAAAGGCTTTGCTGTTGTCTGCAGAAATGAAATAAAATAGATATTGCTCTCTCTCAGCTTTGATGAAGAATTTCATAGTCATAGAATTGCTTAGGTTGGAAGGGACCTTTCAGATCATCAAGTCCAACCATCAACCTAACACTGACAAAAATCACCACTAAACCATGTCCCTCCAGCACCTCAACGTCCTTGTTGTGAGAGGCCCAAAACTGGACACAGCACTTGAGGTGGGGCCTCACCAGTACCAAGTACAGGGGGACAGTCACTGCCCCAAGTCCTGCTGGCCACACCATTGCTGATACAGGGCAGGATGCTTTTGGCCTTCTTGGCCACCTGGGCACACTGCTGGCTCATATTCAGCTGGCTGTCAACCAACACCCCTGGCCACTCTTCCCCCCCGCCACTAGCACTGGGCAGCTTTTCTCTATAGTTTTATTTCCTATATGATGTTTGCAAATTGAATCGGGAGCCATCTGGTTCCCTTTTGCTTATCAGCAAGCACATCTTCTCCAGCATATCGTGAGCAGAAAGTACTTGTGCTACGTGAAGGAACAGTTTATTCCCGTCACCCTGCATCTGTCGCTATGTAAGGAAGCTCGTCTGCAGCAGGAACTCTGAGAATCTGTTCTGAGCTCACTCAGACCCCCCGCAGTCCACTCAGCTCAAACACTCATCCTGTGCCAGAAGGATGCTAGCAAGAGATTGTAGCCCTACATCTTGCACAGAACCGTCTGCCAGATTTCATGTAGTTCAAGACAGTGTTGTTCTATACAAGAAACTCTCATGGAAAGGATATGCTGAAAACCCACACACGTGTGGTTTTTTGCCCAGAAAAACACTCACATTCACAGCATAGTGCTTGGAAAAAGAGTCTTCAAAAGACACTAAGTCTGAAAATAATACAGCAGAAATAAACAGCCTCTTCCACTCACTGATCAAGTCAGTGCCTTTAATTCAAGGAGGACTCAGCAGTTGTCACATCATTTCCTAGAGTTTCCAAAGCTCCATTACTAGTCCATACATTTTACTTGACAACCAAGCCCTGGCTCTGTGTCACCACAGCCCTTTATTAATTTCAAACAGGACAGAAAAGGGACTATGGTCTGCCAGGCCAGAGCTGCAAACAGCAATTGCTGAAGAACTCTTCAACATGGTTGTCACCCCAGACAAGTGACCCAGCAGCTCTCAGGAACCACATATGCTTTATTGCAGAATACAGAGGCAGCAGATGCACAGGTGACAGCTTCACATTGAAAAGAATGAATGATTTGCCATTTCTTTAATCAGATGTAACAGCTGCAGCCATTTATAGAGCATATTGCTTTGCTGTAGTAGGCCTTTTCCTACTAGGGTGACTTTATAATGAACTTATTTGAACGAACACACCATCCCTGCAATATTTAGGAGAGTATTTCCACACATACTGTCCCAGCCACAGGTTGGAGACCAATGTGATTACTAAGACAAAGCTGCCTTGCTTTCAAGAGAGCAAGGATGCAAGTTCTCTTATATTTCCCAACTTTTTCTTCTTTTTCAGGACTCGGGAGAGGAGCACTCTGCTTGCCTGTCACAACCAGCATAGTCTAGCACTGTTTAGTTAGGTTGCCAATACTAGTAGCTAGCAAATGCCAATGTTATTTGGGTCTTTAAGTCTTCCATGCTCCTTGCAAGAACCATATTAGTCAAAGTAGGTGAAATCTGCTATAGCCAGAAAAATCTATCAACAGAAAGAGTGATTGCCCTTTTATCTGGCTATTTCCAACCTGCCGTGACGTTTGATTTTGTCCTCTGAAAGAGACCTGCAGTGGTCTATGGAGGTACCCTGAGAAGAAAAACAAAATTACCTTTTTGGACTTTGGCATTTTGTTTTGCCTACAAGAGAAGTCAACAGGAGAACCACCTGCTGCAGCATATTATGGATAAAATCCTTGTTACTTGCCATGACAACAGCATGAAAGGCTCTACATTTACTCCTTTTAAGTCAGAACCAATGCTATAAGAGGAGAACACAGGTAGTTGTAGGAAGACAAGAAAACACTGTTACTGTGATTTGGCACAACTCAAAGCAGTACTGGCACACTGGCAGCAATTCCCTGAAGTTTCTAGTAAGGATGGCAGCCAAGGAGATGACCAAGAATAATTTACAGACATCCACAGAGGCATGAATTGCTACATCAGGGAAAGACAGAAGACTTAAGAACTGTACAAGTTGGCAATAGAGGCTGGCATCACTGATTAATTACCTAACACCAACACTACTGACTGGGACAATAGTAGTCTTTGAGGCAAAGAAGTTCTCTTACATTTCCTGCAAGAGAAAGGAACGACAGGAGAGATGCAGACAGTGACCAAACCATCAACAAAAAAAATATATTTGCAGGACCACTGGGATTGAGACTATATTTGTCATCCAGCTCAACTGAAGGAGGAGAGGAAAGGAAGTTGCCAAGACAATAGTCATTTATTCACTTTCTCAAGTTTCTGCTGAACAGATGAAAGAATTTCATGATGTGCAGGAAGAACTTTCAGGGTTTATATCTAAAGCAAAGCAAGAATCCAAGATTACAAACATTTTTTGCTATGGCTGTGACAGACACTATACACAAAATGGATAGCATAACATATTATAGCAGGGTATAAACTATATTAGCAAGATTAAGAGTCGGCAGACATTGATGTCCACAGGGTAACATCTGACACACTTCTTTTTGGTGGATTGCTTAAAGAAAGGAAGACAATCTGCAGAAGAAAAGAGAAAATCCTCAATCCTCACAAAGAACATAACTGGCATTTGCAGAGAAAAAACAACCAGAAAACATATGAAAGAAATCCTCTTACACACTGAAGCTAGATAGAAGAACAGCGATGCAATGGCTAAAGAAGCAAGGGGAAGAGAAGCTCAAGAGTCTCATTTAAGCTGAGCAGAGGAAAAAAAAAAACAAACAAAACCCTCTGTACTACTATTTTTTCCATCCTCTATAGCTTCTAGAATTATTTCAGAATGGGTTGCGCAAGAGTTTTTCTCTGTTCTATTGCACAGATACCCATTCTAGAGATTTTTCAAGAGTAATGAGCATGCTTTTCCCTTTTTTTGTATATATTTAACCCTTGAGGTGACTCTGCCAATTTACTAACTTTTCCGATATCAGAAACCAGTAAAGCATGTGACTGCCAACTTGCTATAGGTGACTAAAACACAATTAATCCATGCAGTGGCTGTAACATAATTAAGAGTAGTAACGGCTAATCTCACACAGCAAACGTACAAACCATATGCCTAACATTAATAACTAGAGAAATTTGAGTGATAACAATAAACAGCTTGATTGTTTTAGCAAGCTAATATTACAGAAAAAAAAAAAACAAAACACACCGCAAAAAGTCACAGAGAAGTCACAAATACATACAAACGAGCTTACCGGCAACGGAAACAGCTTCCCATTTACTTTAATACACAAACTATTAGGGTAATTATCTTCTTGAGGGCAGCTTGTCTCTGCTAGGCATAACCTACAGCCCCAAAAAGAGAAAGAATCATTTTCAAGTGTCACCACATTCATGTGTCCCCCACAAACATCTAGACTTCTGATATATTGGCTAATTAAGAAGTGATAAGAAAACACTATGAAAAAGGTACCTTAGCTGGACTTGGACCGTGTAATCTCTCCTGCCCCCTGGTAAGAAGTCCCTGTGACAAGAGAAAGAAAAAGAGAAATACCCATTTAGACAGCAGATCTCATATTCCAGTCATATGCAGAAAGAACTGGCACGTGTGCTCCAACGTCACTAAACTCTGCTCTTATTTTGCTTTTATTGAGCTATGAACAAGCCTTACAAGTGACACAGCTTGCAGGAGCTAAACAGCGAAACAGGACTTTAGGATCAGCATCCTCTGTCAGGAGTTTATAGTAACAATAAAGTATGTTACCAGAGGGGAAAAAACCCTATGAATTCTCTTGTCTTACACCAACACAAACCCCGGGACAAAAGGTAAAAGCAGCATGGTAGAATCATAGAATGATTAGAGTTGGAAGGGACCTTAAAGATCACTGAGTTCCACCCCCCTGCCATGGGCAGGGACACCTCCCACTAAACCAGGTTGCTCAAAGCCCCATCCAGCCTGGCCTTGAAGCCTGGTAGTTCCTAAAGAAAACAGAACAGATAAACTCAGCATAACTTCAGTGAGGGTTATCACTCTGCATCTGCAAGATGAGGCATAAGATGAACCAAAAAACCCCGTTCTTACCTGGAAATACAGATTTCTCTGACCTGCTGAGGTGTTAAAGCAAAGATAAAAAACTTCTCTTGGAACCTCTGGATACTGCTCTGTACTAGGAAAAAAAAATATAAACAAAAGAGGTTTAACCACGGTGATTAAAACAGGATCTGCAATTGAGTTTTTCCTGGAACAAGGCATAAATCACGCAATATAATCAAATTGGGGTTAAACTGCATGTAACTGTCCCACAACAGGAACAAATCATTCATTCAACTATATTCAGCTGGCTTAATATCACATTACACTTCAGCGCTAAAGCAGCTTGGCAAGGCGCGTTATAATCCTTTCTCCCACAAAAGAGAGTTTCAAACAAACACACAACAAAATCTAACACTGGATACCTGATGAAAACAGTACCACAGAGAAGATGTTTACAACTATTTTAAGGTACTACAAGAAGAGAACGTGCACCAGAAGTTATTAATGGAATTCTAACTGGAATGGGATTCAATTCAGAAACAGCTAAAGGTAACTCAGCCTTTGGGGAGGAAGGAAGGGAGCACCACCCCTAATGCCAGAGAAGACTCCAAGTCTGGGAATTACCCCTCAGTAGCATTTGGAAAAAAAAAAAAAAAAAACCACAACAAAAAAACCCAACTTTCATATCATAACCCTTCTTGTCTGACAGTGACAGGAAGCAGTAATATTTTAGTGTTAAGTGTTCATAATATGTAAATATTACTTTTTCTATTTTATTTCAACTTGTGAAGCTAGAAATCTTGACCTGAAATAAAGATAGACTTGTCCAAGAGTTTAAAGTCACCAGCAAGGAAGACAAATGCAAAAACAGCACAACTAAACCAGACAAATTTGGAAGAGCCATATTGTCTTGTACACTCTGACATTCACAGCAGATGATCTCTATGCCCAGAAAATACAAAAAAAAAGACACAAACATGAAATAAAACCCAGGAACACACACAAGTTCCTCAATTCAAAACAGCTACATTGCACATTTACATACATACACACCCACCCCACAGACAGCATTTTGTATTTCAAAATAATACTTAAGCATATTTTCAAAAGATCACGGAAATATTTTCTTGCTGAATTGAGTGTGGGTTAAAACTAAACCCCACACCTATACCTGCAAAAGAATACCTACATCAATCCCTTTGAAAGGGTCACAGTGAAGTGGACTATACTCCCAGCTCTCTGACCTATTTGGTTTCTGAATCCTTAGTTCTCAAACATAAAAAACTTGTTTGTTCCATGTCTCAATCACCTGAGCCTACTAACTGGAACTATAAGCTATCCATCTCAATCTAAAAATCTTAAATAAAGCCTCATTTCCAAATGAAACCACATTAGAGTGATTTTTAGCCAATGTTCATATCCTTCTAGCATCAGAAGGGCCAATTATTTGTACATCAAGCCATTCCTCACATCTCAGTTGCCCAGATCCGAGTTGTAGCTCTGGCTGCTGCCACCTCCATGGACTGTGTTCTGGAAAGAGCTTGAAGGCAAGCAAGTGCTAGGTTAAATTATTCTTGTCCCCCTTGCCCGTATCCTAGGAGGACCTGAATGTTACAGGATGAGACAGTCCTCACTCCTGATGACAAGAGGCTCTGGTGAGACCCCACCTGGAGTACTGTGTCCAGCCCTGGAGTCCTCAGCAGAGGAAGGACATGGACCTGTTAAAGCGGGTCCCGAGGAGGCCATGAAGATGATCAGAAGGCTAGATCACCTCTCCTATGAGGCCAGGCTGAAAGAGTTGGGGGGGGTTAGCCTGGAGAAGAGAAGGCTCCAGGGAGACCTTAGAGCCCCTTTCTCTCTAAGAAAGGCTCTAAGAAAGCTGGGGAGGGACTCCTGATCAGGGAGTGGAGCCATAGGACAAGGGGGGAACAGTTTAAACAGTTTTAAACTGAAAGAGGGGAGATTTAGATGAGATATTAGGAAGAAATTTTTCACTCAGAGTGGCGAGACACTGGCCCAGGTTGCCCAGAGAAGCCGTGGCTGCCCCATCCCTGGAGGTGTTCAAGGCCAGGTTTGGATGGGGCTCTGAGCAACCTGGTCTAGTAGGAGGTGTCCTTGCCCAGGGCAGGGGGGTTAGAACTCGATCTTTAAGGACCATTTGAACCTAAACCATTCTATGATTCTATTATCAGTTAGGAAACTAAAATGTTTAAGAGGATGCAAAGAGCTTGCAAAAGGCTGAAAGTGTTTCTAAATATTACTAAATAGTTAGGGAACATTTTCTACCACGTAAGGTAGGACAGGTTGAATTTCAAGACAGAAAACAATGTATTTCCAAGTAATTAAATACCTTTAAGAGTGAGGCATTTGAGGAAGCTGAAGTGAGTTTTCAGGTTATTTGGAAGCCAAAGGTCCACCCTAAATTTTAACACGCAGTTTGGCAACAATCCCTAAGCTGAAAAACCTTCGCTGATCTGATACAACACTGAACTTTGCTGCACAAAGTATCTATTTCAGTGCCAGATAGAACCTGCAGAAATGTTGCAGTGAAATAAACATAAACTAACAAATTAGTAAACTTATTCTCTTTACCTTGTTGCAACTAATTAATTATCCACCCTGAAATCCTTTCCCTCTTGGCCCTGACATATGTGTTCCTCATTTGTACCAGGCAAAGACTTCAGGTCCAAATCTTACAGCCAGAAGTGGAGGTTCAGACTAGATTCTTTACCAAGAGGGTGGTCAAACACCAGGGCAGGCTTCCTGGAGACATAGTCAATGCCCCAAGACTGTTCATTTTTAAGAGGTGTTTGGACAATTAGCTATTGCTCTTGGCCCTTAACTATTACTCTTTAACTTCTGGTCAGCCCTGAAGAACTCAGGCAGTTAGATGATCACTGTAGGTACTGAACCATTCTACTCTATTATTTAATATTGAAAATATAAAGATCTTTAATCACATAATATTTATAGAAGAGAACACTATTTTCTGAAGGGTGGTTTTGGGGGACAGGTGGTGGAGAGAGGGCAAGGGTAGAGATGAGAAGGAAAGAGAGCATCCACCTTTTCCCAGCTGCAAAAAGCAGTTTAAGTCTGGACTCAGTAGTCAATTCATGAAACAGATGTTGCTTGTAAGTGACCTGCAGAGGTATTAAACACTTACCTAGACTTGTAGGTTTTATGAGCACGTCAAGCACATCATAAAAAGGGAGGCTTTTCAGTTGAACATCGGGATGAACAGGTGGAATCGGGGGGGATGGCTGCTGCATCTCAAAGTGGGGCTTAGTGTCTTGGAGGAGCACGGAACCGACAGGTGAGGAAGGAGACTGAGGCGTGACGGAAGTCGAAGGGAGCGGGTGAATGCCAGCAACCACCAGGTCAGACTCAACAGGAGAGGAACTATTGTCCAAATTGAAAACCGACGGTTTTATAGCTGATAAGTCCGAAAGTCCTTCAATTGTCCTTGGGTACCGACGCCTATAGAGTTCTCGAATTTTTATCTGAACTGCTGGGCTGCAGCCACTCTTCAGTAAGTGCAGTGCCCTCATCAGGAGGTCATGTTTCCGCCCACTTTTATTACGTCCAGCAAACCCCAACAACACTTGCAGTTCAGAAACACGAAAACTTGATACCATATTCTAGAAAGAAGAGAGAGATAAGCACAGGTAAACCAACAGTACTCTGAGTAGGCCTTTCTGAGGAGGATCGTGAAGCATATGAACTTTCATCATTATAGTTCCACACTTGTTATCTTAGGTACTAACCATACTTTTACTTGACACAAAAGTATACTTAGCTTAAAGCAAAGAAACAAAGTGTCCAGAATGAACACTGAGTTTGGTTGTGTTGATTTCAAAGACTTCTAATTGTTCTCACACTCAAATAACATCTTAATGCAACCAATGCAGTGTTATCTTAAATTCACAGGCAGAAGCACAAGCTCTAACACAAAAATCTGTCTCACTTCATGAAACAAACAAAAAACATCAGATGAATTAGTACTATCACCTGTCTTCCAACACATTTTAAGAAATAAAATAAGCATCTGTTTAAGTTCCACATAGTTTATTCTGAAACATGCTTTATTTTGGCCAGCATGTTAAATGCACACATGAACAGAGACAGGCACATGAGGTTTCACTCTTGGAGGATGACACAGCAAAGTGGACACTTAAAAAGATAAATTGTATCACACTAACAAACTGTTTAACCAACGTAACTGATTCTTCCAGAACATCACAGAAAACAACCGGTCCTTTTGGTATCATGTTCTGGCATTGTGGGACATTGAAAAATGTCTTTAAAGGAAATAATACTATTTATTTATCAGAGTTAGTTTTGGAAGACTGAGGATTGAACTATGAACTTCATAGACAGAAAAATTCTCATTTTAAAAAATTAATAAATAAAGCCCACTATGCAAGAAGTTATTTTCTCCCCCCATTACTAAAAACAAGTCACTTAGCATAGGTGCATCATCTCCCATTTTTGTGAGCAAGCTCTCTTTTCAGAAGTATAAAATTGTTCAGAATTCTTCTAAGCAACTTCGTATTTCTGTGGGACTCTTCCACCATAACAACGAGCTTAGAGTTTTAAAGATGAAAGAACATCTGACTTTAATCTGTACTGCTGCACCGTACCAAGTCCAGGCTCAAGGACTGGCAGATGAAGGCCCTCACAGAAGGTACGAAGTAGTAGACGTCTGGGACCATAAAAGATATTTTTAAAACCAGTTCAGAAGTGCATATTTTTTTTTCACTTTTAAATAGGAGTCCAATATACAACATTTAAAGCTTTGGGTATTGATTTCAGAAAGGATACAACTCAAAAGGCATTGTTTTGTGTTTACATTCCCTAATCCTTACTGTATAGTTACAGAGTTTACACCCGTGCATTCTAACATGGATCTGATCTCAGATGAAGTTTTAATGCTACAACCATCCAGTCGGCCACCAAAAAACATCTGAACTCTCTCCTTAATATTGAGAGAATTGTTTTTTTACAGTAAGATAGATCAGGGAATTGAGCCAGATGAAAACTGAACTTGTGCCATTACAAGACAGCAGAAGCAAACAGCCAGAACCTGCCTTTTCAAGGCCCACATTATTTGTGCATATCAAAATAACCATCTAAAATACTGTGGTAGTACTCTCAGCAGGCACACCCTTGCCTCATTGCTGAGGGGACAAGGTTATCCCATTTCAGATACCCAATTTCAACATTTCCAGTCAGCCAGTTTGGGTACTGGGTGATGTTTCTATCAAGAAGCTAACCCAGCAGCCTTCAAATTGGTATACCTCCAATGTCCTGTCCACGTATGCAATTTGCAATTGCCAGTGACAACAGTGTCACATGACACGTTGAGTGGCACACCCTACCTTCTGAAGAAGGGACCAGCCACAGATGTCACCTTGATTTCATCCCAGCAACTTCTCTCAACAGCAAAAAGAGACAAGAAAAGAGGAGATGGAGACAGAACTCCACCCAGTTTGCAAGCTGCTGGAGAAGGCTAGTGTCCACCCAGCCACCTTAGTGCCCCCTGCTACTTCTCCTTAGTCTCACAGTCAAACAGGGTGAAGAAAATAAAGCATTTCAGTATTCATAAAAACAGCTTGAAGTACTATAACAGCTTTATAGTCGTGCCACTAAGAAGAGAAATAGTGTTAAAAGATAATATTGATATCCAAGAATTTACTGAGAACTTCATGTTGCGTGTTTCCATAGATAGCTGCATAAGCTTGATGGCAATGTCAGCTCCTTTATTTCAGATGCAGGCAGTAAGCATGATGATTCTGGATTCTATAGTCAGAATGCAAATGAATAAAATAATCCTTCACATAGAGATGAAAGAATCAGCATGTATTGCTAAATACTGGCTATTACTCTGCCTGCTGCCTTCTGTACATTCCTGCAAGTTAATCAAGGTGAAATGGGCAGTGAATCACACCTTGAAACAGCTAGCATTTTATGTGGAAATTCCAAACTGGCATTTTGTTACAAGATGGATTTCACTTTATTAGAAGATGCCGGCTGGCTTCAATACCATAGTCCAAAAGATTTTTAAACTGACATCTCCATTAAAAATGCTTGGGAGTATAAAAAAAAAATAAATTACCCAGTTTCATCCATCAACGCAGAAATCTTACATATGGTTTTGGAAGAAGTCTTGCAAAAGTGAGTTTTACTGGAAATAATTAAACAATGGCTTTTGCAACATTTTACCCTTTAAAGCTGGTTTATGTTCCCTTTAAGGCAACAACAACGTGCATGAATAGTCTGATCTATGCTTATTACTCCATTTACAGATGTATCAAAGTGGAGACTCGTTATAATCAACAAGTTTTTATGGAGGCATAACATATGCTTATAATCATGGTGCAAGACAGATATTACTCCCAAACCCAACCAAGTTATTTTCTTTTGAGGTTCCAGCAATATTGCAGCAGACTGCAGCCTAGCTACTAACATCCCTGAATTAAGATTAGACATTCAAGTTGTGTCATGTAAATGCCATCAATTTTCTTTTAAGAGAAGTTCTTTACAGCTGCACAGCCCAATGAAAAGCTTTTTTTTTAACACAGAAGACCAAAGCCATTTTACTTTTAATGTTTCTCGATGAACACAAAGAGTAGCTTGACAGAACTTTAAGGAAGGAAATCAGATGGGATAATTCAAGTACTTTTATATTCCAGAAACATTTTTTCCCCCTGAAATTCATATTTGAAGGTCATAAGAAGTTCCACAGGGTTTTTTTTGTTTCTTATTATTAAACTATAGCAACCATGATTCATGAGCAGAAATACTGTTCTAAAGCATTAAGCCATAGGTATATTTGGAATGGCATTCATTTCACAGGGACGACGATGTTAAGAAGTCCAGAAAATGCTGACACAGCGCTGAAATTAAGGGCAAGCATGTTTCAGAGCAAAGTAAGGTATCAAACATCTCTCTCAAACAAGAGGTACATGACTCTCCACACTCCCCTCACCAAAGCTACCTGCAATTTTAACAGTCGCTGTACTTGCATATATCACAGAATCACAGAATCTTAGTGGTTGGAAGGGACCTCTGAGATCATCGAGTCCAACCACAAACAAAAAAAAACAAACAAAAAAACCAAACCAAAACAAAAAAAAACAAACAACAAAACAAAAAAACACCACACCAACAAACACCACCAAAAACACCACCCACCAACTAAACCCCACACCCACGACCCCACCCACAACACCCCACCACAAACCAATAATCTTGGGCACTAGAGCATGCCCTGAAGAGCCATGTCTACACGTTTCTTAAATACCCCCAGGGATGGTGACTCCACCACCTCCCTGGGCAGGCCGTTCCAGTGCCTGACCACTCTTTCAGTAAAGTAATTCTTCCTAATATCCAATCTAAATCTCCCTTGCCGCAGCTTCAGACCATTTCCCCTGGTCCTGTCGTTCTTCCTTTGGGAGAAGAGGCCAACCCCCGCCTCTCTACAGTCTCCTTTCAGGTAGTTGTAGAGGGCAATGAGGTCTCCCCTCAGCCTCCTCTTCTCC
>QJSC01000470.1:0-20946 GCA_003697955.1 Calidris pygmaea
ATACCTTAAAAGGACCCGGCGCTGCCACCGCTGCCCGCTTCCCCTCAGGCCACGCCTGCGCGCCCTCCCCTCCTGCCCTTACGCCCGCCAGGGCCCTGCCCACTCCAGCCAGCCCCGCCTCCCATTGGCCCGCCCACCAGCCCTCATAGCCGTCCTCATAGAATCATAGAATCATAGAATGGTTTGGGTTGGAAGGGACTTTAAAGATCTTCAAGTTCCAACCCCCCTGCCATGGGCAGGGACACCTCCCACTAGAGCAGGTTGCTCAAGGCCCCATCCAGCCTGGCCTTGAACACCTCCAGGGATGGGGCAGCCACAACTTCCCTGGGCAACCTGTTCCTACCCTCATAGTAAAAAATTTCTTCCTGATATCTAATCTGAATCTTTCCTCTTCCAATTTAAAACCATTTCCCCTTGTCCTATCATTACACTTCCTGGCAAAGAGTCCTTCTCCAGCTCTTCTATAGGCACCCTTCAGGTATTGAAAGGCCACTATAAGGTCTCCCCGGAGCCTTCTCTTCTCCAGGCTGAACAGTCCCANTGTCCTTTCTGTGTTGAGGACTCCAAAGCTGGACACAGTATTCCAGGTGGGGTCTCACGAGTGCAGAGTAGAGGGGCAGAATCACCTCCCGAGACCCGCTGGCCACACTTCTCCTGATGCAGCCCAGGATACGGTTGGCTCTCTGGGCTGCCAGCGCGCACTGCTGGCTCATGTTGAGCTTCTCGTCCATAAGCACTCCCAAGTCCTTCTCCTCAGGGCTGCTCTCCAGCCATTCTCTATCCGACCTGTATTTGTGCCTGGGGTTGCCACGTCCCAGGTGCAGGACCCTGCCCTTGGCTTGGTTGAACCTCATGCAATTTGCATGAGCCCACCTCTCCAGCCTGTCCAGGTCCCTCTGGATGGCATGCCTTCCCTCCAGCACGTCAACTGTGCCACCGAGCTTGGTGTCATCAGCAAACTTGCTGAGGGTGCACTCTATCCCACTGTCCATGTCTCCATCAAAGATGTTAAATAGTATTGGTCCCAATACCGACCCCTGCGGAACACCACTCGTTACTGGCCGCCACCTGGACATTGAGCCGTTGACTGCCACCCTTTGGGTGCGGCCATCCAGCCAGCTCCTTATCCACCGAGTGGTCCATCCATCGAATCCATGAGTTTCCAATTTTGAGACCAGGATGTCGTGTGGGACAGTGTCAAAAGCTTTGCACAAGTCCAGGTAGATGACGTCAGTTGCTCTGCCCTTGTCTATCAAGTCTATGGCAGTATCGTAAAAGGCCACCAAATTTGTCAGGCACGATTTGCCCTTGGTGAAGCCATGTTGGCTGTTTCCAATCACCTCCTTATTTTCCATGTGCCTTAGCAAAGATTTCAGGAGGATCTGCTCCATGATCTTGCCAGGCACAGAGGTGAGACTGACCGGCCTGTAGTTCCCCGGGTCTTCTTTGTTTNACTGTGAGGGTGGTGGAGCACTGGAACAGGTTGCCCAGGGAGGTGGTTGAGGCCCCTTCCCTGGAGATATTCAAGGTGAGGCTCGATGAGGCCCTGGGCAACCTGGTCTAGTTGGGGGTGTCCCTGCTGACTGCGGGGAGGTCGGACTAGATGACCCTTGGAGGTCCCTTCCGGCCTGGGCAATTCTATGATTCTATGAACCTCATCTTCTTGTACTGTGGGTGGTTCTTCATTCTCAGAGCCCCTGTACTTGCTCTCAGTGACTTTTGCGGTGTGGCCAGGGCCCCTGCTAGTGAAGACTGAGGCAAAAAAGTCATTCAGTAGCTCAGCCTTGTCTGCATCCTGGGTGACCAGGTCTCCCGCTTCCCTCCGGAGGGGACCCACAGCTTCCCTCGTCTTACCCTTATCCCTGATATATCTATAGAAGTTCTTCTTGTTATCTTTCACATCCCTGGCTAGATTTAGTTCTGCCTGGGCTTTCGCTTGCCTGATCTGGTTTCTGGTGACTCGTACAGTTTCTCTGTATTCTACCCAGTCCATCTTTCCCTGCTTCCACCCTCTATAGGCCTCCCTCTTGGTCCTAAGNAGCTCTCCTGGGCCCCTCTCCCCTCTAGTTCTTTTTCCCATGCTACCTTGCCAATCAGATCTCTCAGGAGATCAAAGTCTGCTCTTTTGAAGTCCAGGGTAGCCAGCTTGCTGCACACCCTCCTTGCTGCCTTATGAATCTTGAATTCTATCATCTCATGATCACTGCAGCCGAGGCTACCCTTGAATTTGACATTCCCGACCAGCCCCTCCTTGTTGGTAAGGACAAGGTTCAGCACTGCTCCTTTCCTCATCTGCTGCACCAAATTAATACCTTCCTCCATTATACACCAGTTTCTGAGGGATGACACAAATTCAACAGGTTCTGTATCTGCTGCTAAAACTGCTGCACACAACCACTGCTATGACATCGGGGCAATAATGTCTCGCCTGTCAGGACCTCTGACATTTTTCAGCTGAGCACATTCTTGTTCTACCTGATCATCAATCGCTCTAGGGCTTAGAAAATCTTTTTCACTCACTGATAAATGGATAGAAGCAGCTCTACTATCCCATCTTGCAAAATCCATGACAGTACGCCTTCCCCACTCTTTTGCTGATAGATCTGGAAAAATTCCCTTAACTCTTTCAGAGTGTAAGTACTAGTGATCTGCACTCCTCTGTCTGCTCATTCCTGGTCCCCCCTCATTTGTCGGAGGTGTTGTGCTTCCACCACCTCAGTGCTGTTTAAGTCCGGATCAAATTTAAACTCAGTCTCAGAGTCTAAGAATTCACACCAAATATTGATCATCCCATTCCTTGAGATCCCATGATTGTCGTGTAGTGAGAGCATGAACTTGAGAAATTGAAAGTTTACTTTTCCCATATTTGTCCCGTTGTTTATTAACAATACACACTACCAACCGCTCTACATTAAGTTGCATCTCATAGCACCACTCAGCTTGAACAGGAATTACTTCTTGCACAATCACCTTTGCATCCTGTAAACTCCTGGTTTCCTTTTCCAATTCTTTCACTTTTCTACATAATGCAACAACTTCATGGTCAAGAGCTCTTAGTCCGGTAGCTAACAGCCACCCCAATCTACCCGCTAACCTGTGAGAAGAATCCAATGCTGCTTTCCACAGCAACCCATGCTTAGCCATTTAAATGCTCTGGGGGGTAATCACCGCCCCGTCACCTATTTCAGCCCATGCCTCCAGTGGAGTTAATTTAGCCAGGAAAGTGGCCACAGGGGTCCAGTGCTTGGTACTGGGACATCCCAGAACAGGGGGAGTCACCATAGCAACCCCCCAGTCCCCAACATTTTTATCAGCCATGCCTGTCCACGGACCTTGTTGATTCGGACTGGCAGAACCACTTCCCATCTTGATGCTTTATTGGGTAATATAATGAAATAACTGACATTCACTGAATGGCCCTCCAAGTGCCAGACGCAACTGATTCATAGAGGCCAAGGGCCTTTCTGCTTCCTTTCTTCATATCACTAGGTCAAGTTTTGGGAGAAGGGAAAGAAAAGCAGGTGAGGTTTATGGGTGCCAGTGATTGAAAGTGGGGAGCAGAGCCATCCCATGCAAAATGATCTAAAGGCTAGGCTAGTGGAACACTCTTATCTTCAACTCCTTTCTTGGAGCCTTCAATCTTCCACACGAGTCTGGAAGTTGTGAGCTCCCTCCATTTCTCACTCTTTTAGCAATTAAGTTGATATTACCCAAGTCAGAGGCTTTGTTTGAATTCTTTTTACAGCCTAAATCACCACATGGTCTGGAGATGTGGAGTAGCTTGTAGAAGAATCAAAGTCAAAAGAATCAAAGTCTTGTCCGCCTTCTGGACAAGAAGGTGTAGGTTCCCAGGCATCTCAGGAGGCATGGCATGCCTACAGCTGGTGTGAAGGAGCTGGTCAAATGCCTCATCTCCATTTCTGTAACAGTGGCTTAGATGCCTGGTTCACAGGTGAACTCTCTCTGTGGCTGCTGACATCTACCGAGTAACCTGGTCTGACCTCGGATGTGGCTCTCCTTGGAGCTGGGCATCGGAACCAAGACCTCCTGAGCTCCCTTCCACCCTGAGTTGTCCTTTGATGTAGAGACTCTCACTTCCAGCTTATGGAACTCTTCTCTTATGGCACATTGACAGGCACAAGCTCATGGAAGGCTTGGTGGGAAAGAGACTGCTGGGAGGGATCTCTAGTCCAGGCTGGCTGTGACTTCATGGATCTAAAACCTGAAGAGCTTCAAAAGTGGATGTCACAGCAATGCTCCTCCCTGTCCATTTTATTTTTCCTAAGGCTCAGCCTAAAGCTCTCAAGAGGCAGTTTGTGGCTGTTGCCTCTGTCATATCGATGGCCACTGATGAAGAGAACTTGACTGACTGTCATGTCTCCAAGTAGCTGTAGGCTCCTACTAAGTCACCCTGTGCTTCCACATCACCTGGCTCTCTAAGGCCCAGTTCCCTCAGACCCCCCTCACACCTCATGCATTAGACCCCTCACTTGATCTTGGCAGACCTCCTCTGGACCATCTCTAGTTTCTGCTCATTCATTTTGAAATGTGAGGCCCACTGGCTCCTATGGCCTCTGACATGGTGCCCAGACCCTTCTCCTCCGAGCACTCCTTAATTGGTCAGGTCCCTGCCCTTGCTGCTGTATGGAGTTATTCTCTGGGTTTTCCTTCTAAACCTTCAGGTTTCTGTTGGCCAAATTTCCAGGTGTGTCAAGGTCCCCCTGGACCAAACCTCCAACAGTGCAGCTTTTAAAGTATGTGTGCCAATGGTCTTTCTGAGTCATGATGCTTCTAACAGGACCATAAGTTATGTAGTTGAGATACGAAAAGAGGACTAGTGTAATGAGGTTGCTAAGCAAGGTAGAAGGCACCGTGGTGGTCATCTATGAAAGGAGCATTCAAAGTGAGCAAATGCAGGCCCAGTGGGGAAATGGTAAAAAAGAGTTGGCTTTCCTTTGTGTGGGAGGGGATAGGGACAGTTAGAGAGCAGAACTGGAGAGATGGGAAGAGTGAAAAGGGAATGAAAGGGGGAGCAAAGAAAATGACCAAGACTTTTCTGGACCCACTTGTCAAGCAGCCCTGCATCTGAGCAACACCGCCTGGAGCAGGCAAAAAGCTGCAGCTGGTCTGTCTGTCCTGACATCTGACAGACATCCATGGTTGTGAGGAACCTGAGAGCTTTCCCTACTGCCATCAAGAGAAGACCCAGGGGGAGAATGAACCACAGCATCATTTAGGTTTTCAGTCTCCTGAATGGTGTTTCAGGAGGTCTCTTTTCTGACCTCATGCTCACAGCAGGATCAGCTATGGAGTTAGACACCGTTGCTCAAGGCTTGATCCAGTGGGAGCTGGAAAACATCCAAGGGCAGAGATGGCACAATGTCTCTGGGAAACCTCCTCCAATGCTTGGATGCCCTCATGGAGAAAAAGATTTTGCTTTTCTCTGTCCTGAACTTCTTTATTTCAACATCTGACCATGGTCTGTTTACCTCCTGCCAAGCACCACGGTGACAAAGCTGGCTCTGTGGCCCTAAAAACCTCCCCATAGGGACAGACAGGCTGCTACAAGATTCCCAAGACCTTCCCTTCTCCAGGCTAAACAAGGCCCTTCCCTTCAGTTTCTCCTCCCAGGAAAGTGCTTCAGCCCATGAGCATCTTGGTGGCCCACCCCTGAACTCACTATCAGGTCTTATCAGGAACTTCCTTTCTGTGGGGGGTTGACTCTGGCCAATGGCCAATAGCCCAGCAGCCACACAGTCGCTCACTCTTTCCTCCTCCCTCCCCACCAGGACAGGGGAGAGAACAGGAATGAATAAAGTGTGAAAAGGTTTGGGTCCACATAACAACAGAGTAAATAGGTGAAGAGATTAAAGAAAACCTCACCAAGTGAATCAAAGAACATCACTTATCACCTCCCACAAGCAGACTGATGCCCAGCCAGTCTCCAAGCAGCAGACTCCTTGAACGACAAAAAACTCCACCATCTTCCTTGTCTGTCTCAAGCTTTTGTTCCTGAGCAAGAGCTCATGTGGTATGGAATATCCACCTTGTATATTTGGATCAGCAGTCCTGGCTGGGTCCCCTCTCAACTTCTTTCATATCTCCCACCTGGAGGGAGGAGAATGAGGAACAGAGAGGGCCTGGACGCTGTGCAAACACTTCTCAGCAATACCCAAAACACTGGTGCTTTATCAGCACTGAGTTTTCTCAAGTCCCACAGGCCTGAGAAACAGCCATCTTCTGGGACATCTTGTGGTCTGGTCCAGCAGAGAAGCCACACTGGGCTGGCCTTTTTCTTTACAATAGGTAGACCTGCAGCCCATGGAGGATCACGGTGGAGCAAGCTCCTGGCAGGAACTGCTGTCCAAGGAGAGGAGTCCTTGGTGCAGCAGGTTTTCTGGCAGGACCTGTGGCCTGTGCGGGACCTCAAGGACTGTACCCTGTGGAAAGGATTGACGCTTGAGCAGATGGAAAATTGCAGCCAGTGGGGAGGACCGGCAGTTATGAAGTCACCATAACTCCCATTCCCCATCCCTCCTCTGCCACTCAGGCAAGAAGGGAGAAAAGTTAGGAATGAAGTCGAACCTGTGAAGAACAGAGCGAGAAGGAAGGGGGGAAGGTATTTTTACTTTTGCTTTATTTCTCACTATCCTATTCTGTTACAATTTATTGGAAATAAATTTAATTAATTCCCCCAAGTTAGGTCTGTTTTGCCCATGATGGTAATTGGTAAATTAATTGGTAAATAAATCACCCTCCCAATTTATTGCTATGCACAAATGCAGTGAGAGTTGCCCTCATGCACAAATGCAGCTACTTCATCACGAAGGCAATCAGGTTGGCGAGCCATGATTCACCCTTGGTAAGTCCATGCTGATGGCTCTTGGACATCTTCTTCTGTCATTGGTTCCCAGAAATGTCACCCAAGAGGACTCTCACTGATGGCACACTCCTCACCAAAGTGAGCTTGTGTAGCCTGTGGTTCCCCAGGTTGCACTGTTGGACTCTTTCACAGACAGGTGCAATACTTGCTGGTCCACTCTCACACCAATCCCACCACCTTTCAAAGGGCATATTCCTAAGAAATGTTGATCTTCCCTTGTACCCTCATTACCACTATTCTCCCTATTATAGAGTGTACTTAGTTTCTCTAATCTTTCATATCCTTACACTTGTCCTGATAGAATGATCATTTCTAAAGTCAACTTTTCAGATGCAGACTGTCTAGGCAAAGGCCCTTTCCCTTGTTGTCCGGATTTCTCCTCCCTTTACTCTTTGTTCATTCAGATACCTCTAACTGATGCTGCTGCTTTGGCCTTCAGGGAGTTGAAAGCTTGTCTGTCTTTCAACAGTATAATTGACTTTAACTATGTTTATATCTGTCTTTTTTACCTATGTACCTAAATATTTCTCCTAAGAAATCCCTTGTAGAAAAGCAACCTCATTAGAGGTAGCTTGCACTGAGCAGATGATTGCAGAGTGAATTTTATTGTTTATGACAACTGCTTCTGCTTTACTTTGCTTTTCCTACAAGAAGGAACATTTCCCCTGTGCCTGTGAGCAGCCAGGTCTCTGAGGAGAGCAGGAGGGAGCTGGTGCAATGGAGCCGTAACATCCAGACTTCAGTGGAGAAGTCGGATGCAGGGAGCAGTGGTCTAAGTCCCAGGTGGGTGATGTCAGAAATGGTGGGGTTGAGGAGGTGAGGAGCAAAGGTGTCTGTACAGAGTCAGGCCTCCAGGGACTGTTTTTCCTGGCTGTCCGGACCTCCTGAGGAAACTCTCTGTGTCAATAGCAGTCAGATAATGCTTCTATCACCTCTTCTTTAAACTGAAAAGGAAGAAACTATATCCTTTAAAATCAAGGATTCATTTTGATTAGATGCACTTTGAAATATTCCTCCTTAACTGCACTACAAAACCTCTTGAATGAGCTGTACAAGTCTTGAAGTCTTGAACAGAATTACAAAAAGATAAATACCTTGTTGGGGCTTTCTGTCTTTTAAGGAGCCCCATGGGGTATTTGGTGCTCAGTCCATGAGCCTCAGATACTGAGAGAAGATTGAATAAAGTGCTCAAGAAATCAGAAGCAATAGTCCAAGTACCTGGAAGCATTAATGAGCCCCACTGAGGGCAGTTACTGACAAAGCCTCCCCAGGGACTCGTTAGAGCAGAGAACTGGAGGCTGTGATTGCAGGCTGGTAAAGGCAGAGTGCAGGTGCCTGCAAAGCTGAGGAGCCCCTGTCCTTGTCTGATGAAGCAGAAAGGCCAATCCCTCACTCCCAGGCCATGGGAAGGCAGATCCTGTCCCTCACTTGTGCCTCAAGGTCTTCCTGGGGGCAGTGGGATATGAGGGGGAGCAATGCCAAATGTAGGAAAATTCCATGACACCTCCTGGCCTCCCAGAGAAGGGGCAAGAGTCCCGAGTCTAAAAAGAATCATTGAATCATGGAGCCGTTTAGGTTGGAAAAGATCTTTAAGATCATAAAGTCCGTACTGTGATATCCTAACATGGCCAAGTCTACCACTAAACCATGTCCATAAGCACCACATCTACAGGTCTATTAAATACCTCCAGGGATGGTGAATCAAACACTTCCATGGGCAGCTTTTTCCAGCGCTTTTCAATCATTTCAGAGAAGAATATTTTCCTAATCTTCAATCTAAACCTCCTCTGATACAACTTGAGGCCATTTCCTCTTGTCCTATCATTTCTTACTTGGGAGAATGGACTGACCCCCACGTCCCTACAACCTCCTTTCAGATAGTTCTAGAGAGCAAGAAGGTCTCCCCTCAGTCTCCTTTTCTGAAGGCTAGACAATCTGAACTCCCTCAGCTGCTCCTCATAAGACTTGTGCTCTATCCCCCTCACCACCTTCATTGTTCTTCTTTGGATACACTCCATCACCTCAATATCTTTCCTGTCGTGAGGGGCCCAAAACTGGACACTGGCCTCACCAGTGCCCAGTAGAGGAGGATGATCGCTGCCCCAGTCCTGCTGGCCACACTGTTCCTGATACAGGCCAGGATGCTGTTTGCCTTCTTGCCCACCTGGGCACACTGATGGCTCATGTTCAGCTGACAGTCGACCAAGACCCCCCAGGTCCTTTTCACCAGGCAGCTCCATCCAATTTTTCCTCAGCCTGTAGAATTCGTGGGGTTGTTGTGACCCAATTGCAGGACCCATCAAGGTGCACTTGATCCCCTCCTCCAGGTCATTGATAAAGATGTTAAAGAGAAGAGACCCCAGTACTGAGCCCTGGGGAACACCACTAGTGACTGGCCACTGGATTTAACTCCATTCCCGAACGCTCTTTAGGCCTGACCCTCCAGCCAGTTTTTTACTCAGCAAAGTGTACACCCATCCAAGCCATGAGCAGCCAGTTTCTCCTGGAGAGTGCTGTGAAAAACAGTGCCAAAAGCTTTACTTAAGTCTAGGAAGAAAACGTTCGGAGCCTTTCCCTTGTGCACTGAGTGGGTCACCTTGTCATAGAAGATCAGGTTGGTCAAGCAGGACCTGCCTTTCACAAACCCATGCTGACTGGGCCTGATCACCTGGTTGTCCTGTGCGTGCTGCATGATGGCACTCAGGATGATCTGCTCCATAACGTTCCCCTGCACTGAGGCCAGACTGACAGGCCTGGAGCTCCCTGTGTCCTCCTTCATGGCCCTTCCCATAGATGGGCATCATATTTGCTAACCTCCAGTCACCTGGGACCTCCCTTAGCCAGGACTGCTGGTAAATGATGGCAAGTGGCCTGGTGAGCACTCCTGCACACAGGGCTGTGAGGTATGCAGAGAAAGACTTTGGCAGTGGACAGCCTTTGCTGAAGCCACTCTGGGAACATTATTATCATCTTCTCTTTTGTATCCTCAGGCAGGGGAGTAGAGGTTAAGAGAGAGGAGAATGGTAAGGCTGGAGAAGGCAGGTACAGGGGAGGGCACCCTGGTGTGATTTGCCTGCCCGTCCTGTGGCAGCCCTGGGTGTAGAGGGCACAGACCTTGCGTTTGTGCCATGGTGTTGGTCATCAGGTTCATGCACAAGGGCACTGGTCCCCTTTGGGAGGCCCTGGGATGTCTGTCCCTCACCAGCTGCCACAGGGCACGGCTCTCCTGGAGGTCCTGTGCTGTGTTTGCCTGATGAGTGGAGTTGTGTTTGGCACTCCCGGCACCTGGCAGACACCTAGAGGCTTTTTTTTTTTTCCTTTAAATGAGAGCCCTGAAATAAATGTCCACAGTGCAGGGGTGGGAATGTGCCTCAGCTTTATAGTGACTGGATCTCTAGTGAGTAAATGAACAAAGATCTGCATCTCGTTCTGGGCACCTTTCTGTCTGGTCAGCTGAAGAGCTCTGCACGCTCCAGGGCCATATTTGAGAATGCAGTTGGATTAAATCATCTTTGCAGGTCCCTCCCAACTGAAATATTCTTTTCAATTCTACTCTAAGGCACTTTGAGACCCCTAAAGGTAGGGGTCTGGCATCATGTAGGATGGTCACTTCCCTCTCTGGCTCTCAGCTGATACTCAGGAAGGATGTGGGTTTTCTCAGAGATTTTTCTATCACAGCTCTCAAACACTTGCACCCGTCTTGGACCACCCTTGGCACCTCAGTCACCACCGCATGTCTGTGGGTGAGAAATGGACTGTCCACAAAGGGCTTGGAGCAGGTTCTCCCCCTCTGGCAACTCCTTTGGGCACCCCTGATCCACCCCAAGTGGGATCTCAGCTCCACTGGGTCTGTGGGGTGTGTGGGGGGAGCTGAATCCTGCTTCAGCCCAAGGGCTTCCAGCTTGGGATGAGATCACAGCGTTGCCTCAGATGAAGCACTGCCCTGCACAGGCAAAGGGACCCCTATCCCTCTCTTTCCTTTCTGTTATTGGTCAAGAATAGCCACGTCCAGAGGGGAACATTTCTGTGCCCCCACACAGAATGCTGCTCTGGTAGGACAAGCCATGCTGCTGGAAACAATCTCTCTCTGCTCTTCAGAGAGGGANGGAGAAAAGTATGTCTTGGGCTGGTCCTCTGCTTCTGCTCTGGGTTGTGCTCCTGGGATGGAAGGAGCTCATGGCCATGGGGCAGCGCTGCAGAGAGACAGGTCTGCCCAGAAGCAGAGCTTGGGACTCTTGGGACATGCAAACCAGCTTGGTCCTACTGCTAGGTCTCCTGAATGTGTTTCAGTTCTTGTTTAGGGTTAAGCAACTATTTAAGACTACCACCCAGAGATCTGCCCCGAGGCTGGAGAGTTATGGGTGGCATGGCATGTGGGAGAACACGGGCAGGTATCTAGAGAGTTTTTCACCTCCAATGGTCTGGGATTTCACCACCAAACAATTACAGGAACCTGATAAAGTGATAGAATATTTGAAAGCAAAATGCTGTGGCTATTCCAGAGAGGCACAACTCACCGCACTGTGCTGGGCCTGGCCAGTACCTACCAGACACTGCTCGATATTGTGCAGCACCCTCAGGGGAAAGAGAGGGGAACCAGACGGACAGACACTGCCGCTACTGCCACCCCTGCGACAGCCACTGTGGTTACTCCATCCTCTGTGACAGACACTGTGGCTACTCCAACCTCAGTGAAAGTTGATGTGGCTACTCCAGTCTTGGTGGCAGGCACTGCAGCTACACCAGAAATCCAGCCCGAGCCCAGATCAGTTGGCCCTTTTACAGAAGACGAAATGCAACAAGAAACTAGTTGGCTCAGTGAGGGATGACGATGAACCAGGGCCATCACCAGAGCAGGAGGAGGAGGCAGAACCAGAGATAATCACCCCATCCCTATTCCTGAGCGAGCTGTGGCAGATGCGAAAAGAATTCAGTCAATTTCTGGGTGAGCACGTTGTCACCCAGGGTCTCCAATACTGGGAACTGGATCTGGAATTGGAGGGTAGGGAAGCCAGGCAGCTGGGATCCCTGTCCCGGGAAGAGGGCACTGACAAGGCAATTGGGAAAAAGACACAACCCTCAGCCTCTGGAGGCGACTCCTGTCAGGCACGAGGGAAAGGTTCCCCTTCAGTGAAGATGATCTATGTCATCCATCCAAGCAAGTGGACCACCATGGAGAGAGGTATCCACTACCTGAGATAATTAACCATGCGGGAGATGATTTAGTATGACCTGGACAATGTACAGTTACCCACAGATCCCAATGAGGTCCAATGCCCAAGCCCAATGTGGCAGAAGTGTGTACAGAGCGCACCATCATCATAAGCCAACTCATTGGCAGCGCTGGAATGAAGAGGCAAAGAGGCACCAACAGTGGATGAGGTGGCTGCCAACTCCAGCAATATGAAGAAAGTCTCACTTTCCCCCTCATCATGTCTGTGGAGAATTGCTAATGTGTTCTTATCAGTCCCTTTGGCAGCAGAGTGCAGGCCACAGTTTGCTTTCACTTGGAGGGGTGACCAGTGCAGAAGTGATGGAACCACAACTGGCCTCAGCAACTGGCACCTGGCAGTTTTCTCAAGATCGACGTGTTCAACCTGTCGTTGTTGAGATGGACATGACACACACAGAATTTTGTGAGCGAAAATCCCAAAAGACCCAACTTTATTATTTTAACAAGCTTTTTTATATCTTTCTTAGGAACGTGTGTCCATACATAATTGGGTCACTCAAAGATCAACAGTACATGATTGGATAACTTCTTTTTCTTCTTTGTTCTCAGCTGCAACTTCGGTAGCTTTCCTCTGTTGGCAGTTTGACAGCTCCTAAATCTTGTTGACTCCCTTCTTCCCAGGACTCTCAGGCCTCTTCAAGGATACACTGGTATCTGCTCAAGGTCAATGTTAAGCTCACATTCCGATCCCTCGGACCAGCCGAGGTTTCCCACACAACCCACAGACCATAGGCTTGGGCCATGCCAGATACACCACCCACGAGCTCCCAATGCAATGTGCAACGATTCTGCACCACAGCCCATCTCTTCTGCCCTGAAAGACTGTTCTGACCGATGGAGCCCAAAGTCATGGACTAAATGAACTCAATGGATGTTTCGGAGGGAGGGCCCATAGACTAAGGGAGTGATAGCTCTGTGTGTGTATATGTATCTCTCATAGACAGGAAAAGTGTTAGTGATTTATTGAAAATTTATTGAAAACCTGAGCATGATGTAGATGGTATAGAATAAGGGGTGGGTGCTGTCCTGGTTTCAGCTGGGATAGAGTTAATTTCCTTCCTAATGGCCGCTCAGTTTTGGATTTTGTATGAGAATAATGTTGATGATAGATTGTTGCTGCTAAGTAATATTTGTAATAAGTCAAGGACTTTTTTCAGCTTCCCATAGAAGCTGAGAGGGAGCACAGACAGGACAAGCTGGCCAAAGGAATATTCCATACCGTAGACGTCATGCTCAGTATCTAAGTAGGGGTTCACCGAGGGTCAGGGATCCTTGACCGCAGCTCAAGACAGGCTGGGCAATTGATCATTGGGTGGTGAGAGTAGTTTGTGTTGCATCAGTTATTTTCTATATTCTTTTCGCATTATTATTATTTTTTTTTTCTCTTCCATTATGATTCTATTAATCTGTTTTATCTCAACCTACAAGGTTTTTTTTACTTTTTCTCCCTCTTCACCCAATCCTACTATGGAGCAGGGGGGTGAGGATTGAGTGAAGGGCTCTGTTGTCATAGTTGCCGGCAAAGGATGAGTCATAAAAACCTGGGAGATGCTGTGTTATTGAAGAGCTGTTATCTGAAAGGCCAGATCTGACACAGTGTTGTGCAGCAGTCAAACACAATAGGATCAAGCCTCAAGACAAGTTGTATAAACAACCCAGAAAATTACCAATAAGTAGGATCATCAGAAGAGAAACAAGCAGACTTTTGGCCTAAGATAAACTCTGGGAAATGTGCAGAGAAGCAGAGGCAGGTTATTGTCGGTGACAGAGCATCCATTGGGCCAGTTTCCACAGGGCATCCTTGAGCTCCTGGTTCCTCGTGCTGTAGATGAGGGGGTTCACTGCTGGAGGCACCACCAAGTACAGAACTGAAACCACTAGGCAGCAGATTTGGTGAACCCTTTTAGGTGAGGTGTTGTCCTCTCCTGGACAACTGAAGGGCCTCTATAACTCTTTCCTACTCCTGCTGTAGCATGTTGCAACTCAACCTTACACTGCACAAAAGTTTTGCTCTTTTGCTCACAGGACAGGCCAGTTAGGGAGACAGCACAGTAGGAGATAATTGCCTGGAACCAGGTGAGCAAGAGGTCTTTTTTTTATCACTTACAGTTCAATGACCCCACATCACCCCTGGGGACTCGCGTCACCCTGGCACTCATGGGAAGCAGATGCTGCAGGGTGCAGACACGCACAGAGGTTTCTGTGGATTTTTTGGGTCCATCTTCTCAGCCCAGATGCCAGATGTTCCAACAGAGGTGATGCTCACCTGGATCTGGTACTTGCAAACAGGGAAAAGGGGATCAGGGATGTGAAATCCAGTGTCGGTCTGACCTGAGCTCTGCTGGGGACACACTGGTCTCCAGCCACAGCCACGGGCACAGCCAGGCCTGGCCATGGACCTCGTTGGTTCTGACTCTCAGGCTCATTTCCCGGCTGGATCCATTCTGGATGCACAAAGTCTCCCTGCCCCTCCAAATGCCAGACTCCAGCCGATACACAAAGGCCCAGCACAGCCCTGCCACTGCGGTGCTTGTGCAGCCGGGCCCTGGAGGTGCCCACCATGCCAGGGCCAGAGGTGGGCAGCTGGAGGGGAGTCCCTTGAACGCTTTCAAACAATCAAGGCTTGTGGCAAAATTAACTTGAATGATACATGTGCAATTCAGCTGTACACAGACTGAAAAAGTGGTAATGACCTCTCTCTCCTTCTCCCTTTCTTCCCATCACTTGGTCACATTTCAGAGGAGAGAAGTTTCAAAATGGTGATGCTTCTGGGTGCCAATGAGGGAACTGAGGCAGCACATGAAAAATGATCTAGAAGTTTTGTGAAATCAAAGCTGTTCTCCTCAGAATGTTTCTCTGAAGCCTCAAATCTGGAGCAGAGAGCCTCTCTCTCTCTTTCAGCATTTAAGCTGAGATTCCCATGTCGCTCTTCATTCCACTTGGAGGGAATAGCAACTGAGGTATGCTGGGACAGCTCACATGACTGGGGTGCTGTGATGGATTGGTAGAGGATGACAAGGAGACACAGGCCGGAGATGCAGGATGTGTCATCTGTGTGAAGGAGCTGCTTAGATGTGTGGAGCTCCTCTATGGGACAAACAAGTTGGGTGAGCCCTTACGGGTGAGGGTGAGAGGAGAGACTGGTAAGGGTAAAATTGTGGTGGGTGACAAGAAACCATCTCAGGCCCCCCGCAGGCTTTAATTACTATGGCATTCACTGGAAAGGGTCCACAACAGCATGCAAACAGTCCTGGAGGTTTCTGGTGCAATGACAGTGAGACATTTCTGAAAGGAGCTTTATCACTGACAGCCACTAAAATGGTCATCCTTCTATTATCCTCCATGTGTTTGTGTGATTTCCCACCCAGTAGCACTATCTGCAACAACAACCACAAAAGCAGCATTATTCTGACTAAATACAAATATCTGCAGTGGAGCAGTCTGCATCTGTGATACCCACTTTGGGCAGTGCCAATTGAATCAGTATTCGCAATATACAGCATGACGCCCAATCCGAAAGTACGTATCTAAAGCATTTCAGATGAAGGGCGGTCCTGCAAAACTCACCCTTTGTGATCCCAGATGCCATGGCCACTGCTGATTTCCCTCCTATTTTGGTTCTCCAGGGGTATCTTCTATCCTTCATGGACAGCTCTATGATTCTGAGAAGCACAGTCCTTATTTCAAGGGCAAGGCTTTTCTTCTGCTCCTTGTGATGAGCTGGTGTCCTTTAGTTCACTTCCTCAAGCACGACAAATCAGCACACGATGTCAGCTACATATCTTAAGAAAGTTAATATGTTGTCATACTCTACAGACTGGCATAAGAGTGAGGGAGGCAAGTTTTGACAACCTTGGCCCAGGGAATGTCTGTGGCCAGGTGGGTTTGTCAGTCAAAGATCACCTCCAATGCATGATCCCCAACATGCAGGAAGTCACACCAAGGTGTGACTGCTCCTCCAAGCAGGAGGCTGGAATGGGTGAGAAAGGAGCTCCTGGCTGACATCAAGCATGAAGAGGAAGCACAGAGAAGGTGGAAGCTGGCGCCTTCCAGCCTCAAGGGTTCTGTGGGTCTATGCTGGAGAGGGCACTATTTGTAGGGGTGTGTGTGTGCTAGTCTGTGCATGGGGGAACTGGAGGGATGAGGGAATCCCGAGTCCAGCTCCTGGACAGATGGAGGGTCTAAGAGCAGCTCCTGGAGGGATCCATGCTCTCTGTGTGTCTATACAGGTAACATCTCCCACTAATATAGCCAAGGGTGCAAACAGCCCAACCCTCATTTCCCTTTCTCCACAAACTGCGGATTGTCTTGGCCTGGAGACCTCCTGAGGTGCCTTCCAGGATGAATGATTGTGCATGTCCTTCCATCAGGGCTCTTCCCTTGAGGATGCCAGGGAGAGCACTCAGGTTTCCCATGACCACAGAAGTGAGCAGACATAGGTTTGGTTCACTCATCCTCAACGTTTGTGTCCCACTCGAGTTAGTGACTCAAGGCTGGTTGGCAGGTGACCCCAAACAGGCATCTTCATACCCGGAGCTGAAGTCTTGCTTTTCCTTTTGTGTTTTTCCCCCTGCCAAGTTCTTCTCCTTAACCACCCTCACAGATTTCCTCCACAAACAGCCCAACTCTGCTCTTTCCCCACTGGCCCGGCCTTTGCTTGTTTTGTGCCCTTGTATCATGTTTTTAGGAGGGTTGTCATGCTGCTTCCTATGTTGGTCAGCAACAAACTAGCAACTCCTTTAATTAGACACCATATCCTGCAACTGTTCTTGCTGTTATCTTGTGTTAATGACTCACTGTAACCACGGTGAGGTGTTTGCTCACAAACATTAAGAACTGACCAAATGGAGCTTCAGTTAAGAGAGATCTTAAGAAACTCTGGGAATTGGTCAACAGAATCATAGAATAGCAGAATGGAAAGGTTTGGAAGGGACCTCTGGAGATCATGTACTCCAACCCCCCTACCAAAGTAGGGTCCCCCAGAGTAGGCTGGACAGGAACAGATCCAGGTTTGGATATCTCCAGAGAAGAAGACTCCAGTTTTGCCTGGCAGCCTGTTCCAGGGCCCTGGCACGCTCCAGTACAGAAGTTTTTCCTCATGTTGAGATGGAATTTCCTGTGTTCCAGCTTGTGTACGTAGCCCCTTGTCCTGTCACCAGGCACCACTGAATAGAGTCCGGCCCCATCCTCTTGACACCTGGCCTTTAGGTACTGATAAGAACTGGCAAGACCCCCCCTCGATCTTCTCTTCTCCAGGCTGAACACACCCAGTTCTCTCTTCCTTTCCTTATCAGAGAGGTGCTACAGTCCCTTAATCATCTTTGTAGCCTCTGCTGGACTCTCTTCAGTAGCTCCTGTTCTTCTAGAACTGGGGAGGCCAGACCTGGACACAGTACTCCAGATGTGCCCTCAGCAGGGCAGAGTGGAGGGGCAGGATAACCTCTCTCGACCTGCTGGCCAACTCTTTTTAGTGCCCCCCAGGAGATCATTGGCCTTCTTGGCCACAAGGGCACATTGCTGGTGCATGGTCAAATTGTCCACCAGGATTCCCAGGTCCCTCTCTGCAGAGCTGCTTTCTACCACATGAACCAACCCCTGACCTGTACCGATGCATGAAACAGAACCTCATAAGTTTTACATGGAGAAGTGGCCAGTCCTGCATCAAGGGAAAGAGGAGTATGATCTGGGCATTATGAGGGACACCATACGAGCCAGTGGTGCGTGCTCACCATGAACAAGGCCAGCTGCAAAGGGGTATTTATTAGGAGGAGTGTGGTCACCCCAGACATCTTGAGTTTTCACCCCTCTCCAGAGAGCTGAGTTGTGGCCACAGCTGGACGTGTGTGTCCTTTGTGGGAATTCCTGCTGTAGAGAGGTGGCTAGGAACTGGAGAGTGCCCAGAGGAGGTTTGCATTTCTTCTGTTTGAAAAGCCCCAAGCCCCATCTTTACCAACCTCTTCCAGCCCAACACAATGCACGGAACATGCTGAGCCAGGAGAACCACCAGGCTCTCAACAAGGCTCCAGATTCCCTTCCCAAATGATAGATGTCCTTAGTGTCAGCTTTTTGAAAGTCCTGGGTACATCCCTCTGTTCCACTCACCGTCTTACCTGTCACCAGACACCAATGGTGACTCCTAAATCCAGTCCTACATCTCTAAAATGTCAGAGCTTTTCATTCCTGAACTCATAGAGGAAGAGGAACTTCAACGGTGCTTTTCCTCAGGCCTATTTGGAGAAAGATCCCAGTATGAAAGCACGACACTGGGAAGATCCCATTTTATTGCAGCAATGCTATGGAAGAGGCCAGCCCTGAGCCACTGTGAAGCATACTTTTATAAGGGAACCAGGTGACACAAAGGAGGTACATGTCTCAGGTGCCGTGATGCAAACACTTCTGTAGAAATAAAAAAAACATGAAGGAGAAAAACAACAATGATCATGATAACTATAATGGTTCAAAATAACAACTTAAAAATAAAACCGATGTAATCAGATACTATGGGAGTCATTGGTGGGGAGAGGTGGCAAATTTGTCACTCTTGAAAATGGTGGTTGAAATCAGCCTCCTAATGGCCTCCTTGATCTCCTGGTTCCTCATGAGGCAGATGAGGGGGTTCAGTACTGGAGGAAGCAGTGAGTACAGAACTGACACCACCAGATCCAGGGATGGGGAGGAGATGGAGGGGGGCTTCAGGTAGGCAAATATGGCAGGGAGACCACGGCCAGGTGAGGGAGACACGTGGAAAAGGCTTTGTGCCGTCCCTGCTCAGAGAGGATCCTCAGCACGGCCCTGAAGATCTGCACATAGGACACCACAATGAAAAGAAAAAACCCAAGTCCTAGACAGGCACTGACAAAAATAAGCCCAACTTCCCTGAGGCAGGAGTCTGAGCAGGAGAGCTTCAGGATTAGGGGGCTTTCACAGAAGAACTGGTCCACAGCATTTCCCTGGCAGAGGGGCAACGAAAATGTACTGGCCGTGTGCAGGAGAGCATTGAGAAACGCACTGCCCCAGGCAGCTGCTGCCATGTGGACACAAGCTCTGCTGCCCAGGAGGGGCCCATAGTACAGGGGTTTGCAGATCGTAGGACATGATGGTGAGAAGAGAAAACTGTACTGTAGCACAGAAAATGAAAAAAAAGACCCGTGCAGCACATCCTGCATAGGAGATAGCTCTGGTGTCCCAGACAGAATTGGCCATGGCTTTGGGGACAGTGGTGCAGATGGAGCCCAGGTCGAGGAGGGAGAGGTTGAGGAGGAAGAAATACATGGGGGTGTGGAGGCGGTGGTCACAGGCGATGGCAGTGATGATGAGGCCGTTGCCCAAGAGGGCAGCCAGGTAGATGCCCAGGAACAGCCAGAAGTGCACGAGCTGCAGCTCCCGTGTGTCTGCGAATGCCAGGAGGAGGAACTGGGTGATGGAGCTGCTGTTGGACATTTGTTCAGTCTGGGCACGGGGACTGTTGAAAGAGGAGAAGACATGGGCAAGTGAGGGCAGACATCTATGAGCCAGTCTTACCCCCTTTCCCAGAGAAATCCCCTCCAATGACTTCTCTTTCTTTGGAGACCTTCCACCACTTCCCTCTTGTGAGCTCAGGTGTGTGAGTGACGAGCAGGGGCCCTGCCCTTGGGCTCCAGAGCAGCTGGACCTGCGCTATTGCAGTGGTGTCCCACAGCCCCTGCATTTGGAAGGCGTTCCTGGCAATGGTGCCTTCGGTTGAGGGAGAGGCATTTGCTTCAGGTACCGTGTGGGACTTGTCCCTATTTCCTACAGTGTGATGGAGGCAGCACCCAAGACACCTGTCTCTGAGAGGGAAGACCCAGGGAGGGACCCAGCCCTTCCAGACCTGCCTTCCTGAACAGGGAACTCTATGTGTGAATCTCTCATGACTGAGACACATCCTTTATCACATCAATTTTCCATCTACAGCCTGTCTCCAGACAGGACAACAGCAGGGTGTATGTGGGGCTGTCACTGTGTTCCCATCCTCCCCTGCTGGAGGGCACCCAGCACCGGGGAAGGGCACCAACTCAAAATCTGCACCCCATGGAGAGGCTCAGGTGCCCTAAGGACAGTGCCCAGTGTCTGCTGAAGGCAGAATCAGCTTGTGTCCAGGTCCCACACACTGCACTGCCCAGAGCCCCCCCAGCTCAGTGTCTGAAATGCATCTGAGACACCCCCCACTCCCCCATCCCCCAAACATGGAGCTTCCAAATGCAACAACAGGAGCAGCAGGAAGAAAAGGCAAAAAAAGGGAGATGCAATACCCTGATCCTTCTGCAGATGGGGGAAAGGAGAGAGAGAGCTGGGCCCTCAGCAAAGCCTCTTCCTACAGCAGAGCACAGCACCTCCCAGCTGGTGACACCCCCGGCCAGTGGCTCCCAGTCCCTTTTCTCTGCAGCAGGAGGTGGGTCCATGTCAGGAGGGACGCCCATCTGCCCTACTGGAGCTCTGGCTGGAGAGGAGGCAGCTCCTGCCCTGGAGCCCCCTGCCCTGAAGGCAGAGGCTCTGCTGGGTGGGAGGGCAGAGCAGGGAGGGCTGCTCAAAAGGAGGGGTCTGCACTGGAGGGAATGACAAGGAGCTTCCTGAACTCCCGCTGCCATGACATTTCTGGCTGTAGCTTCCTCTCACTCTCTGCCAATGTCTCTGCTGCCTGGGGCTGTCCCTGCTGGGGACTGTCTCTCTGTCTCCAGGTCTCCTCCCTGTTATAGAATCATAGAATTGCCCAGGCCGGAAGGGACCTCCAAAGGTCATCTAGTCCGACCTCCCCGCAGTCAGCAGGGACACCCCCAACTAGACCAGGTTGCCCAGGGCCTCATCGAGCCTC
>QJSC01000470.1:21302-48323 GCA_003697955.1 Calidris pygmaea
CCCCTAGTTTGTATTGGTGGCGAGGATTGTTCCGGCCCAGGTGCAGAACCTTGCATTTGCTCTTGTTGAACCTCATGAGGTTCACCTGGGCCCACCTCTCCAGCCTGTCCAGGTCCTTTTGGATGACATCCCATCCCTCTGGTGTATCGACAACACCACACAGCTTGGTATCGTCCGCAAACTTGCTGATGGTGCCTTTCATCCCCCTGTCTATATCATTGATAAAAATGTTAAACAGTATTGGCCCCAGCACGGACCCTTGAGGAACACCACTTGTGACTGGTCTCCATCTGGACTTTGAGCCATTGAGTACCACCCAATGCTCCCAGAGCCCATCCCACCCACGTTGTGCTCAGCTCTGCCCTGCAGACCCCTCCTGGCAGCCCAGCACTGAGGATGCTCTGCAGTTGCAGGCCCTGATGGGAATCTCAACTCATCTCTGATGAGGAAGGCAAGGTGATGCTGGGGATCTCTGTAAGCCAAAGGTGGTTTATTTTTGACACTCACAGATTTATAAATCTCTAAGTGAAACAGAAGTGGAGTTTCAGTGCCTCTTTCCAAACTCAGAAAATAATTTCTATGTCCAAACCCTCTCACTCACCCTGAGACCATCGAGTAGAAGACTGATAGAACAGGCTCCTTCCCTTTCACTTAAACCCTGCCTTGACAAGCTCCTTGAAAAGCTTCCTCTGCCAATGTCATCCGGAGCTGTGAGAATCCCTGACACTTTCACACCCTCTCGGCAGCAGAATGGCCCTGCTCTGCCTTGCCAGGGGTTACTCCTTCCACCCACAGCTTCTCCCCACATCGCCATGGGGATCCCCCTGGGCAGGCTGAGAGCTGACCCTGACGGCCGGCAGAGTCCCCCCCCGTGGGGTGCAGGGACCCTGCTCTGAAGGACAGCCCTGGCCACCACTGGCTTCAAACCCTGACATTACCCCCCTGCACCCGTCCTCACCCGGCTTCACACCCCACAGCACCCCCCAAGAGAACTCAGCCATCCTTCCCTGTGCCCCGGACCACGCGGAGAGCGACAGCGGCAGCGGTGAGTGCTGCAGCTTTAAACTCGAGCTAGATCAAGAAGGAGAGGGGGCTTCCCAGAGACGGAGAAGCCGAGGGAGAGCGGAGAGGCCCAAAAGGACTCGGGAGTCTCGCGAGGGAGCGAGAGGCTGATGTGCCTGGGGGTGGGCCGGGCGAGCCGCGGCAAATTTAAAAGCGGCCATAGCCGCAGCAGGGTCAGAGCGCGTGCCGGGCGCGTGTGCGCAGAGCCTGAGGGAAGCAGCCAATAGGGGTTGGTCCCCTCCTGGCGTTAGGCAAGAACAAGGCCCCAACACGTGCCAAAGACGGCGCGGAGAGCGCTGAGGTCTTTAAATCCTGGGCTGGACTAAGATGGAGAGGGGGCTTCCCGGAGACGCTGAGGGAGAGCAGAGAGGAAGGAAGGAGGCAGGAACCTCCCACGGGAACTTGAAGCTGACGTGGCAGGGGGTGTGCCGGGAGAGCCGCGGCACATTTAAAAGCAGCTAGTCAGACATATACTTCCAGTGTGAGTGAGGAGGCATAGCGCAGGACAAAGAGGGACAGTCTGAGGGTGAATGGTCCGTTCAGGCTCAAGAGAGGAAATGGCAACGAAATGCCCCAAAGGCCCCGTGAAGAAGAATGTGGGAACTCNGTACCACAGGGACCCAGAGACACCCATTGTGTGCGATGTGAGCAGATAAATGACCTGCTCAGGCAGGTGGTGGAACTGAGAGAAGAGGTGGAAAGGTTAAGAAGCATTATAGAATGCGAAAGTGAAATAGACTGGTGGAGCCGTACCCTGGGGCAAAGGCAGCAAGAAGAGGCTCTAATAAAAGTAGATGATCCCCTCCTGCCCTGTCACCAGGCAGAGAGAGGGGACTTAAGGGACAGGGGGGAATGGAGGCTGGTCCTTCCTCGAAGAGGCAAGCGGAACCCTCAACAGCCTCCCTCACATTCCCAGTTGCATTTGCATAATAGGTTCAGAGTTCTGGATTTTGGGGATGAGGTAAATGAGAATGGAGAGGACGATCTACCCAGTGAGTCACCCAGGACTAGTCACTCACCCCACCCCCATGCCTCAGGACCTCATCAACTAAGAAAAAAAGAAAGGTGATTGTAATAGGTGACTCCCTTCTGAGTGGAACAGAGGGCCCAATCTGTAGACCAGACCCATCCCACAGGGAAGTCACCTGCCTCCCTAGGAGGAGGATATACAGAGGAAAATTCACTCCCTGGTTCAGCCCTCAGATTATTACCCATTACTGATATTTCAAGTAGGCAATGATGAGGTAGCTACCAGAAGCCTAAAGGCAATGAAAAGGGACTTCAGAGTGCCGGGACGACTGGTCAAGGGATCAGGAGCACAAGTGGTGTTCTCTTCTATCCCACCAGTCACAGGGATGGATGAAGGGATAAACAGGAAGAATCAACAGATCAACTCATGGCTAAAAGACTGGTGTAAACAGCAGGACTTTGGATTCTTTGATCACGAGCTGATCTACAGGTCACCAGGCATGCTGGCAGCAGGTGGGGGAAGCCTAACCCAAAGGGGAAAAAGGATATTGGGACAAGAATTAGCAGTGCTCATTGAGAGAGGTTTAAACTGGATTTGAAGGGGGACGGGGTTGGAGCCAGGGTTACTAAAGTGGTGCCCGGGAGTAGCGTTCCAGTGCTAGCAGGTAAAGGTGCCAGCAAGGCCCTGCAGCCTGTTACAGCAGTTGATGTGGGAGAGAAAGACACNGGGAAGCCTAACCCAAAGGGAAAAAAGGATATTGGGACAAGAATTAGCAGGGCTCATTGAGAGAGCTTTAAACTAGATTTAAAGGGGGATGGGGTTGGAACCAGGGTTACTAAAGTGGTGCCCGGGAGTAGCGTGCCAGTGCTAGTAGGTAAAGGTGCCAGCAAGGCCTTGCAGCCTGTTGCAGCAGTTGATGTGGGAGAGAAAGACACATGTGGCAGTGAAGACATGAGGAGTAGTGATAAGATGGCAACTGCAGAAATGTCTGCACGTGGACAGGTGGGAATTAGTGCTTGCCCTCCCAGAAAAATAGTGGGACGATTAGCCCGGCTGAAGTGCATCTACATGAATGCATGCAGCATGGGCAACAAACAGGAGGAGCTGGAGGCCATCATGCAGCAAGAAAACTATGATCTAGTTGCCATCACAGAAATGTGGTGGGAGGACTCGCATAACTGGAGCGCTATGACTGATGGCTACCAACTTTTCAGACGGGACAGGCAAGGAAAGAGAGGTGGTGGGATGGCCCTTTATGTTAAGAGCAGTATTGTATGCCTAGAACTTGGCAATACGCATGATGACAGTCTATGGATAANAGGCTCTAATAAAAGTAGATGATCCCCTCCCGCCCTGTCACCAGGCAGAGAGAGGGGACTTAATAGAAAGGGGGGCATGCGAAAAAGAAATCGATTGGTGGAGCCGCACCCCGCCATCCTTAGGGAAAAAAGAGCAGGTGGAGGCTCCACGAGAGGTAAAGGATCCCCTGCCCTCTTGTCACTGGGCAAAACGAGGAGAAGCAAGAGAGGATGAGGAGGAGTGGATACAGGTACCTGCCCGGGGCAGCAAGAGAGTCCCCTCCACATCTCCCCTGCCTTCCCAGGCGTACAGAACAGGCACAAGCCTTTGGAGACAGAGGATGAGGGAATCAAAAGCACTGATAAAGACTTATCCAGGGAGTTGCTGAAGCAGCCAGCTCCACGTATTAAGACTGCCTCTGTGAAAAAGAAGAGGAGGGCAATAGTTATAGGTGGTTCCCTTTTGAGAGGAACTGAGGGTCCCATATGTAGGCCAAACCCTTCCCAAAGGGAGGTCTGCTGCCTCCCTGGGGCCCGTATTAGAGATATAACCAGGAAGCTTCCTGGCCTGATAAGGCCCTCGGATTATTACCCCCTCTTGATTTTGCAGGTAGATAATGACGAACTAGTAAGGAGAAGTCTCAGAGCGATGAAGAAAGATTTCAGGGCTTTGGGACAGCTAGTCAAGGATTCAGGATCACAAACTGTGATCTCCTCTGTCCCTCCATTTTTGGGGATCGATGACTGGATAAACAAAAAGATCAGGCAGATCAATGCCTGGCTCCGTAACTGGTGCTACCAGCACGGCTTTGGATTCACAGACCATAGCTTGATTTATAGGACACTGGGTCTGCTCAAGAACGGTGGAAAAACCCTATCCCAAAAGGGGAAAAGGGCATTAGGCCAAGAATTAGCAAAGCTCATGGACAGGGCTTTAAACTCGAATTGAAGCGGGGAGGGGACAATACCAGGCCCACTGGTAATGAGCCTGGGGGTAAAGGACCAAGGATGGGGGTGAAATCAGGTGCCCAGCTTAAGTGCATCTACACTAATGCACGTAGTATGGGCAACAAACAGGGTGAGCTGGAAGCCATTGTGCAGCAGGACAGCTATGATGTAATCGCCATCACAGAAACATGGTGGGATGATGGTCATAACTGGAATGCTGTGATGGATGGCTATCAGCTCTTCAGGAGGGATAGGCAAGGGAGGAGAGGCGGGGGTGTGGCTCTGTACGCTAGGGAGTGTTTTGATTGTATGGAAATAGATTCCAGCAATGATAAAGTTGAGTGTTTATGGGTAAAGATGAAGGGCAAGGCTAGCAAGGGAGATCTGGTGCTGGGAGTCTGCTATAGACCACCCAACCAGGATGAGGAGCTGGCTGAAGTCTCTCAATTGCCAGCCCTTGTTCTGGTTGAGGACTTCAACCTACCAGACATCTGCTGGAAATACAACACAGCAGAGAGCAGGCAGGCTAGGAGGTTCCTCAAGTGTGTGGAAGATAACTTCCTGACACAACTGGTAGGTGAGCCAACCAGGGGAGGTGCCTCACTAGACCTACTGCTCACAAATAGAGAGGGACTAGTGGGAGATGTGGTGGTCGGAGGCCGTCTTGGGCTTAGCGACCATGAAATGGTCAAGTTTTCAATTATTAGAGAGGTAAGGAAGGGGATTAGCAAAACTTCAACCTTGGACTTCTGGCGGGCGGACTTTAGCCTTTTCAGATCACTGGTTGGAAAAGTCCCATGGGAGGAAGCCCTGAAGGGCAAAGATGTTCAGGAAGGCTGGGTGTTTTTCAAGGAGGAAGTCTTAAAAGCCCAGGACACCTGAACCTGTTGGTGTCATTTCAGTACTCAGTGGTGCCACCAGTACTGAATCCCCTCACCTAGGAATCTAGGAATCGAGGAACCAGGAACTCAAGGATGCCCTAAGGAAACTGATGACTGGTTGCTTCTCAGAAGCAGCAGTGAAATTCCCATCTTCTTTTGCACATCACTTGTAATGTAACTCATTACACGGCCAGACCATCTATCTTAGACTTCTTTTTTTGGTTGGTTTATTTGGTTTTTATCTTTTCTTGGTTGTATTAATGCTTTTAAAAAAAATAAATAAAGAAAGTAATTCTTTATCTTGTTTCTATGTGACCATCTGCCTGTCTTGCGTGACCCAGAGACTGTAAATCAGGAGCTGTTCTCTCTTTGTGTTTAAGTAAAATAAAGATCCTGCACAGAGATCTTTGTCTAAGATCCTTTTTCCGTCATCTTCTCTGGAGCTGCAGGGTCAGCATCTGGGTGTGGGCTGGGGGGTCAGTAGCCACCCTGAGCTGGTTCTGCCTCCCAGCCTGACCAGCGTGGCCCTGAGCACCACAGCCCACTTGCTCTGCAGAGCAGCACCACCAGCTCGGGGGGTATGAGAAGCCTGGGGAGGGGGTGCAGGACTCCTGGCTCATTTGTGCTAGGGCAGCACAGATGAGCTCTCTAGGGAAAAGTCTCCTTGGGGAGATGGGATGTCCCGGGAGAAGAGCAGGGCACTGTGTGCGTCCAGGGGAGACATGGAAAGACAAACCCTTTGCTGAGGGTGGCAGCTCAGAGGCTGCCCTGTACCTGGGGCAAAAGGAGATGCCTGAGGGTCCCCTGGGCCAATTCTCTCATGCCGTCCTGGGAAGCAAGTTTGGCAGCTGGGGCTGCAAGCTGCCTGGGGTGGAGATCTCCTCAGCATGCCAGCTGGGTGAACATTCTCACTGGCCTCCATTTCCTGCTGTGGGACCAGTCCCAACAGGGGTGCTCTACTGGGCTCAGCTGGGGAGAGGGCAGGGAGGTGACAAGATCCATGGAGAGTCTTGGCTGGCTGGGCTGGCAAGTGCCCCCCAGGGGAAAACCCAGTGAACAGCTAAATTGTGGGAGTGTGCAGGGTGGGAGCACACAGTGATGTCCTTCCATAGCCAGGCTCCTGCGAGAGACGTGAAGGACCAGCAGAGCAGGGTCTGGGCTGTGGCCGTGTTCCCTGGACACCCTGGGGAAGCTGTCCCAGGGCCATCATCGCAGGCCGGCCAATGACAACCACCGTTTCCAGCACTGGCCTCTCACCCCAGCTCAGAGAGGTTGTTTGTCGCCCCGGAGAGGAACATCGAATCACAGAACCACAGAATCACCGAATATTCATGGTTGGAAAGGACCTTTGAGATCATCCAGTCCAACCACAAAAAAACCCAAACAAAACCCAAAAACCAAACAAGAAACCCCACCCAAGAAACCAAAACAAACACACCCACCCCACCCACCCACGGACAGACACAAACCAAGGATCTCAGGCACTAGAGCGTGCCCTGAAGGGCCACGTCTAGACATTTCTTAAATCCCTCCAGGGATGGTGACTCCACCATCTTCCTGGGCAGGCTGTTCCAGTGCCTGACCACCCTCTCAGTAAAGTAATTCTTCCTAATATTATATATATTAGGAGGCCTCAATTATATATATATTGAGGCCCTGGGCAACCTGGTCTAGTTCGGGGTGTGTTCTGCTGACTGTGGGGAAGTCGGACTAGATGACCTTTGGAGGTCCTTTCCGGCCTGGAAAATTCTATGATTCTATGATTCTATAATATCTAATCTAAACCTCCCCTGCTGCAACTTCAGACCGTTTCCTCTGGTCCTGTCATTACTCCCTTTCAGGTAGTTGTAGAGGGCAATGAGGTCTTCCCTCAGCCTCCTCTTCTCCAAACTAAACATGCCCAGTTCCCTCAGCCTCTCCTCATATGACTCATTCTCCAGACCCCTCACCAGCTTGGTGGCTGTCCTCTGGACATACTCCAGCAGCTCAATGTCCTTCCTGTAGTGAGGGGCCCAGCACTGAACACAGCCCTCGAGGTGAGGCCTCACCAATGTGCAGTACAGAGGCACCATCACTGCCCTACTCCTGCTGGCCATGCTTTTCCTGATACAGGCCAGGATGCTGTTGGCTGCCTTGGCCACCTGGGCACACTGCTGGCTCATGTTCAGCCGGCTGTCCACCAGCACCCCCAAGTCCTTTTCTGTTGGGCAGCTTTCCAGCCACTCTTCCCCAAGCCTGTAGTGGTGCCTGGGGTTGTTGTGACCAAAATGCAGGACCCGGCACTTGGCCTTATTGAGCCTCATCCCATTGGCCTTGGCCCATTGATCCAACCTGTCCAGGTCCCTCTGTAGAGCCTTCTGACCTTCAAATAGATCAGCACTCCCACCTAGTTTGGTGTCATCTGCAAACTTACTGAGGGTGCACTCAACCCTCTTATCTAGATCATCAATAAAGATATTAAACGAGACTGGCCCCAAAACCGAGCCCTGAGGGACACCACTGGTGACCGGTCGCCAACTGGATTTCACCCCATTAATCACAACTCGCTGGGCATGGCCATCCAGCCAGTTTTTTTACCCAGTGAAGAGTACACTTGTCTAGCCATGATTCGCCAGCTTCTCCAGAAGAACGCTGTGGGGGACAGTGTCAAAGGCCTTACCAAAGTCCAGGTAGACAACGTCCACAGCCTTCCCTGCATCGAGAAGGCAGGTCACATGGTCCTAGAAAGAGATCAAGTTGGTTAAGCAGGACCTCCCTTTCATAAACCCATGCTGGCTGGCCCTGATCCCTTGGCTGTCCTGCACTTGCCGGGAGAGCTCACTCAAGATGATCATCTCCATGATCTTTCCCGGTACTGAGGTCAGGCTGACAGGCCTATAGTTTCCCAGATCCTCCTTCCGGCCCTTCTTGTAGATGGGCATCACATTGGCCACCCTCCAGTCGTCTGGTACCTCTCCTGTTGACCAGGATTGTTGATAGATAATGGAGAGAGGCTTGGTGAGCTCTCCCGCCAGCTCCCTGAGTACCCTTGGGTGAATCCCATCGGGCCCCATAAACTTATGCGTGTCCAGGTGCATAAGCAAATCATTAACTACTTCCTTCTGCATTATGGGGGGGTTGTTCTGCTCTCCATCCTTATCTTCCAGCCCAGGAGGCTGAACACCCTGGGGGTTCCCGGTCCAACTATTGAAGACGGAGGCAAGAAGGCATGAAGTATCTCAACCTTCTCCTCGTCCTTGGTCGCAGCGTTTCCCCCCCGCATCCAGTAAGGGATGGAGATTCTCCCTGACTCTCCTTTTGTTGTTTATAATAACTTTTTTTGTTGTCCCTTACATTAATGGCCAGTTTGAGTTCCAGCTGGGCTTTTGCCTTCCTAATTTTTCCTCTGTATAACCTAACAAGATCTCTGTACTCCTCCTGAGTTGCCTGTCCCTTCATCCAAAGGTGGTAAACCCTCCTTTTTCCCTAAGACCCATCAAAAGCTCTTTGTTCAACCAGGCCGGCTGTTTTCCCCAGCCTTTAATTTAACGCCTCATGGGGACAGCCTGCTCCTGGGCCTTCAGGATTTTCCTTCTTGAAGAGCGTCCAGCCTTCCTGGACCCCTTTGCCCCTCAGATTTATCTCCCAAGGGACTCTCCCAACCAGGGTTCTGAATAGGCTAAAGTCCACCCTCCGGAAGTCCAAGGTGGAGGTTTTGCTAACCCCCTTCCTTACCTCACTAAGAATTGAAAACTTGACCATTTCATGATCGCTAAGCCCAAGTCAGCCTCCGACCACCACATCTCCCACTAGTCCCTCTCTATTTGTGAGCAGTAGGTTTAGTGAGGCACCTCCCCTGGTTGGCTCACCTACCAGTTGTGTCAGGAAGTTATCTTCCACACACTTGAGGAACCTCCCAGCCTGCCTGCTCTCTGCTGTGTTGTATTCCCACCAGATGTCTGGTAGGTTGAGGTCCCCAACCAGAACAAGATCGCGAGACTTCAGCCAGCTGCTTATAGAATGCTTTATCAACCTGCCCATCCTGGTTGGGTGGTCTATAGCAGACTCCCAGCACAAAATCACCCTTGTTAGCCTTCCCCTTCATCCTTACCCATAAACACTCAACTTCATCATTGCTGGAGTCTAGCTCTGTGCAGTCAAAACATTCTCTAATGTACAGAACCACACCCCGCCTCTCCTTCCTTGCCTATTCCTTCTGAGGAGCTTATAGCCATTCATCGCAGCATTCCAGTCGTGACTCTCGTCCCACCATGTTTCCGTGATAGCAATTACATCATAGCTGTCCTGCCCCACAATGGCTTCCAGCTCCTCCTGTTTGTTGCCCATGCTGCATGCGTTAGCGTAGATGCACTTGAGCTGGGCTCCTGATTTCACCCTCATCCTTGGCCATTTTCCCCCAGGCTCATTGCCAGTGGGCCTGGTTTTATCCCCTTCCCCCTTCACTTCTAGTTTAAAGCTCTGTCCATGAGCTTTGTTAACTCCTGGCGTAGTACCCTTTTCCCCTTTTGGGATAGGGTTTTCCCATTGTTCACCAGCAGAAATTTCTAAGCTTCTATCCCTTTTCACAAATGAAATGACAGAGTGGTTTTTAGAGTCCTCACTAATCCCCGTCATGCTACCCTTGGGTTTAATCCTGGCAGGCCCAGTTAGCTCCCCTTCCCCCCTCACTTCTAGTTTAAAGCCCTGTCAATGAGTCCTGCTAACACCTGTCCCAAAATTCTTTTCCCCTTCTGGGACAGGTGCATCCCACCTGCCACCCGCAGGCCAGGTGTCTCGCCTATGCTCAAAAAACCCAAAGCCCTGCCGATAGCACCAGTCCCAGAGCCACAAGGTGACCTGTTGCCTCTTCATATTCTTTTCCTTATTCATGATTGTCACTGAAGGGATAGAGGAGAACACAACTTGTGTTCCTGATCCCTTAAGCAATTATACAATATTATGGACCAGCAGCATGGAATCCCCATGAGGTGGTTTCTGGAGCAAGAGACCCCATTTATAACTAAAATAGGAGAGTTAGATTACAAGCCGTTTTTTTGAAACATTACCTAACCAGACTGCTGAGGCTCTTGACTTTCTTGCAGACCAATCTGCTCAGGTGAGGAGTGCAATTTTCCAACACCCAATGGTCCTGGATTTTTTGCCAGCAGAAGAAGAGGGAGTTGGTGGAAAATGAACGAACCCAACTGTTGTTTCCAAACCGATGATCATGGGAAGGTAGTAAAACAGGGAACAAAAGGAATGAGAAAACCAGCTCACGTGCCAGTTCAAACCTGGAAAGGTTGGGAATTAGACGTGTTCTCGTGGTTGCCTGGCGGACCATGGATTAAACACACGGCGTTTTTCTCTTTGTGATTTTTGTACCACGTAGGAGACCTTGTTTTATGCAGCTCGTTCAGCACAGAGTCAGAAGGATGCAAGTCGTAGCTGTGCCCAGTGACCCAGAATTAGCTACAAGAGGACCAAAGATGATGTCTCTGCAAATAGTTCCAAAACCAAAAGCAAGTCAAGAAGAAAAGATCCAATTAATGGTGACTAAACTGTGTAAAGACAAATATTGACATAAAAAGAGGAGGAACTGATAAGAGAGGGGTGTCTTCCCAAACCCCTGGAGGGGCAGACCCTTAAGGGAGCGTCCCCACTCCCGGGGAGATCCTGACCTGCAGCCACTGCCCTGCAGGAGAGCTCCAAGGGCTCTGGGGCTGCCCACTCTTTCTGGAGGGAGAGAACTGCCCTCTAGTCCTATTCCCACGGGCACCCAGTCCCTCGGTCCCCACTCCAGACAGTGTTTGGGCTGCGTCGCCAGCCCCTGTCCCCCAGCGAAGCGCGGGGGCAACTCACCCCATCTCCCCCCGCTGGTTCTGGCTTGAGCAGGAGGCGGGAGGGGCAGAGGGGGAAGGAAGGGGAGAGCCCAGCGCCGCCCCCCCGTTCCCTGCCGGCAGCCGGTGCCCCTCCTGCTGCCCGTCGAGGAGGAGAAGGTCCGGGAGCTGCCCCCGGGCACGTCGGGCTTTGGCACCGGGCCGGGCCTCCCGCGGCAGCCGAGGCCGAAGTTGGAGCCTCCGGCAGAGGCTGCGGCGGGGCCGCTGCCTTCCCCGGGCTCTCGCCCGCCCTCCCTCCCCCTCGCTGGCGGGGACCGGTTCCCCCGCTCCCCCCTCCCGCCCCCAACCTTGGCCGGGGCCGGTCTCCGAGCGGAGCCGCCGGAGCCCCCCGCGGCCGGGGCGGCCTCTCCCCCGCGGCAGCCCCGAGGGCAGCGCCGCCGCAGGGCGGCCCCGAGCGAGCCCGGCCCTCCCGCCCCGCGGCTCCCGGCGGGCAGGGGCAGGGGCAGGGGCAGGCGCCGGGCCGCGGTCCGCCGGGTCAGGTGGCGGAGCAGCCCCCGCCGGGGGAGCCCGGGTGGCGAGCGGGGGCAGGGCGGCGCCGGGCCCGGGCTCCCTGCAGCGGCGGCAGGAGGCGCGGCCCCGGCAAGCGGTGCCGGTGCGGGAGCTGCAGGCGAAGGTGAGGAGCGGGGGCGCCTGCCCGGGGGGAGCTGCCCGGGGCCGGGCCGGGCCGCGGTGGCGGGGCCGGGGTGCCCGGGCCGCCCGCGTCGCCCGCAGAGGGGCCTCGGCGGCGGCGGCGGAGCCCTCGGGGGGCGAAGGCGCGGCCCCGGCGGGGCCCTCCCCGGGCGCTGCCGCGGGCGGAACGGCGCCGAGCCCGGAGCTCGGGGGAGGGAGGCCCCGGGAGCCGCCCCGGCCGCCGTCCCCCCCGAGCCGCTGGCCGGGTCCCGGTGCCGTGAGGGCTCGGGCTGGGCTGGGCAGCGCTGGGGCATGTGCTGAGCTTGGGCTGCAGAGTTCCCGAGAAGAGCCGGGGCCGGGGGAGCCGGCTCTGTCCCCAGGGGCACTCGCTCCTCTCCACCCCGGGTCTCCTCCCGGCTCCTGCCAAAGGGGCTGAAACAGGGTGTTCTGGAAGGCAGGAGTGGGGGTGTCCGACACAGAGAGCTGGCTCCGTGCTTCTCCTTCTGCTTCAGGGCCAGAGCAGAGCTGGGAAAGGAAGGGTGGGAGAGTAGAAGAGCATCCCTGGGATGCTGGCGGGAGCTGTGAGAGACCAAGGTGTGAGGATCTGGCCGAAAGGGAATGCTCTCCTGCGGGAGCAGCTCGAGAAAGCAAATGAGGTGACTTTGACCCTTAAAGGAGATGTTGGAAAACTGAGGGTGGATTGGATGAGGGCGCCGGAGGAGCTGGAAGGGAAGGAGAGAGAATGGCAGCAGGAACGTGAGGTGAGGAGGGGCTGCGGGAATGTCAGAGGTGATGCCAGCGTGGCATGAGAATGCGTTTTATTTCTGCCCTAGAGACCTTGGTGTGAGAAGGTTCTGGCTTTGTTGAGGATGCGTTTGATTTGAGGAGAAGAAGAGAGGGGTTGTCGCTGACAGAGCAGTATAAGAGAAAACCAGCAATATATTTATTGATATAAAACAATGATTTAACACAGGTGATATTAGATGAGACAGCTTTAACATGATTTGATTGACACCACGGACATCCTGTAAGGTCTCTGCCACACTCTTGAATCCTTAACTTCGTGTAGGTGTCCTTGTAGAAGGTAGAGAATCACTGTGGTTGAGAATGGCAGTTCCTCACAGTCTGGTCCTGTCGTTTTCTGGGGCTGTGTGTGTTAGAGACAGGATAAAAAAAAAGCAGTCAGCCATCCTCACTCACCAGGGAACACCCCTGCCCAGGTCTCTGCCACCCTCTTGTATCCTTATCTTTGTGTCTGTGTCCTTGTAGAAGGTAGAGAATCTTTGTGGTTGGGGATGGGAGTTTCTCATGGTCTGGTCGTGTCCTTTTCTGGGCTTCTGGCTGTTAGAGACAGGATAACAAACAAGAGCTCAGCCATCCTCACTCACCATGGACAACCCCGCCAATGTCTCTCCACACTCTTGAATCCTTAACTTTGTGTCTGTTTCTTTGTAGAAGGTAGAGAATCTCTGGCTGTCTGGCTGTGGATGGGAATGTGCCATCATCTGCTCCTCTCCTTTTTGGGGCCTTTGGCTGTAGGAGAGAGGATAAAAACAATGGGGCATCCACCCTGACTCACCACGGGCAACCCCTGTCCAGGTGTCTGCCACGGTCTTGAATCCTTAACTCTGTGTCCGTGTCTTTGTAGAAGGTAGAGAATCTCTGAGTGGTTGAGGATGGGAGTTCCTCATGGTCTGGTCCTGTCCCTTTCTGGGCCTGTTCTTGTAGGAGACAGGATAACAAACAAGAGGTCAGCCATCCTCCCTCAGCACAGACAACCCCTGCCCAGGTCTGTGCCAGACTCCTGAATCCTTAACTTTTGTCTGTGTCCTTGCAGAAGGTAGAGAATCTCTGGCTGTGTGCTTGAAGATGAGGATCTGCCATGGTCTTGTCGTTGCCCTGTCTGGGCCTGCTGCCATTACAAATAGGATAAAAGCAACAAAGAAAGGCAGCAGAAACCATAAGTCACCGTGGACAATCCCTGCCCAGGTCTCTGCCACACTCTTCAATCTGTATCTTCGTGTCCGTGTACTTTTAGAAGGTAGAGAGTGTCTGGCTGTCTGGCTGCTCACCGGTCTGCTGGGCTCCAGGCTGTGACAGGTCAGCGCCCGTACCTCCCCAGTAACGCTTTGTGACATGGCCACCTCCAGCATTCTACTGCTGTGTGAGGGCCACAGCGTGTCCAGGGGTGATGGAAGGCCCAGGCCTTGCCTTCCTGTGGAAAATGGCTGCCAGGCTTCAGCCTTCTTAAAGACAGTGGGATGGAAAAAGGCCATAACTGAGTCCAATGGGACAACTGTTGTTGGGAGCTCAGTCTGTGTTGAGAGCAGGTAGAGATCTCCTGTCTGTGTGGGGACACCCTCTTGACCCGGGACTGCGGTCTCCTCATGGCCCCTCACCTTTTTGCCTCTCGCCTGTCCCCTGGGCCTCATCCTGGAGATTGATGGCACTGGGTAACGTGTGTGAAATAATTCCTAAAATGAAAAGTCTATTAAAAATATAGCATTGTTCACACATTAAGGAAAGGCATAAAATCGAAAGGTTTCCAGGGGAGAACACAGCAGCGGCTGGTGTGCGAGGAATCCGCTCCATCCCTGACTCCCTGAACAATATTGCTTGCAAAAACAACAGGGAGGATGGAGTGGAGTGAAGATTCCACGGCCCAGCTCTGTGATTACACAGCAGATCTGGGAACAAGGTGATCCGATGGAACTGATAAGCTGCATATTTGCTACCGTGAGCCAACAGTCTGTCAGATTTTGATGAAATGCTGTCCCTTGTGCGAACTTTGCTCATTCTAATGTCATTCTAATCCCAAAACACACCTCCAGCTCGGAGGCTACCCGCCTCCAAGGTGCGACCGCTCCTCCTTGAGCCTGCGCCCGGAATTTTTGCTAAACTGTACCTTTAAATGCGAGGCGAGAGAATTTTACACCAATCATAATAAAGGTATTTATGACTAGAGTCACTCTAACTCCACGTTGAAGGTAAAAAATAGCATAAAAATAGCCCAAGAAAGGGGGGATACTGGGGAAGACACCATCGTGAACAAGTCAGGGAGGACCCCATCAGGGACTGCCTTTGACTTGTGGGACCAGTAGGGACGCCTTTGGGCAAGACTTAGACTCTACCGAGTGCTTCCTCGGGAAACTTAGAAATCTCTCAGAGAGAGATACTTGGAAATCTCTCTAACAGAGAGTTACCTGTTACATTTATAGCCAGGCCGTGGTGTTTGTAACTTTGTCACGCGCTTTGTACCATTAACAGTATTTTCACTTGCACGTGCCTTGCAGACAGTGTATTTATCACGGGCAAACCATAAGAACCTTTATATCTGTTGCTTAAATAAACTGCACTGCTTAAGTAGCTAGCCGTTTTGGTTTCTAACTGAACTTGACCAACCATTAGAGTGCAGCCGTGCTAGTTCATGAGCACGACAAGACTGACGGTGCAGCCCACTGTTAGTGTATCGGGAATCGGGATCGTTTAATATATTAAATGCGACTGGGCTGATAGTGGTGAATTGGGCATCACTCAGAATTTAAACCTAGCCGCCCCTGCCTCCCACCTCGGTGAGGAGCGTTAGAACGCAAGGGGCTTTATTTTCTGCCAAAACTATTTTGCCTATTAATGCAACAAGCGTGAGGTGAGGACAGGCTGCGGGACTGTCAGAGGTGATGCCAGCGTGGCACAAGACTGTGTTTTATTTTTGGCCTAGAGACCTCACTGTGAGAAGGTTGTGGCGGTTTTGGGGATGTGCTGGTGTTGGGAATGTGTTGTTATTGGGGATGTGCTGGTGTTGAGGATGTGCTGGTGTTGGGGATGTGTTGTTATTGGGGATGTGCTGGTGTTGGGGATGTGTTGGTGCTGAGGAGAAGACAGGGCTGGGAGATGGAGGGGGGGTGGTGATGGAAGCAAATGGTGGTGATGGCCCTGCTGTGGCCATGCTGCTTGGTCCCAAAGGCCAGCGCTGCTGCTGCTGGGCGCTGTAGGGCAGTGACACAGGAGCGCTCGTCTCTCTGGGAGTTCTTCAATCTCCATCTGGAGCAGGGAGAGCAGAGAGGTCTGTGTGTTTTCAGATTACGAGCAGCCAAGGGAAGACCAAGAGGGGCCTCCCTCACCGACAACAAATGTGACAGTGGCCTTGGAGGGGCTCGTCTTTGTCGTCCTCCCCCAGGACTGTGAGACACCTCTGTAAGGCGAGATGCTGAAGGGGGGTCACTTGCTTTGCTGATGTCCCCTACTGCAGGAGAAGGGTGGATGTTCCCTCCTGTGCAGTCGGGTGGCAGCTCTGCTGAGGATGCTCCTGTGGTGCCTCTTCAGTCCCAGATGCCCTATTGGGGTAGTTATTGAAGGAGACTTGGCCATGGTGGGGTGACCCTCTCCCGGCTGAAAGACTTGTGCAGTGACGGCAAAGGCTGAGCTGGCATTTCTTTTTGTCTTTGCATCTGTAGCTTTATGACAACTTTGGAAGGGGTGAACGTGACTGTCTGCTTGGCCTGTGGCGTCAGGTGGACACCTTCTGCTGCCGTTTCCTGGAAATGAAGACTGCCACGCACTGGTGAGTAGAAGTTGAGGCCAGGTCTCCAGCAGAAGAAATGTCGCTTCCCTTCACACCTCTCTGGGGTTCCTTTCTCTCCACAAAGAGAAGTAGCGCAGCCGTGATGGTACCTGCCTCTGGTGTCAGGATGCAATTTCAAACTCTGGGTTACTGTCAGCCATTTATCTTATTGGATTATAAGCCCTCCTTAATGCCATGAGTGTGCCTGACCTACTGTTTAATTATCCTCTTCTTTGTGCTTTTTTTTTACAATATTTTCAGCTTCTTATTCTCATACCACCTTCCTGAAATGTTTGTTGTGTAGATATTGTCGTGAGCCTCTGAGCAGTTACTTGCCGGGGTGTTCCTTGCGAGCCTGAGTGCAGGAGGCCTTTGGGACAAGAAGGGCCATTTTGCAGCATGAAGCATCTTAACCTGAATCGTCCTGTGATCCTGTGATTATTAGATGGGAAATTCATAGCCGTCTCCCCAAAGAGCTTGCAGGCTCTTTGATCCACTCCCTGCTGAAGGCAAAAGTGATTGCAGCAATAGTTATCTGGACTTTCAACGTCTGTCTGACCTCCAGAAGAACTTTGGCCAAGCTGGTATCCAGCATAGGAAAGAGGAGAGAAAGAACCAAGAGGCAGGAAACTGTGAATTTGAGAGCACCTGAATGTTTTGGAAAGGTTCTGTGATTTCTGGAAGCTTCTTTTCTTTCTCAATGCTGAATATTTTGCCTCCATCAAGGACAAAGAGTTGAGGCAGCTCTGGTCAGGAAATGCCAGGGTTCTTGAGGTGTAAACAGAAAGGGGTTGGAAATCATCCCAACTGCTGTTTCTGGGAGATAGGATGTGCTCTTGGTTTTGGAAACGAGAATGTTTTTACATTCAAAAATTGTTTGTCTCTCTCCTTCTTAGAGACTGAAGGACTTGGAGGTACTTGAAGAAAAACATTTCTTATTACAGCGTGAGTTGGTGGTTGTGAGGGAGACACTGGAGAAATCGCACCTTCAGAGGGATCTGCTGAAGCAAGAGAAAGATGAGCTTACCATGGCCCTGGAGAAGGTATGGTCACCTTGTGATAGCAAGGCCAGCACAGATGCTGTTTCTGGCAGCAGAAGACAGGGACAATCATAGACTCATAGAATCATGGAGGTTGGGAGGGACCTTTCAAATCATTGAGTCCAACCACTAGCCTTACACCAGGCCACGCTGTCATCACCTCTGACATTCCCGCAGCCCGTCCTCACCTCACGTTCCCAGCATCATTCTCTGTCCTTTGCTTCCAACTCCTCCTGCGCCCTCATCCAATCCACCCTTGGTTTTCCAACATCTGCTTTAAGGGCTGAAGTCACCTCATTTGCTTTCTTGAGGTGATCATCTAGTTCCAACCTCCCTGCCCTGGACAGGGACACTTTCCACAAAACCATGTTGCTCAAAGCCCCATCCAACCTGGCCTTGAACACTTCCAGGGATGGGGAGCACTGACACTCTCTCCGCATGTCCTTGGTCTGAAGGCACCCTGCCCCACTTGACAGTGAGACTGTAAGGCTTTCCCAGCTCAGCTACTTCTGCCCTGCCCCAGGAGGCCTTGCCTCGGTGCCAGCCCTGCCTGAGCTCAGAGATGAGTGCAGGAGGTGTGCTCCTCAGGGAGGTACCCGTGACCAGTCCCAGGTACACCCCACAGATGGGAGCTGCCCTCTCCCTGCCCAGACCTGCCAGCCTTGCTGTGCCAAGAGCCTGCCACCCCACCTCAGCCCGTTCCTGAAAAGCCTGGGCACAGCCCTCCGAGGGAGCTGGAGCTGATTGGGCTAAGGCCATCTTGTGCACCTCTCTGTGGAGTTTAAATGCCACCATCTCCTGTTCACTGCAGCCACATGACACCGACCCTCTGTGGAAGCAATGTACCCATGGTCCCACAGTGCTTGCGGGTCTATCATCTCAAATATTGCTCCAGAATTGCATGAGAGGCAACGTGGTCCAGTAGGTCCTCCTGCCACATCAATCCTGTCATCTAGCTGGGTCCATTCACAGAGAGAAGTGGCGGGATGTGACACCCCTCTTCCCAGTGCTGAGGCAGGCATTGTGAAAGTACGGTGCTTCCCTCTGCATCAGCATCTGCTTCTCACTCAGTGGTGAGGTCAAGCCAAGCCAATTCCCATGTGGGATTTGACTGGGGTAGACAGGGACAGGTACAACAAAGAAAAGGAAATGCCGATGAGGAAAAAGGAATCTGAAAAGAAAATGAGAATTTTAACAGAGTGGGGCGGGGAGGAAATTGACTTAAAACCAAGGCTAGAAAATGCATGTGCCATGACCTGGGAAACTAAACCCTGCAGGACAGCAGAGGACATGGCGCAGGGCCAAGAGGCCAAAGGCAAGGATTTCTCTATAAGCTCCTATGTGGCATAAAAGCAAAAGATCTTGAATTCAGGATGGGAGGGGGATTGCTCTCATTGGGGTTGTTGGAGATGGGATCACACCAGTGACTCTGTCTTCTCCAAGAGCCCTGGCATTCTCTTCCTGCCTCTTCCTGGACCCCTGTCTCTCCCTGTCTGCTCCGGGAAGCCCAGCTCTCCCCCTCTTTACCTGCCTGTTCCATGCACCCTCTTCAGGAGTTGTTCTCCTACCGGCTTGTCATCAGGGCTGGGTCTGTGTGTGTCCACATGTGTGAACATATGCTTTTCCTGTACAAATTGTGTCTCCTTTCCAATCTCTACCTCCTCAATAAAACCTGATTGAAAGTGCACACCATTTGATTAGGTAAAATGTCAGAATATGGAAGGAGTCAGCCGTATCCCTCATACCCCAAAGCCAAGCTGTGCAGATGTGATGGACACCAGTTTGGTTTCTTCTCTCTGTGGCCAGCTTCCACTGCTTCCAGCTCATGTCTTGCTTCTCCCCACACCCTCGTGTCACAGGCCATGTTATGACAGGTGCTCACTCTTTCAGGAAACCTCACCCCATGCACGGGCAATGGAAACACGCCTGCTTTGGTCTGCAACAAGCTCTGCCTTTACCTCAGAGGCCTTCGTACCAGCAGCAACTGCTGTGCTGTGGCCAACCTCAGTGCTACTCTGATGGCTGGGGAGAGGGAAATGGAGCTCCCTGTTTCAATGGGCACTGTTCCGCACAGGGACACTGCCAACCCCCTCATGCCCCTCATGCCAAACCCACGTGCCCAACTGCTTCCATTTTTCGTGGCAGTGTTATCAGCAGTATTGTCATGGCACTACTGCAAATGTTCTGGCTGAACCCATAGGACCAGCAATGTTGAGCTCTGAGAGACCTTCCAGGATCTATCCCTGCCTTTCCACTGAGGACAGTTTTCTAGTGCAGGTGGGACTGAAAAGCCCTCTGAGCAACTGCATTATGTTTATTCTACAGCAGGCACAGCGGGGGTGTGAAAGGAACATGAGGAGACGGTGTTGTGTGTGGTTGCGGACACAGCCAGTTCTTTCTTTCTGCAGCGCAGGGCTGGGGTTCACTCCATCATTCAGTTGTGTTTTCAGGCCAGGAAACCGTGTTTGTCAGAGCTGTACCAGTGACAGGAGGGTGGCCGATCCCTGTGCACACATATGGACCCAGTCATTCAGTCTTAGTGGGACTTAGGCAGATGCCAGGGCAGACCCCTGCAGACTTCCCCTCTGCTGGGAGACCTGAGCTGTCTGCCCTTCCTTTCCTTTCTACTAACAGCAGATCCAGATAGGTCTGAGGAACTCAAGGCCTCCTTCCCTTGAGTCTTTAACAATGTCTCCCAGGCCTTTGTGTGTTGGGTCAAGTCACCAGAGGAGAAAAATAACCAGCAATGGGTGAGGGTGGTGTCAGGCATTACTTGTGTGACCTCAGCCCATGCGGGTCTGTGGGGATGGACAGACTTCATGGGAGTGTGTGAGAGCTGCTGCTCTCACAGCAAGACCGTTCTCTGTCACTTTTGGAAAGTCAGAGTGATGGGAGAGGTCCTGAGCGGAGAAAATGTAACATTGCACTCATCTTTGACAAAGGACAGAAGTTCAACCCAGGGAACCACAGGCTTTGATGAGAGTGTGCCATTGAATGAGTCCTCTGTGGGTGACACTTCTAGTCACATGAGGGAGAAAAAGGGGACTGAGAAAACTCAGTGTGTATCTATAGTCAGGGTAAATTACTCCTCACCAGCCTGATTGCCTTCATGATAAACTACCCATAGTTGTGAATAGGAGGAGAAACTTTATAGGAGGAGTCCTTTACCTCAGCATAGGAAGATTTTGACATGGTGTCCCTCAATATCCTTGTATTCAAGTTAGGATGTTAATGTCTGGATAGATGGACAACCAGACGGGTAAAGCACCAGTCGGGTGATTGGGCTGAGAGAGTAGCAATGAAAGGGTCACAACTTTCTTGGAGGACAGAGACAAATGGGGTAGCACAGGGGTCTTTCCTGGACCTTGTGCAGTTCACAAGTCTTGGCTGTCCAGTACCCAGTCCGGAGTTGGGGTCTCTAAAAGAACTGGCTTCCAGGACTCTTACTCTATTTGCTGGCTGCTCTGGTGTTGTGGGTAACCATGGTGGGCAGCTGAGCACCACACAGCCGCTCACTACTTCCCCCCAACCCCCTCTATGCACAGTACGATGGCAAAAGAGGGAAGGAAGCATAAAAGCAAGAAAACCTTGGTTTGAGGTTATAAAAAATGTTTAATAAGTGAAGGATAAGTGGAAGAAGAGAGAAAGAAAACGCAAAGAGGTGGTGCAACTGCAATCACAGTTACCTGGTCTAGTGGGAGGTGTCCCTGCCCATGGAAGTGGGGGGTGGAACTAGATGATCTCTAAACAACCTAAGGTTTCCAACCTAAACCACTTTATGATTCTATGAATCACGCAGTACCTCCCATGGGTAGTGGGATGCACAGCCAGCACCCGAGCAAAAGATGGCTAAATTCCCTAAAGCCCCCTCTTTTCCCTTTTGTTACCAAGTATGATGATATATGGTATGGATTTTCTCTTTCATTAGTTTGGGTCATCTGCCTCCCAACCTATTATGCCCTCCCCAGTCTATTCCCTGGGAGGCAGACAGAGACACAGAGAAGGCTTTGATGCTGTTCAGCAAGAGCTAGAGCATCAGTGTGTTACCGGTAGAGCTTTGGTCACAATTCTGAAAAGCAGCATGAGCGGCTATGAGGAAACTTAACTCCATCCCAGCTACACCTGGTACATCTGTTTTGATGCTTGCTAGTGGTTACACTCACTGACACACACCCCAACACAATCTGCAGACAGCCTTCAATTGCTGGCCCTGTGAGCACAAAAGCGAGCCCCTGCAACCTGTGGTTCCCACTCCAGGGCCTGGCACTTGGACCTCTGTCTGTACAAAGAGCAGAGAGCTCCCTCGCTCCAGAAAGTTCTTAGAAATGGACTTTAGTAAGAAAACTCGACAGGCTGGAATGATCAGTTGCAGGCACGGCCAGATAAGTGTATGACCAGCCAACTGTTTACATGTGGCCAGCTCCTTTTATCCCCTTTTTCCTCTGCTTCCCATGTTTGTTCTTCCTCAACCCGCCTTGATCCATTCCTTTCCCTGCCTTTGGTCCTTTCCCAGACATCCCACAAGCTATTTCCAGTCAACTCTCCAGGGAACTGAAGATGTTGTGGAGTATGAAGATTTCCAGCTCTCAGAGATGAGAGGAACGCCCCAGGAGACCTATCCCCTTCCTGAGGAGGATTGTAGCTAGGCAGGACATGGGTTTTCTCTAAGCTAATATGGGACACCTGTGTTCACACAACCAAATACCTTGCTGGGACTTTTGGTACTATTTAGGCTTCTTTCCCATACTCTGCAGTGTCACTTTTTCCATGGGAGTCTCTTCAGGGCAATTCTCACTTCCTTATTCCTCAGGCTGTAGATGACAGGATTAAGCATGGGAGTCACAGCTGTGTAAAACAGGGCAAGGTATTTGTCAGTGTCTGCAGAGTCTCTTGACCATCGTTTAAAGTACAAAACCATGACTGAGCCATAGAAGAGAGTCACCACCCCGAGGTGTGAGGAGCAGGTGGAAAAGACTTTGCGTCTGCCCAGAACTGAAGGCATTTTCAGCACTGCCCTGACAATTCGAGTGTAAGAAACAACTATCAAGGAAAAGGGAAGGACTGCATAGAGCAGGATGATGGTGTGCAGCACCACTTGGTTCCAGAAAGTGTCTGCACAGGCCAGTTCCAACAGAGGGGTCACATCACAGAAGAAGTGATGAAGGTTGTGGGATGCACAGAAGGGCAAAGTGAACACCTGGTAAGTCTGCCCGACTTGTACTGGTATGACAGCCACCCATGACGCCATGACCAGTCTCACACAGAGCCTCCTGTTCATGAGGAGGCTATAGTGCAGGGGGTCACAGATAGCTACATAGCGGTCGTAGGCCATGGCAGCCAGGAGGAGGCTTTTGGTGCTGCCCAGCAAAACCAGGAAATACAGCTGGGCAGCACAGCCAAGGAAGGAGATGCCGCCATCTCCCGTCAGGAAAGCCAGCAGCATTTTTTGCAGAGTGGTGGTTGTATAGCAGATTTCCAGGAAGGATAAATTCCTCAGGAAGAAATACATGGGGCTCTGGAGGCTTGGCTCTACCACAGTGATGAGCATGATGAGGCCATTCCCCATGAGGACCATGAGGTAGATGATCAGGAAGACTGTGAAGCACAAGCCTTGCAGGTTGGCGTGGCCAGAAGATCCCAGAAGAAGAAATCCAGGTCTGACTGTGTGATTCTCCAAGCCTTTTCTTTGGGACATTTTCTACAGAGCAATCCAAACGACATGCTCACTGGACAACGGCCCACCCACCATCACACACCCCTCAAGCACAGTGGAAGACTACAGACAGCAGTGCAGGTGTGGCTGCAGTATGAAGAAAGCCCAAACAAGATCTGCGTGGCTGTACAGGAGATGAACACCATGCTTGTTGACAAAAGGCTTCTAAGGAGAAAAGAGAGTAGAGCCCTTCAGTCCAAATGATGGGGTCTGGTTATATGGATTAGAAAAAAGTATTTTTCCTTCTTTAGAGGAGATNCTGCAGTGTCACTTTTTCCATGGGAGTCTCTTCAGGGCAATTCTCACTTCCTTATTCCTCAGGCTGTAGATGACAGGATTAAGCATGGGAGTCACAGCTGTGTAAAACAGGGCAAGGTATTTGTCAGTGTCTGCAGAGTCTCTTGACCGTCGTTTAAAGTACAAAACCATGACTGAGCCATAGAAGAGAGTCACCACCCCGAGGTGTGAGGAGCAGGTGGAAAAGACTTTGCGTCTGCCCAGAACTGAAGGCATTTTCAACACTGCCCTGACAATTCGAGTGTAAGAAACAACTATCAAGGAAAAGGGAAGGACTGCATAGAGCAGGATGATGGTGTGCAGCACCACTTGGTTCCAGAAAGTGTCTGCACAGGCCAGTTCCAACAGAGGGGGCACATCGCAGAAGAAGTGATGAAGGTTGTGGGATGCACAGAAGGGCAAAGTGAACACCTGGTAAGTCTGCCCGACTTGTACTGGTATGACAGCCACCCATGACGCCACGACCAGTCTCACACAGAGCCTCCTGTTCATGAGGAGGCTATAGTGCAGGGGGTCACAGATAGCTACATAGCGGTCGTAGGCCATGGCAGCCAGGAGAAGGCTTTCAGTGCTGCCCAGCAAAACCAGGAAATACAGCTGGGCAGCACAGCCAAGGAAGGAGATGCCGCCATCTCCCGTCAGGAAAGCCAGCAGCATTTTTGGCAGAGTGGTGGTTGTATAGCAGATTTCCAGGAAGGATAAGTTCCTCAGGAAGAAATACATGGGGCTCTGGAGGCTTGGCTCTACCACAGTGATGAGCATGATGAGGCCATTCCCTATGAGGACCATGAGGTAGATGATCAGGAAGACTGTGAAGCACAAGCCTTGCGGGTTGGCGTGGTCAGAAAATCCCAGAAGAAGAAATCCAGGTCCAACTGTGTGATTCTCCAAGCCTTTTCTTTGGGACATTTTCTACAGAGCAATCCAAACGACATGCTCACTGGACAACGGCCCACCCACCATCACACACCCCTCAAGCACAGTGGAAGACTACAGACAGCAGTGCAGGTGTGGCTGCAGTATGAAGAAAGCCCAAACAAGATCTGCGTGGCTGTACGGGAGATGAACACCATGCTTGTTGACAAAAGGCTTCTAAGGAGAAAAGAGAGTAGAGCCCTTCAGTCCAAATGATGGGGTCTGGTTATATGGATTAGAAAAAAGTATTTTTCCTTCTTTAGAGGAGATTTAATATAAATAATTGTCTGGTGATGGAAGGGAAGGGAAGGGAAGGGAAGGGAAGGGAAGGGAAGGGAAGGGAAGGGCAACACCAGATTTCACTCTTAAATTTTAGTGAGAGAGGTTTATCTCAGCTCTTCTCAGAGGTAGGAACTCCACTCCTGAAGCTCTGTCCACACACTCAGAGCAGAGAGACATGCCTTAGATCCAAATTAGGTGAAATCTGTCATAAAGAGAACAAACTTTTGTCTGTCAATGCATCATTGATTCACCCATATGGCATTTCAACAAGGTAGAAAAGGAGCTGTTTGTGCCTGTATCACAAGCCTTCAGGGTGCTGGAAGGAGGCATTATGCAAGCAATCACTACAGTATCTCAAAGAGCTTTCAAAGCATCCATAAAGGAGGGTGATTTAAAAAAGAAAAGTAGAGGTTAGAGGGTGATCTCCCAAAATATCTAGTTTTCCAGAAAAGGTCAAGCTTTTGTAATTTCTGAACAAGCTCTGTCTAGTTCCCTGTTCCTGACCTTGCTGCTCTGTCCCATGGATTTATGGCAGTTTACCGAGGGCTCGATCACTCCGATGCCAAAGCAGAAATGTTCCCCAGTCCCCCGTAAGCCCGTGCAGAGCAAAGCAATGCTCTCATTGTCTGGGAAACTGAGCCTTCCCTTTGGCATTTTGCAGAGCACACAGACTTCTCGTGGATCACACCTGAAGAACGTGAGCCCTTAACAAGCAGCTCTGCAATAGCTTCTTGTGAATGACAGACTCAACCAAAAGGTTTTTTTAAAGTTTTGGTTTGATGTGGAGAAGGCATGTTCTCCTCCAGCACTGAAGGTGCTGGCTACATCTCTGCAGCTGTCGCTAACTGCCTTCAAGAAGTTATCTTAAGCTCTGATGTATCAATAATAGAATCATAGAATACTGAGAACAGCCGGTTAGAAAACAAGTCCCAAAAGCGTTCACATTAGCAAAGTGAAAAACACAAGATGTTTTATTCAAGGGGACACTTGACTTCACAGAAACATGCAGTCTTAAGAGCATTTTTCTTTTCTTTTTTTTTTTTTTCCTACTATTCCTGGCTATTTCTGTGAGTTTTATCAATGGAGTTATCAAAATCTCCATAATAGAATTAGGGTTTAAGTGAGGGAAAAGTGACCATGATCTGTGTTCTTATCTTCCAATTTATGCATGCAAGTGCATAGAAAAAGGAAATACTTTCTTTTCCTGAAATACTGTTAGATACTTGCATTTATCGTACACAATTTTTTAACTGAAAAAAAGCTGCTTACAAGGAGGTTTTCCATAATCAGCATTTTCTGCTTGTTTAAGCACANACCAGCAGCATTTCTCCGAGCTGAACAAACCCTGCTCCTCTGAGCCCAGCCAAGCCCCACAGGTGCCTGCAGCTGCTTTTGGCAGTGGCTCTGCTGCCACTGTGTCTCAGCACTTCAAAGCGTGCCAGAAGGAATTTACCATTGGCAGAAGCCACAATGCAGGAACATGCTCCTCACTCCATGGAAATGCAGGAGACAGCGGTAATCTCTTTTCCTCTCTGTCATTTCCCTGGAAACCAGCTGGATGGGGTTCTCTGGACACTTCTCTGCACTTCATGTTCCTACCTGCTTATAAGTCAGGTAGTGAACAACCCCAGGAGAGACGACAGCAATGCTGCTGCTACCAGTGCTCCTCCCCAGGCACCCACCGCCATCAGTAACAACTTCAGAAAGACTACCAGAATAATGGACATTTGCATGATTAGCAGGATCTGAGCAACTTCCAGAACACGACTTTCAAATGTAGAGAAACTGAGAAATGAGATTTAGCAGCTCAAAGGAAAACTGCTAAGCTTGGGAGGCGGGGGGGAACAACAACAATGACAACAAATGGCAAGGATTGAGCAGAAAATAAGAAAATTCAGTCTGTGTTTGGCTTTACTTTGCAGCAACAGAAAAGGCTGCTCTGCAACACCTCCTCCCTGGGCCTCCGCCTTGGTTGTGTCCCATATTACCTCCAAGGTGGAGATGGTCTTGATAGGTCCAACTGCAATTGCTCATGCTGTCTGTACTCAGGTTCATCTCCAGAGAGGGTTCAGAGAGAAAGCTCAGGTTGGAGGTTCATGGGAAGGTTAGAAGGAGTGTCCTGTCACTGCATTGCAGATATCTGTGCTTGTACAGACTAATGGGACCCAAAAAATGGATGAGTGTCTTTGACCAAGGCAGCCTTTTGTGGCTATATAGCCAATAGCAAAAATAACCCTTCCAGGAGAGAGCATCTCCTGCCTATGTGAGCTTCATACAGTCCTTGATTTCTTACTCTGAAAGTCTACACGTGGGTTGAGTCCTGTCATTCAGCCCCTTCTTCACCCAGCACGCCATCGACCTGGACAGACGTGTCCAGAAGGATGCTTTGAGGGATGTTATCAAAACCTTACTAAAATCCAGAAAAATACATCCACCACCTTCCGTTCATCCACTGGGCAGGTGACCTTATCATGGTTGGTGGTGAATTGCCTGTTCTCCTTAATGTTAACTCCTTCTCCCAGATGGGCATTAGGGCTCTAGAAGCCCTCCAGTTCAGACTTGGTTGTTC
>QJSC01000487.1:0-28091 GCA_003697955.1 Calidris pygmaea
ATTATTATTATTTATTATATTTATTATATGAATATTATTATATTTATTATTAGCTTTGGATTATTTGCTAGCAAAAGAAAGGGGTGTTTGTGGAAAATTTAATCTTAGTAATTGTTGTTTAGAAATTGATGATGAAGGAAAAGTTGTAAATGAACTTGTAAAACAGTACTGGGGATATGTGGAGGATTGTTAATAATTCTATGTTTAATACCTTGTTTTACTAGACTGATACACTCGGTCATACCAGGAATGCAGATAACTGCAGAACCTGTTGATCCAGAACCAGGGAAAGAGAAAACTCATTCCCTGATGATACTAAAGACAAAAGAAGATCCGAAATTGGCACCAATTCGGCAAGTATTGACTCAATTAGAAACAAAAACACGAATCAATACCATAAAAAAAGAAGATGGGGGATTGTGAAATGTGTTCACCTGATTCGTGTTAATATCTTTAACTGTTCTGTTTGTCCTTGTATGACCATGGGCTTGGGAGAAGCGGGATTGTATGTATGTAGTTTCTGTTTCTTGCAAGAACCCCTAAGGAAACCGGTTTTTGTCACTGGCCCCATGGTGCTGAGCGGGAGGGGTCTGTGGGGCGCACGCCTGGAGTCGGGGGTCGTCCTGGGGGCGAGCAGAGGAAAACTACTTTACCCACCGACCAGCGGGTAGGAGTCACAGAAGATTCCAGAAGGTGAGGAGGGCATGCGCCAAAGAAGACCCGCCCATCCCTGGAGATCATTAGCATAGGCCAACCTTTGCTATGAATATGTATGAGCAGAAGAAATATAAACCCAAAACGGGACTTGCACGCGTGTGCCTTGGTTGAGCGGAGACTCCCGGTGCACCCAGCGCTGTTTGCTTGTCTTTACTCGTTTAATAAATTGTAAACTTTAATTGGAATCCTGTTTGAAGCTAAATCATTTATCACACCTACCCTTTCTTTAATAACTTTCTTAGACTGGGTACGAAAAACTGTTCCGAACTATCCCGAGACCGGCACCCTTGACAAAGACATGTGGGACCAAATTGGCACAAAGCTTTGGGACGCTGCTGCAGGGACAGATAAAGCTGCAGCTCAACACTTACTAGTTTGGCAGCAGATATTTGAAGACCTAGTAGAGCTCTGCAAAGAGACAGAAAAGACCTCTGAGGAGAGCCTAACGAGTCCTTCTGCCCCGCCACCGCCACCCGCAGACAGTGCGTTGGAGAAGAGAGTCTCTCAGGAGAGTCCTTTGATCCTGGGCCGACAGACCCAGACCCAGAACCTTATCTACCTCTTTTTGATAATGAAAAGGAGGAGGCAGTCAGGAATGACTTAACCCTTTCGAGTGATTGTCGCGGTGTGTGGGACGAATGTCGAAAAGAAGCCTTAGCTGAAGGAGACACAGACACTTTGCACGTGTTTCCTGTTATTCATCGTGGAAATCGACCCGGAGCGTGGGAGGCTTTGGATTATGATCATGTTAAAGAGTTGAGGAAATCAGTAAAAGATTATGGTCTCCAGTCAGGATATACCATGAACTTATTAACAGCTCTTGGTGACGGATATGTTAAGACTCCTCGTGATTGGAAACTGTTGTTGCGTATGGTTTTGTCGGCTCTGCAATATGCTGTATTCATGACTGAGTATCATGATCTCGACTGAGTATCGTGATCTCGCAACTGCTAAAGCATTGGATAATTTACTGGGCAATTTAAACCATATTGGTGTGAATGAGCTCGTTGGTGAAGGACTTCGGGCTACTCCCGATGTGCAAGCCCAGATGGACAGACGGTGTTTTGAGCAAGTAAAAGCCATTGTACTGCGCGCGGTGAGATGGGTACCTGATACAGCCGCTCCAGAAGCTTCCTTTGCTGTTATCACACAAGCGCCAGGAGAACCCTATATAAAGTTCCTTGATCGGCTCCAAAATGCAATAGAGAGACAAGTAGATAACCGAGCAGCTCGTGATACTCTCATGAAACAATAGCCTTCGAAAATGCTAATGCTGACTGCCGTAAAGTGTTGCGAACAATTAAGAATGCTAATCCCTCTATCACTGATATGATAAAAGCCTGCCAAGATATTGGCACAGAAACTCATAGAATGAGTCTCTCAGCTGATGCGTTATCAACACAGCTCGTTGTGGGGGCTGCTCTGAAAGCAGAATGTTATAATTGCGGAAAGCCTGGGCATCTTAAAAAAGATTGTAAAACGGTTGAACGAGGCGGTCGAGAAAATGGCTTCATGCCAGACCGACCCTGCCCTCGCTGCGGCAGGGGACTGCCCTGGGCAAGTGAATGCAAATCCAAATTCCATGCTGATGGTCGAACCCTCAAGCGTTCGGGAGACGGGGGAGGAGCGCGAGACCGCCGACGACAACAAATACGGTCCCGAGACCAGAGAACAAGGCTTGGCCAGCATGCTCCCACCAGCCAAGGCTGGAAGTGCAGGAGTGGACCTGGCCACAGCCCAGTCGGTAACTCTAGATACCACAGCAATTGTTCTCATCCCTACTGGGGTGATGGGACCTCTTGGAAATGGCAGGAGTGCTCTTTTGTTAGGGCGTTCCTCGACCACACAAATGGGACTTTTTGTTACGGGAGAAATCAAAATTATGGCTTGGACACCGTCTCCGCCTTGTTATGTTATGGGGCTGAGACTTGTTAAGCCAGTGGGGAATCTTCCTGAAAAAAATTTTCAATAGGGGCTATTGACAAGCAGCAGACCCTTTCATTGACATGGAAGTCAGAAAAACCTGTTTGGGTAGATCAATGGCTCCTGAAAAAGGATAAACTGCTGCATTTGCATGACTTAGTACAAGAACAATTGGCCGCTGGCCACATTGTACCCACTACCAGCCCGTGGAACACTCCTGTATTTGTAATACCTAAGAAAAGTGGCAAATGGCAATTGTTACATGACATTAGTCCATTTAGTCCTGGGCTAAATTTGAAGTAGGAACCTACCATGAAAAATCCGTCATATACCAGCCTCAATCTGTTTATAAGACTCATAGTATAGACTCTTTCTAGCTATTCCAAAAGGTGTATTGGAAACAGCAGGTGCCAGGTTGCCATTTAATTGTGCTCTCTGGCTTTGGATTTCACTGCCTAATGGCAGGAGATCAGTTACACTATGTTGTTGTAGTTTAACAACGGGCTAAATAAAGACTTTTTTGTTTTTCTGGCTCCTTAATCCATATGAGATGTGTTAGCTGTTATTTTAATTCTGTGCCCCATGAGGCTTTTCAAGCAGTTCTCCAGACATGCACATTGTACCTATTCCTGTTTACAGAAACAGAGCAGACTACTGGTGTGAATGGGTTTGTTGGTTTCTAATGAAGTGTCTTTGTATTGGGCAAACTAAGCCTTTAATTAAAACCAGCTGGCACTATAAATTGTTTCATGCTCCATAATACTGATCATGGTTTTCAGTCAGACATACAGAAATTCAGGCGTTTTCCTCATCCTAACTAAAAATTCTGTTGCTGGTTTTCCTCTTAAGATGGAGTACCACATCCCACACAAGAGGTGAGCAAACCAACCACACTATAACAATTTTATAATCCTAAATGCTGCAGTATTTGCATCACAGAGTTTTACAAAAGGACAAATAAGCCATGTGACACTCACCGTGTTATTGTCTCTGCATTGTCAGTCAGGCAATTTCTTTGAGATATAATAAAGATAAATACAAACTCCAAAAAGTTCAGGAAATATCCTCCTTGATACCATATGTATTGACAGTTGATAAGGGAGAGTGGCCAGATATGCACAGTTTTGAGAAATCAGAGATCAAGAAGAGAAATACAACATTGACATTAAAATAATAGCTCCCATAAGCAAAACCCAGTCTTAATTTTCAGTTATGAGTTAGCTTGCTAATGCTATTTCATTATCTCCCTTCTCATGAAATCTATTCCCCCCAATTAAGTGAGCTTGCCAATAAACATTTTGTTTGTAGATCTACAAATATGAACTTGTTTAGTATTTGCAGAAAGAGACTACATTGATTAATAAGGGAAAAGATTAGGAACAAGGAAAAGCTGGGTCCTAATCCCAGCTGAGCTACTTATGGTGTAACCTTGGGGAATTTACTTGACCTTCATGTTTCTCAGCAAACTCTGCTGGAAATTGGATACCAGCTGGACCTTGGAGAATACCAGACACATCTGCTCAACTCCCAATTAGCAGTGTTAGAGTAACGGTGAGCAAGCTTGCTTGGTTGTGGGGTGCTATGCACATAAATACAGCTGAGGATTAATGACCTTTCTTCCCTTTCCTAGCAGAGCTGAAGTGATGTTAAAAGGTGGCCTACGTGCTCCACACCCTGTCCAATTGTTGGCTATATCATAAATGAAAATAATGGTGCACATGAGGCAATTAGACTTTAAAAGGATTCCAGCTGTTCCTTTCCACCCGGCATTCCCCTGCACTTCCAGCAAGGACATTTATCAGATTATCTGATTAGAACAATTATATTTATAGAGCCAGACTCTTATGTGCATCCATAATGAACTAGCTGCAGTTCTTTAATATAGGGTCAGTTCTACGCAACTGGAAAAGGCAAGTCCAAGAGTTTGTAATCCCTACAGTGAAGTATCATTCTGGCCACATTCACACCAGATACACCTGCCAGTAACTTTATATCATCAAAGAAATTCGTCATGTCAAGTGTATCCCAAAGTCTCTTCGTGCAGCTAGGGGATTTTCCTGAACAAAGCCTAAATTCTCTTCTGTCAACATTTGTTGTGTTATTTATTAAAAAAAAAAGAACACAGGGCATACTGAAGAAAGGCTCATGCTTTAGCCACTTTGACAATAAAATGATACAATCCCACATAATCCTCGGATCTCACGGTTCACTGAAGTGAGAAGGGTGCACTCACATATGATCGCCATTATATATAGTTCAGACATGATTTCATGCATGTATCAAGAAAAGAACATTAAATACTTAACATTAAATCACCATGGAAGTAATTTGAAAACCCAGATTATAAACCAGCACCATATTATCATATGAAATCTTCCATATTTCCTACAAGAGAAAATAGTTCTCAATAAGTAATTACAATGGTAGCTAATGCAGCACAGTATAATAACTAATACACTATTTCAGAATGTCAAATTGCAAAGAAGCTGTGATACGCAGGCTTAAGTAAAATGTCCGTTTCTTTGCTCTTATTGTGATCCTCCATATATTTCTTTCTTTATTCACTAGGGTATCGAGCTATACTTTGCAAAAGAAACATGCAGTCTCTCTCATGCAAAAATTTCTTTGAAGCTCCTGTGTGACAATCCATGCCCCATTTAGCCTCATTACAGAGGGAGAGTAGGGATTTTTGACAGATTTGCAGCTCATTTGCTGCAAAGTTCTCCATCCATTATTTATTGTTTTTTTACAACCAATTTATTTTCCAGCAGATCCATGGAGACACACTCAACCTTGAGTGCAGTCTTGTTGGTAGTGCTTATTTAAATGCTAAACAAAAAGCTAAATACACCTAAATAACTCCTTTTAAATCCTCTTTGTAAGGGATCATGTAGGACCGTATAAGACCTCCCGGTATGTTGGTCAGTTTAGCCAACATGTGGGTTGTCTAAATATACTGCAGACATAATACAGCTGAAAATACTACACTAGCAAAGGAAAAATAAGGAAGAAATTACATCCAGGTGTCCACTGTCTGACAGGATTTTTTCTGGAGTTGGTACAGTTCATGCCTTATCAATTTTTGCTCTATGTAGGAGTGCTGGCTAAAGCCATTACAAGGCCACTTTCAGTAATCTGTGAAAAGTTATGGAAACGGGCGGTTCTGTCACTCATTTTTTGAGAAGGGCAAGAAGAATTTGTGGGACAGATTCAGGCAGGCAGCCTGACCTCAATCCCTGGGAAGGTGATGGAGTAAATAATCCTGAAAAGCCATTTGAAATATATGATGGACAAGAGGGTGACGGACTAGTCAACAGAAATCATGCCTGAACAACTTGATAGGCTGCTAAAATGATGTGGATGATGTTTACCTTTAGTAAAGGCTTTCAGCACTGTCTCCCATAACACCCTCATAGACAAACAGCTGCATTGTGGCCTAGAGAAGTGAACAATGAGGTGGGTTGAAAACTGAACTGCGGAGAGGTGCAGAGACTTGAGGTGAGTAGCCTGAAGTTCAGTTACTAGTGCTGGACCCCGGAGGTCAATACAGGGTCCAGCACTGTTTAACCTCTTCATTATTGACTTGGATGATGGGGCAGAGTACACCCTCAGCAAATTTCCAACCACACAAATTGGGAGGAGTGGTTGATACACCAGTAGGTTGTGCTGCCATCCAGAGAGACTTCAACAGGCTGGAGAAATGGGCAGACAGGAATCTCGTGAGGTACAGCAAAACCAGGAGGTTTGGACTACACGGTCTCCAGGGGTCTCTTCCAGTCTCACCAATATTGTGATCCTGCAAGCCTGAAGAAAGCTAAGAAGAAAAAAAAAAGATTATTTTCCAGAGAGAGACAGAGAAGCACTTTTTTCCCAAACCTCATCTGGTTTGAAGCAGGAACTTGAAATTCAGCAGAGACATGGTTTTTGTATCTAGGATAGTCCTGTCACCTTCCTGATCGATAGTCCCCTAAAAATGAACAATTCATAAGCTTATGCGGTATCTATTTTTACACATGCTTAGTGAGAATTTATTAGAGATTAACAGCTAAAATTCCATGCATACTATTATCCCTGAGCATGATAAAACTTCCTTACAGCCACAGATGAAAGCAGTCAAGGATACCTATTTTCACTTCTCCCTGAAAGGCTGTTACAGGATTTCACACCATGGACAGCCAAAGCTTCCTAGTTCCCCGTCTAATTTTGCTCATGATGAATTACAACCTTTCTTTCTTACACTGATACTGGTATTTCATGGTGAACATATTGTTTAACTTTGTAAAATGAAGGTTAAATGGAAAATAAGGACTCTAAATGCTTTGGAGAAATAGGTACCAAAGGAAGCCAGTTCAGGACAAAGGGTGTGGCAAGAAAAATGCAAAAGAGGAGGGACTGGCTTGGGAAGGAGCTGTTGTTAGGAGCTACTGGTGGCAGAGACTAACTTGGATTTGGAGTTGTAGAGGAAAATGCATGAGGGGAACCACAAGCCATGGGCAGAAGAGATGTTTTGCGTGATGGGGTATTGTGGCTAGGCAATTAACTGAGGCAAAGGTACGGAGACAAGAAATCAGAGTTGAGGAATATGGGAAAAAGAAGGAAAAATTGCTGTGTGGAGAGACAACTGGAATGGATATTGTGAGCAAACTGGGGGAACAAGGAGAGAGGGGAGTCTGAGACAGGCAAGAATTTGTGTGTGAGAAACTACAAGCTGATGACAGAAGTGAGTCCATACGTTGCTATCTGATAGACTCACTCAGCTGGGGAATGTTTAATAAAACTGGGAAATTATGTTTTTAAATGAGTTGCTAAGTCAAAACCTTAAAGAATAATGGAACTAACATGTCCCCTGAAACCTTTCATTGAGCTTCTCTCTGCATATGCGCAGTGATACAGCCCTTGCTCCAGTTTCAGAGAACAACCCAATGTGGATTTGACTTGGGCTGTGTGGTGAGAAACAACATTGTCTGTGAGTCAGGAAACATGAAGTGGGCAGGATGGGATGACAGCAATAGTAGGAACAGCTCAGCTTTGCACAGTTAATACAGCTATGTGGTATGCTGGAGGATACAGTTCTATCTCTGCCTTTCCTAGAGGTCCCCCGGGGTGCTGACCAGGCCACTGAAACACCATTTAATATCTGTTCAGAATTTCACTGCCTCTTTTTCTCAGTAAAAGCTACTTAAGGTCCCAATGTGCAGAAGGATACAGTGGCTGGACCTGCTGCCTCTGCCAGGGGAGAGCACTGTCAATACACACAGTGAGGGATCACACTGAATTCTCTGAAGAATTACCTTCCAGTTTCCTTAAATCAAACACCCAACTCTAATTCCAATTTTGTTATCCCTGCTTTATTTTATATTCCTTCGCCCCCCATACCTCCCCCACCGAATATGCAACCCACCCTGTTTTACTCTTCCCTCACTGGCCTCTGTTTTGCTGACTTGACTTCCTTAGAGGGAATTGCAGCCTCAGCCAGCACGTCCCCGTCACTGCCTTTGAACATTTTCACCTGTGGGGAGCTCCCCATGCTCTCTGCTCACATCTCTTGCCTGCTTGTTCCTCCTGCTACTGCATTGCTAGTTCAGCCCTGGGGTCTCCCACTGCTTTCCCCTTTCCCCAGCCACAATGCCAGCAGTTCTCACACTGGCAACCCATGTCACAGGTGAGGCAGCTGCCACCCAAAGTCCTGCTGCTGCCACCACCACTGTGACCCTTCAGCGGCAACACAGCCCGCACACAAGGAGCTGCTCTGCAGCAGTAATCAGCCCTGTGGAAAGGTGGCTTTGGGTCTGGTGGGATATCCCAGATCTCCCCCACCACAAGTTACAGGGACATTGCAGTGCAGTGAAATACACTCCTCCTGCTGGCTGGTGACACGAGATCTGGTCCCTCTTCATCACCTGTTCCACAGGCAGGTCTATATTGACCATCAAAACTCGTAACATCCCTTTGGGTGACATGCTCCTGGGGCCATTGCAATGTTGTTTTTCTAGCTGATTCACTTTACATTGCCAGAGCACTCAGTCAGTGTAACCCACCGTCCACCTGCCTGCGCACCCCTGACAGAGATGATGTTAATAAGTAAAGGCTGTATCATAAAGGCTGTGCTGAAAATGTGAGAATCTGAAAACAGTAATAATGAGTCAGATTAAAGGACCACCCAACCCAGTATCCCCAGCCCTGGCTGAGCAAGTTTGCAGGGAGGAGCAGAGATCAGACAAAGATGCTTCCCAAAAATATCCCAACATCTAAGGATTTGTGGCTTACCATGAGCTAATGGTGGCATCCTTGCATGTTATAACTCTTAATGACCTTTTTATTCCATTAATTTCTCCAATCACTGTTTGAAACTGGATAAGTTTTCCATGTCTAACATGACATCATATTTCCCAGTCTATGGGTCATGGAAAAAAGTGACTCCTTTTGTCTGTTTTGAATGTACTAATTCTGAATGGGAGAAAGTTTTATTTTTAGTTTTATTTGCTGTCACCTAGCTGTTGGATGAGAAGACAGGTTCTCCTGTACCACTCATGTTATTATCATATTCTTCACCTGTCATTTATGCAGAAAAATCATGGTCTGTTTAATTCTTCTTCATATTCAAACCATCCCATTTGTTCAGCCATACTTATCACTATTTTCTGCTCTTCTATGAGAGGGGAGAACTGAACTGCATCCACTAGTAAAGATGTGAGCACACATGGAACGCCTACCAGCAAAACTATGTCATCTTATTTCTTTTTTTAACATTTTCCTAATAATTTCTAATTTCTGCCTCCTTTTTAGTGGCTACTCAGCATTGAGTTTTCATTTTTATGGGCGTGCCTGTTGAAGTTTCTGAACAGTCCCAGCTAGTTCAGTACCCATCGGTGTGTATTTAAAGCTGAGATTGTTTTTTGCAACGTGCATTACCTTTACCTGTACCTACAATAAATTTGTCCATCATTTAATCACCTGATTGTAGCATAAGATCTTTCTGCAACTCTTCAAAAGAACCTCTGGTCTTTATTAATTTGGTTTTTCAGTCAGTATCACCAGCAAACTTGACTTTGCACCCTCAAATACATTTTAAAAATAATTAATATGCTAAACAGAAACAAATAGATTTGTTTTCTTATAATAATGCTAAAAGTTCCCCAAAGTTTAACAAAGCTTACTACATGTATTTACCTTCCTCAGCTGAAGTTCATTAATTTTGTCTGTATGAGGAGTTCAAAGGCAGATTGCTAATCTTCCACAGGAAAGGTAGCAGAAAATTTTGTCTGAATAAGAAGTGCCAGACCTCTGTATTTTGGGTTGGTTTGTTTTTGTTTTTGTTTTTTTTTTTTTTCCATCTTTGAGCATTTCTCTTGCTCTTTCTCCCCCTCTCATATCTTTTTCTGCAAAATTTCTCTACTGTTTCATACTGGAAATGCCACCTGGCAACTCTAAACAGTAAAAATTCTCATACATTTTCACAGGAGCCATGGTATGTTTCACAAAAGAACAAGAAAACTGACTTAGTAAATTGGGAATTTGTGCTTCAGAAGCATAACTCTCAGGCAGGTCAAAGCTAACATATTGGGTTGGTGCCATTCCCACCCAGCCCCCACTTACTCTGATATAATTGGGAAAAGGCACCCACATGTTAGTCCTTAGAGATGTGTTCCCAGCTGCCTTTAGATTTTATTATGAAAATTGGATGTTCTCCCCTGATACTAAATCTGCCCTCAGACCTCAAAAACAGACTTTTTAATTACAACTAGCATTCTCTCCTTATCCTAGTTACTTTGTCATCCAGCTACCTGGGCCTCTGGAGTTTCTCAGGCAGACTACAGCTCACTTCTTCCATTTTTACCCCCCAAAAGATGATTTCACTTCCAAGTTTTGAGCACTGCTTTCAGTATAATTGTTAAAAAAATAAGGGGGAGTGGAAGGGAAAAGCTGACCTGGGAACCTAAGTGAAGTGGGGAGTCTGCAAGCAGCAGATGGAAAACATGCACAACAGCACTAGGAACAATGCAAAAACAGGATCAGCAGGAAACATCAAGTAAATGTAGCTTCCTCTACGGAAAACATATTTGCATTGACTTCATTAACTTTGTATAAGAGAAAGGACAAACTTTAGGCTGCAGAGTTCTTCTTCCTTTCCCTTGAAAAGTTGGCTTCTACAGATTTCAGGTATTTTGTAACTATATAATTCAAATCAGTGACAAACAAGTGGAAAATTAAGTGGAAAATTAAATGTACTATAACTCTTCAAACCCTCTTCTCAGCCTGTATCTATACAGTATCCAGCATAATGGCATCCTTCTCTGTGGCTTGACATAACTTCACCATGGCACCTCTCTGTTACAAACAATAAATAACAAAATAGAAAAGTGGCTTGTGAACCTGTCCAAAATCTAAATTATAAAAGTAGGGTGACATTTTACAAGGGGAAATTTTACTCTTGCAAAGTTAACTGGAAGCGTTTAGCCCCTTCCTCCTGCTGGGGTTACTGTCCCTGGGGCTGAACCACTAGACCCGACCATTGGCACTCATTTGTGTTAGTACATTCTGGCATCTCAGTTTTGGAGGTGAAACCTTCCAGGAAAGAAGCAGTAACCATGGGTTAACAGCAGTAAGTGAAGCTGTGTCTATGCCTGAAGTCTGCATATTAAATATTATGAGTGCATTTCAGACTGTGACCCATTTTACTGGAAACAAAGCATTTACATACCTTTAATAGCTATAGATCTCAACCCCACAGTCACTGGGCCAGTGTACTTTTGCATACTGGACAAAAATGGACATGAAATTACAGTAACTTCCCCTAAATTCTCTCCTTTTTGTGAAAAGGAAAACCAGCAAACTGTAATGTAATAATCTAATATCAGGCAGACATTTACCTTACAGGATAATAAACACACTGAATTAAATTCATCCCAGAGCAAGTATGAAGAGTATAAAGGTATTGATGTGGATGCATGCATTTTTATTGCCAGTGTTAATCACTGGAGAAAGCTGGATTGAAAACAGAATCATGGAAACATTTACCACAGCCAAAACATTGCTCACAACAGTGGATTTTTATGAGTTACAAGTGGGGTTCAGGGTATCAAACAGCTAACTTTCAGCCCTACAAATCCCTGAGACAAGCCACTGTACTTCTGCAGGTTGGCTGACACCAATATTTACCATTCCCTTTAACCCACTCTAGAACTGTGAGAGCTGTTTTCCCTTCACTCTAGAGCAATGTTCTATATTCCTCAAACTGCCGGCTAAACCCTCTAGAAATCAGTCTTGCTTCCTTCTCCGAGTTTGATGGGACAGGAAGAGGCTAAGAAAAGACTATACCAGCAATAGACATATCAGACATAACATTTGGATAAGCTCTAAACATCTTGATAGACATTTCTCTGAGCAGAGGTCAAGAAACATCTGAGGTAAGCATGTGAATTCTTGTTACATCTCTGCAGAGGAAGAAGAAAAAGGAGTCTGAGGATGGTGATATGACACATGGGGCAGCCAGATCAAGGTTGCTTCAAGTTCAGAGGGAATAAGGAAGGTTAAAAGAGTAGCTACAACATAACCTGTGGGTAGAAGGTTCATCACACTCCATATCCAAGAAGTTAAAGTCAACATTCTTCAAAGAAGAATAAACTATGGGAGACCTCGCCCCAAGTAACATGGAGGACTTTTCCACAGCAGTAACAGGTTTTCTTACCTTGGATAGGGGAACGAAGTTTTCAGGTACCTTTGTAATTGTAGTCTAAATTTAAAGAAAAGAAAAAAAAGCAGCATTTCAATGTACAGGAAAATTAAGTGAACCATTAAAAAAAAAAAAAAACAAAAAAGGGAGACACAGCAAAAAACCACCTGCATTCATTAAGGATTCCCTAATCCCTCTAAAAAGGGAGCAGAAGCACTAAATATGGAAAACCAATATAAACTAGGCAGTTCTTATGAGCAGTGAATTTGGCATTTTAGAGTTCAGAAAGACCATGCAGGAAAATTAACCTCTATGCAGTGTTCTGTAACAAGAAAATTAAAACAAAAAAAAATTGTCCGGGCATGCTGCCTGCAAGATTACAAGACTATAACATGAAATATGAGAGCAAATAAAATTCAAAGCAATGAAAAGTGCCTACATGTTTTTCCTTTGCAGCAGCAATGAGAAATCACATCTTGTGAGCATAGAACTAATTTAGAACATAACTCTGCAGAACCGTCTAAGAGTATAGAAGCTGACTCACACAAGTAAAAGCTTGCATGAGTTGCTTGTTCGGCAATGCACGTAACAAATTCAGTGCACAATAATGAAGACTTCAGCCCTGTTGGACAGTAGAACAGGTTATTTCGGCATCCTTAAAACCCATTCTATTTTGATACGTTGCCAACGATGCAGTCACAGCACCTTTCTGCAGCTGCCAATCGCGATACCCACATTGCTCTCAGCTCAATGGCTGTAACATCCCTTTGTGTAAAAATAGTTGAAACAATGGAGAACTTCTGGCCCCAGAAGAGGTCACAGGGGAAAGTGGGACAGTAATGCTGTCTGTGGGGCTTTCCAAAGGTCTGATAAAGGCCAGAGAGGTGAAAGATTGATTTATATAGGAGAATATGATTGAGAGAGAAAAACAGGAGGAATAGTGAAGCAGTACTCCAGTAGAACAGCAAAGCATTACACAGGGCTGTCTCTGCAATTGTTCTGCTACTTACTTTTTGCATAATCTTAAAAAAAGAGACAGGAAAAGAGCATGGTTGCCATGAAACTGCTTCCTGCTGTTTAGTTACTCTATATCTACAGGATGCAAGAACAGGATGGCACCAAAAAAACCCAAACAATCTTCATCACCACAGTTTTCTAAGAGCAACAATCTGCAACACCCTGACTGTAAGTGAGCTGTAAGAACCTGAAAAGGTAGCGTGGGGAGGGGATGAGGCAGTTTTCAAGAAAGAAAATCTTGAGCTGCTCTTATAAATTAGCGGGGGAAAGATTTTAGATGCTTGTAAAACTAAGTTAGTTGGGCATTATGATCTGAAGAAATTAAAGTGAGAGTTGAATATTTCACAGAAGGAATTAACCACAAAGGTTTTCCGGAAAACAGATCTCATTCCATGGTGGCACTGGTCACTGGAAAGCAACTGCAGCCACGCAGAAAAGCTGAGTTACATCCCTCACTGCTGGAAACAGCCAGACAGACCCACAGGGTGGCCTATATCCTGTGGAAGAATTTCTCCAAAAAAAGGAAAGTCAAAAAAAGTATTGGCCAGCTTGAAACTTGCTAGCCATTCTCAGCTAACTGGATTGGCAGCTACACCAACCAGAATATATTGGGAATTCAGCATTTCTCTCTCCCATGTGTAACGCACAGATACCCAGAGGGTCAAGAGCAGATCTGTGCCACGACACGAGCCCATTTCTTTAAGGGCAGTTCTTTTTCTTTAAGTTGTCTTGCAAGACTATTTCAGGCAATTCAGTACTACAGTTCAAATGAATGGTTGTGGAGAGAGATGAAATAGGATAGATTCTTTTGTGAAACCTCCTACTTTTTGTTAGTGCTGCAAAACATATTGCCAGAAGAGAGGACTGTTTCCCAGCTCCAGTCTGAGTGAGCCAGGGTGAGACTGGGAAAGAGGAGGCTTTCTCCAAATTGGCAGGGGACAAACAAGTTTTTACCTTGATTCAGAAGAGATACTAAAAATTAACCAACAGCAAACCAATTTATTGCTGCACATAGGGCTTGGATTTGCAGATGAACAGAGACAATAACACTCTGCCATTAAGCATACCTTGCATTGGAACTATGAATTGAAAGCAGCGAGTACTGAAGTCAAAAGCCAGTCACTGGAAGAAAATAACTGTGGAAATGTTAATACCCTTTTGTGAAAAGCAATAAAAATGAGCACCCTATGAAATGGGCTACAAATGGAACTTTCAGCATGCTCCAATACCAAGATTTTCTGAAGTGCAAGAAAGCTTTGCACTTGCCTTCCCAGAGTCTTTGTATTTCATCCTATAATCTGAGTTCATTATCAGAAAAAACCCTCAGCTGCTCTTCGCTCACCTGTGCACCTACTACATTTTCCTTAAGCATCATGGCGTTTTTCTTCCTGTTTACTGAACGCGCAGGAAATAGTGCTAAATCCCTATGATTGAGACTGGCTTATTGTTGCAAGACCATTACTGTTCTGTTCTTTTAAAGCAGATTAATTTCTCCAGTTCTCCCTGTGTCTTTACTTCAGTGAAAATTTTAAAATCTTATAGTGAATTATAATAAACACATGGAGATCTAAGTGTAATATTTTAATTCTTGGTGGGACATTGTTTGCACATCAAAGCCTGCTGTTCTTCTTAGAGGACTGCATGAAACCTTCCCACCATCACCAAATAATCATTGAGCAGGATTTTTGATCTCCAGCTTCTGCCTTGAGGAAAAGCAGGTGCTTCGTGATCATGGTAGCTAAAAGAACTCCAACAAGCAGGAGGAGCAAAGGAGACAAAACTGCCTTGTTATTATCTAAGACCCAAAGAAAAACAAAACGGCTGTTAAACAAGGTGAATGAAGAAGGAAGGAATGAACCTACTTTTTAGTATTAGCCTACTTTTCCTGAACACTGAATAACTACTGTCAGCACTCTGAAACAGGTCTTCAGTACCTGTAAGCTGCTTGCCCAATTCTCTGCTCAAAAAAGACTGCCACTGTGGCCAATCTGGATGCAATTCTCTCTTTTGAGAGGTCATTTTATTGCTCAAATAGAAATCTCAAAGGAGGCAGACCGGTGATGATGCCAACTCTCTCCTGCAATCACAACCATGCCCTTACTTCATCTAATTGACCCATCTCTCCCTCTTTGTCCCTTTCCCCTGGAGAACACCTAGCTGAGAATCACCAATCAAGACTCAGGGAGACACAGCCCATTCTCCTAAAAGCCCCCCGAGAGAGGGTTTTCCCAGGAAAGTGAGGCCAAGCAGGTAAAAGCACATGAAGATTATAGATAGCACTATCAAGTCCCACAGATGTTGGAGCACCTCTTGATCTTTGTTACTTAGACAACAAAATCTATGGCTGGGAAGTCTCCTGAACTCAATATGGGTCTGGCATGTTCTGCAGTTGGTTTGCTTCTGATCATCCATTTTGCAGGCACAAAGTGGTATTCAGTCCCTTGCAGGCAGCTGCTCGCTTGCTACATTAGGCTGTTGCTCCACAAACTTAGACATCCAGTGAGGGGAAATGGGAATAAAAACATGCCAGGAAGTCACCTTCCCCCCTGTCTTTCCATTCTCCTCCAGCAACACAGAAGCAGCACATAAAGCAGACCAGGGCTGAGCAGTGAGCGCAGTGGCTCAAGGTTTAGTGGTGCTTAGAGCTCTACAAAGCAGTACCCTGTCTGCAAAGTAGACCATCAGAACTGTGAAAGCTTGCCTAAGTAGACAGCAGAAAGTAAGTAGTATTATTTTCATTACAGTGTTGGTAAATGGGGCCTCAGAGGGATTAAATGACCTGTCCATGGTCATCCTGCCCATCTGGGACCACCCAGATAAGTAATACCTTGCAAAGCCAACACATAAATCCAATTCATTAACTTACTGGTCTAACACCTTAATAACAAAGCCGTTCTTCTTCAGTTCTTTCAAGAGTTTGTCCCTGAGAGCTAGTGAAGAAGAACTGTAAAAGTTTTCTTCCATTTTTTTCTAGAGTGTTCCTCACTCTTTTCCAGTCTCCAGCAGAGAGGCTACAGTCAGCAGACTGTCATAGGGCTCACAGATACGGTAAACTTCAAGAAATACACTTAGTCCAGGCTTTCCATATGAAAAGAAAACAAAAGTTTCAACTCTCCAAATACCTGTAACTACAACACTAGGTCATCTTAGGTACAATACAGCTATGTCAACAGTCAGGACAGAGCAACATAATTAAGAAAAATGTGCATTGTATGGTTATCCAACCATAACCTGGAGCTCTGAGCTGAAAAGGAAGGACTCTGTCTATCACAGATCATTCAACTTAATCTTTTAACTGGCTACACAGCATTTGCATATGTATGTCTTCTATATATCTTTATTTGCGTACCTCAAGCTTTTTCTCTCTCATTTATGGAAGTTTAAGATCAAAAAGCTGAAAATGTAGTCAAAGCATTTCACTGTAAGTAGTTACCAAAAGTAAATAAATCAGAGAGATCATGGAGACACATTGGCAATAAGTAGGAGGAAACTATGCAGAATTTTGCTTGTAGGAGTGTAGTCATGCTGAAGAGCAAGTTCAGACTAGTTTGGAGATACAGAAACAGGGAGACCATGTTCACCTTCATTTATGCTTAACAAGAAGCCAATGAGTGATTTTTCATTCTTAGTGAAGTGCTAAGTTTTCTGCCCTAACTGGTCAAAGCAGAAATTTCACAGTGCAACTGCTTAATGCAGAGACTCTGAGACAAAAAAGCTACAGGGATCCCCAGACATCACGTAACCCACAATTTTCTGAGGGCTCATTCTGCCCTGACTGCAGTGGAAGAGGTCAGACTGTAGAGGGTCAGTGGTTCAAAGTGGTTTGAACTGCAACTACAAATGATAGAGAGTAATAACCCTAACACATTAGTATAGTCCTCTGCCTATACTGTCCTCTCAGGGGGAGGAAGAAGAGCAGATGGTGGAGGAGACATCCAAGCAGTGTGGGGATGGATTTCTCACTGCCCAGAACTCACACACTGCCGATGTAATTCTTGTCAAACTTTCGCTTCTTACAGTTCATCTTCTTTCACTATTTCATTATTACTGATCTGGTAAAGCCCGGAGCATTCCATCTTCGGGCAGAGCAAGTATGGAAGAGGAAGGAGCATGACGAGCTGACTGCCAGGGTGCAGCAGGCTTCATGTCTGATCCTTGTGGTCCCTCTAGAGGTAGAAAAGTAGTGCTGTTTCCAAATCTATTTATTCCTAGACATCCCTGCTGAGTTGGCAAACTAGGATAGGAGTGTGAGTTCTGAGATGCTGGCACGTATCCAAGCAGATCTCAGGGTGGGATTCATCTACTACACATTACCAGGTTATAGTAGGCATCGAGTTGCACCAACTTAACATACCCACCAGCTGAGCACAGGCTCTGGTTCTGCATTCACCTCTGCCTCCTTGCCAGCGCCTTGGAGCCCGAGGCTGAAGACTTCAGTATGCTAAGTAAGAATGCTTATACTCGATGGGTTTCTTTTTCTTTTTTTTCCATACATCCATCCCTTTCTCTCCCAGCATTCACATCTTCATTTTCAGGCACTAAAGGGAAAACTAAAAACACTTAAATGAGGACTGTTATGTGAATAAACAAAACTTGATATTACAATTTTTTTTTAATATGATCCAACTTAAGTTTAATTACACTCAGGAAAGATATCCAACTGTTATTAATAAAAAAATATATATACATATACATATGGAACATTGGATCTTCTGCTTCTTTCTCACAGTAAATACATATTGATCACAAAAAGCTCCTTGAGAGTAACAAAAGCTCTTTGTCTGATTGTCCTGCTGCCGATTGGCAGCATTTCACAGCATGCAAACCCAACTTCCCACAAATACACACAAAAATACATATGCCTTCTGCTCTGCAGACAACAAACAGTCAATGGAGCTCTAAGCCACCAGCTGGTCACTTACTGTTACCAGATGAACTGTGCAGTTCAAACAGCAGGGCACCCTGGGGAGTTGCAAAGGACTTTGCCATTGTATTTCAGGGGGACTGAGCTGAACCCTTGATGAAGAGTACAGAAAAAATGTACATGTACAAACCTGGAAGCCAGAGCTGCGGCAAGCCTGAGAGCAGTGCCTTGCACTGTGCTTCCCTGGTTTGTGGCAGTCTGTCTGGGAGGGCAGCTACTTAGTCTCAGGCTGCAGCATGCCAGATCTGAGTCATTAGTTTCAACACTAGTTTTTCTCCATGGCCCTTCACTAGATCACAATCAATCTGGGCATCACAGGAGACTTTCCAGGGTAAGTGTTCTGGAGCCACCAGAGGTTTACAGTGGCTTGTCTTCTCAAGCCAAGACATGATTCATTAGCTAGCAAAATCAAATATTTGTGCACATAGCTTAAGTAGCAAAAAAAAAAAGTGTCTCTTTATCTAGCCTGCCAGCTGTCCCCGGTTTAGTACGGTGGCTCCCTGCACTTTGCCTGGAGTGCAGATAAAAGTTTTTAGTGGCAGCCCCGTGACCTCAGATTTGATAATAGGCTCACCCAACTCCAAAGGAGTCTCCCTGACCAGCAACCATGTAAGGCTTTAATGTGACCGAGACAGTCTCCAGAGCATGCCACAACCTCCCCACTTACAGGCTGGCAGTTCTTACACGGTCATTCCTGCCAGACTAGACATGATTTAGTGATCCTCATCCAGCCCATGCAATTATGTGGGGAGAGGCCAAACCACCAAGACCAAGAGTCAGCAATTTTTAATTTAGTGGGTATCTGAGTCACACACCATTAAAAAAAAAATAAAAATAAAAAATTCTAAGTGCTAACACTAAATATGGTACCAGTTCTTCCTGTCTCAGACAGCTGCCTCAACTTTCTGCCTTGGTTTAATTTATCTAAGAATTGAAGATGATAATTTGTCAATAAGCAAAAAAGGTGTCTTTAAAACACTTAGAGATTAAAATTGCTCTGGGTATTCTGGCTAGTATTAGATAATAATAGCAATGAATGTATATTCTTGCCTTCAATTAGCTTTGAAGAATCCCAAACAAGCAGGACTTCAAAATAACCCTGACAACTTTGGAACGGTATCATCAGTGAAGTATTCCTGGCTTCCATGGATTTAAAGATGCACACAGGATACAACTTCAACACAGGCAAAGAAGTGTCATGATTACAGATGGCTAATGCATCTACTAGATAAATTCATTAAAAAATAGAAAATTCTCCAGTGCCCTTTAGCTGAAGTAACTAATCACAATGGCACATCATGACCATGAATGTCAGGAAGGTTCTGTAGCTAGAAATGTGAGATTCAAGAATCTACCAATTCACTCACGTATGAAGATGATCCTGAATCTAAGGTACTCCCATGCAAATTACTTTCAACTTGGGAATACTTAATCACTTCCATTTCTTCTAAAACAGCACTGTGTATATTGTAACCCTGTTTGAAGTGAGGTACTTCAAAATATGTTGCACACAAACAAACCTGACAGGCGTCCTCACAGCAACTGCCCAATATGTTTTTACCCACAGCACATAGACAGCACCTGGCTTTTCTTTTACACTGGGGCAAGCAGTTTCAAATCACATTTGAGAGCCTGACCCAGACTGTTATTGCAAATGACCTGTTATCTATCATGGCTTTCTATTCAGCATCTCCAAGTTGAGCCTTGAAACTTAAATCCCTAAGAAGCATACAAAAACTTTGTCTTCAATTTGTGGGCATGTGGCAGTCAATGTCAAGGTGCCGTGAAGCAAAACTTCCCACTTTTGCTGCTCCCTCCTTCTTTTCATTACAAAATTACTCTAAGACTGAGTGACTTTGGTTTCTGCATGTAACATCTCCATTTATTTGAAACTATTACATGCATATATTCATTTTCCCAGATATTTTTGCTAATGATATGCCATGTCTTCTTTTAAATTATGCAAACATGGCTAGACTTTGAGATACAGTGTAGTTCTAGATACACATTTCAAAAGGTTCTGTTAGTAGGAGTAAACCTGTAGCAATGGAAAAAGAAAGTTAGGAAGAGGGCTTGGGTTTTGTATGTTGGTTTTGATAAATTGTTTCCTCCTCCTGTTTAAACCAGGACATTCTGTGAATATTACTGAAAGAGTAATATCACTAGATACCGTTGGAGAATTAGAAGGCAATACTAGATTTGAAAGCTCTATAAAATGAAACGCTTCCTTATCAGGGAAAGGGTCATGACAAGTTCAGCAAATTTCAGCCCAGGGCCTCCCTCATGCTCAGCCAGGGCTTCATGTGTAGAAATCACAACAGTTCTCACAGCAGGCCATACCTATGCTCTTCCTAAATACTGGTCCTCAAAATAGCCAGGACCATGACGTTCTCCTAAATCCATTTGCTTCGTATTGCAAAAAGCCAGCAGGCAGTTAGTAAGACAGTGTTTGAGAACATACAGAGAATGTAAGATGCACTAAAGCCATAAGGCACATGGAGGCAACTAGACACCTTTGGGCTTCGGAAGAGCTTTTATTCCTGTATCAGGTGGGACAGGCTCAGGGATTGTTCAGGCAATTAATATAGTCTCTAGGCCCCTGAAATAGCATGTATACATTACCACTCAGTCTTCTGCTTGTGAAGGAATTTATTTTCCTCAATTACATTGTTAATATCCCAGGTAAATAGGTTGTGTGGACAGAGAACTACTCACTCAGGTTACAGCCATTCCTACAGTCGGGAACAGGAATGGTACCAGAACTGTTTCTGGTGCATCTGGCACTGAAAGTAATAAATTATTCAGTAAAGACTGTACAGATTTTGACAACTTAAGAACAATAGTTTCTAAGTATCAAAACTCCATCTGACTTCAGTGAGAACAGAAATGAGCTGTTGCAGTAACTAGCATCAGATCTAAAATCTGGATTATGAGGAGCCCTCAATTAAACTTTGGTGATGATATGCTTATGACATGCTTAAATTATGCTAACACAGCCTTTGAATTTTTCTTAAATCCACTGAGCAACCTGGCTGTTTCCCAGGAAGCAGCTGGAAGCAGGTCAAAGTTAGGAAATGCTTCCAGGGCAGGCCCCTGACAGACATAAGTAATTACACTGGAATCGTACTCCTGAGAACTTTAAATTACTCAAAAAATGACCCACATTACACTGCATTTTCTAAATTGACATTTTCTCTCCATATCAGGCTCTTAGTTAAGTAAGTAGTTTAGGTGTTCATGAGAAATACTGGTTGGAATTATGCCATTTATTCCTCTATTTCAGGAAGAATCTAAAAATGGGAAGGCAGGATAAACGTTGTGTTCTTCTGCAATACTGCTTAGCCCATTCAGCGGTTCCTTACAATACAGTTAAATAAAACAGTGATAATTCCATAACACTATAAAATTCATCTCCATACCCTTACATAGATTTATGTTGCAAATAATCAAAATTTGAAAATAGCTGAAAAGAAATGCATGCAGTGCATATAACTTCCCCTACATCCGTGTATCCACTTTTCCTACTTCATAATTCATGGAGTAGTACAAATCCATGGAGATTTCTCTGATCATATGTTGCTGGCTTGCTCCCTCATTTTCTCTGTCTAAAGCGTCTTAACAAGTGAAACATACATTGTTGTTAATGAATTTTACACCATGACTGAAACAGTTTCATGGCAAACGCAAAATCCCAGTCAAATGGGATGGGGGCAGTGAAATAATGTTTCTCCTAGTGGTGTAACTGCGGAGGATGTTGTAACTTTGCTGGAGAGCTCTATTTATTCACTTTGTGTTCTGCAACCTCAGAATATATCACTACTTGTCCTCATTTAACTACTGACCATTAATCAGCCAAAAATATATATTTTGGCTTTGGGAAGTACTCACAAACCACCAGAAAAAGGTCATGAATACTATTCAGTATGACCTAATCTGAGCTTGGAAGCAAAAACCAGTAGAATCGTCTCCTGTGTTTTTTCTCTCAATTCAGTCAAACTGTATTATGGTTCCATAAAACTGAGCAAAAGGGATGTCATTCTATTTTTTAAAAATAATTTCAGCTTTCAATGTCTTTCATTGATGGTAAAAAGTAAAATCGAAACCTTCATTGTTTAATTATTCTAATGTACTCGTTAAGACATAGCCTGCCACCTCATCTCATGCTACTCATTTTGACTCATTTGATTTCTATGGAAGCATTTAGATGAGTTCAATTTGCAGGATTATTTGCATCCAGTGATTGCATGGCACGACTGTCACTCAGTTACTTGGGCCACAGTTAACTTCTCTGCAGAACAAAGAAGTGAAACCCAACCACAGGGGATGCCAATGTTCTTAAGCATTGGTGAGACCAGGCTTCCACAGGCACTAATACCAGATCTAGGTGCTGTTGGATCAGCCAGTGGCAGAAATTTGGTCTATATCAGGATCTATACAGATCTTATTTTGATGTGATTAAAATAGTAGCAGTATGAACTACAAAGCTTATACTGGCTTGATAATTATGTGAGCTTTATATTGGCTGTCAGAGGACGGGTGATTCCTGTTCTTGTATAAAGTAATGGTAGCACTAAGAGACAACTGTTGATATAAGCAGCACAAGCATAACCCAATAAGTGTTTTAACAAACCTGAACTATCAGAGAAACTTCATGCCAGATCAAAGCTTTGGGTCATGCAGCAACGCATTTTTAAACCACTTGTAGGAGTCCAAAAGTTGAATTTAGTATTTAGTATTTTGTTAAACCACAATCCAAATTGGTTCCAGCATCACTGGCTCTGTATACCTCCAATTTTCATAGCAAAATTAATAATTTAAATTTAAGTAAAGTGTGGGTTTGTTTNTTTCAATTCTAGATCATTACCATAAATATGCTTATCTGAAATCTTTATTAAACATGGTCAGGCAGTAAAACCTAACTGTTGGAAAAGTTAGTCTAAGCCAATCTGACATGCTTTTTTCCATATTTAGCCCCTGTGACCCAACATACACATTGATCTATCAATGAATATCTGATATTGTTTGAAGAGCAAACTTTTCTATGGCAACCCAAACCAAGCATGTCAGCATCTGAGCATTGCTCTGAGCATCAGTCTCTAAGGGCATACCAGTTCATGGTCACTACTATTAATCACCTTCTGCTCATTTCCAATTCCATCCCACCACATGCCCCCTCCCTGATCAATCACCTGCAGCCACATATTCACCTCAACATTACTGAGATGAATTTCCCTTCGCCTTCTGCAGTCCAGAGCTCTTGCTCCCCCCTACAGCACCACATAGACAGAAAAAGACATTTTTGAGCATGTAAGAAGAGACGCATGAAACAGGATAACTTTAAATGGGACTGTTTATGTTCATAAAACTTTTAAAAGAGGATCAGGACTCAGTTCAAGTAAACTATGGTGGTTATTTACAAAAAAACCAACCAGAAACCAACAATAATTCCACTTGGCTTTTATCACTAACAAATTGCAAACTGCAGATGGTGAATTCAAAAGAATTCTACAAGCATCTTCAAGCAAAGAGTAATTTACAAAATGTAACAAACTTCCACAAAACAAACACCCAGCAGTATCAATCATATTATTTCTTAAGCAATTCCTACTCTAATCACAGTCACATACTAACCATAGCAGTGACTCAAACACAAAGATTGACTTTTGCCATCTGTTTTGAAATTGTTGGACCACCACTTAAAGAAAAAACACAAGCTGGCATTTCTTAAGACTGAGACCATTAGTGAGAGGAGAAACATGAAGTGCTAGTTTGTTTTCTTGCCAAAGAGAGTCTTGTGCAAATTTAAAATATGGTAATGTATGAGTGTTTCACAGATACTGTTTATTTATCATTTTGATATCTCTGATCTCAGACTGAGATTTATATAGGTTTTTTCATATGCAGTGTCTCACTCAAAACACCAAGTCCATTTTGCCAACAGTGCAAAAAAGATGGTTCTTACACATTGTCCTCAAAGTAACCCTAAATGGGACAGGAAAACAAACATATGACTTTATTAGAAACTGCAGACAATCACAGCAACACAATGTACAAAGCCACTCAATAGAGCCCGGTCACAGATGCACATTGACTCTTGACAGCAGTTTTCCTCCAAGTCCGAGGTTGGTTAAGGTGCAGAATGACCGATGTCCCACCAGCTCCTCTCATCTTTTACACAGTGGCAATGGTGGAGACTGCCCTTTCCTTTCTAGAGCAGAACCTATCTTAATACTGTCTCTTTCATCATTGTTAGAGAAACAGTCAGTGCTGATTAATTAAAAAAAATACTTACTACTGTACCCTTCCTCCCATAAGGTGTTAACTACCTGTTTGGGGCACAGCCTTTATACAAGTCTGCATACATGTTCATCAAACAGTCCAAAATGGAGCCCCTAATACAAAATAGGGGAGACAGTTTCAGATGGGAGTACCACTAGCAATGAGCTGCAAAACCAAACAGTTTGGGTTCATGTTACCCTTCCATCCAGATATCCTTTCAACTGGATTGTTCATTTAACACACTTTTTAAACCAGTCATCACAGTGCTTTTAACAATATCCAAACAGAGGTATGTTTCTGCATTCTTAATGATGCAGTGTGATGAGTCACAATGCAATAAGTGAAAATGAAGAGTACTGACTCTTGTCTACTAAAACATGTCTCAACTAGATATGTTGTGACAAGATAATTATGCACTGAATAGCATAAGATTATATTAGGAAGCAGAAGTAAAGGGCCTATTTGTCCATAAAGCTTGAGAAAGATACATAGACACACTAGCCAGATATGATACAGTTAATCAGCTCCTTCAACACATTACCTGGCAGTAAAATGTGTCCCAAACATATAAAAAACTCAAATTCTTTCAGCATAGCAAGAGACAAGATTACATCAGGAGCCCCTGGGCCCTGACTATCAGATGCAGAATTGGCCACATCCGTCGGACACTGTTGCAGAACCAGGTCCTAGATCTCATTGGCATCTATGATCAGATTAGGATATACTGTTCCTAAATACTGCAACCCCAAACCACAAGCTCATCATTGCCAACACAACCAAGATGCAGCACTTCTAATTAACAGATCAAGGAGCACAGTACTGGAAACAAATATAAAACCCTGTGGGATTTGGTAGGACTTACTCCAGCCCCAAGTCTGTTGAAATTTAACTTTTTTTTTTTTTTTGCCTTGTGGACATAGAGTAAGAGTGCAACATTGAGCAGCCAGCGCTGCAGGGAAGATGAAGACTCCCACAGCAGCAAGGTGAAGAGGAGCCCTGGCACTGAAGAAGACAAACAGCACCTGGCCTGCATTTACAGGACTATAGCAAGTAAATCAAAAGTGATTATTACCCTCTATTTAGCGCTCACTGGACCACATCTAGAATACTGCATCCAGCTTTGGGACCCCCTTCTCCACCCAGTAGAACAAAGATATTGACTAACTGGAGCAAATTCATCAGATGGACACCAAGATGGTTGGGGACTGGAGCATTTGCCCTTTGAAGAGAGGCTGAGTGATTTGGACTTGTTCAGCCCAGAGACAGCTCCAGAAAGACCTAATAGCAACCTTCCCTCACCTATAAGAAAGTACAGTGCTCTTCAGATCCCTGCCTTACCCCTTTGCATGTAAATCAGGACAGACTCAAAACAAGCTCAGTAAGTCCTCAGAACAAAGAGAGGATATTCATAGTTACTTTCAGCAGTAACAGCTGGGGTTTCATTAGCAAGAAACTGGAAGTGTGAAGTTTTCCACTTGTGCCTGGCTACTGAGCTGAAAACCTACTAGTCAAGTAGTACAACAAGAAGCACTGCAAAACCAAGTCCCCCTGTGAATGTGAGCCCACATCCTCAAGCAGCTCTCCTCCACAGCAACCACTAGCAGACAAAAGCATTAACTTTGTGGTACTCTGCCTGGGCTGGCTCCAAATTTGGCACCCCTGGATATTATATTAAAAAAAAAAAATCTTTATTGTTGGACCCTCAGTTTGAAATGAAAAGGAACGGGCTACTTTGCCCCACTTAAATTCTGTGGATATAACTAAAATCAAAACATGTTTGACAGGAACGTATCACTAACTGCTCTACCCCTCCATTCCTGATCTAACTGCACAACAAGTTACCTTTCCTAAATTCCAACAAATGAGCTGAAGCCTTCCAAGCAGGAAGTACTTATGCTTTAGATGCAAAATTCCTCTGGTCTTTTTAGTTACTGACAAGACAAAGTTATTTCCTAAAACCAAGTGTAATTTACAAAAAATAAGAACACCCATCCCCCGTATACCCACAACACTCTTCCACTTAAATGAACTTTTCCTTCATCCAACACATTATCAAAAACATATACCTTTATCCTAATGCCAAATAAAACATTCATGGGCACACAGTTTTGTAGTTTTTTCCCAGAGGATGGGAAAAAACTTAAACCCAAATTGTTTATTAAAATGCTTCGTGAAAAGCATGTATCTTTCAGGCCAAAGCACTCTCAGATGCTTTCTCTCTTAACAGCCTTATTAACAACTAAAGTCAACAGTTCCAAAGGATATTTACCAGCTAAGTTCAAATGTAATAATCACGTATTACTAACTATTCTGGGAATCCAAATCCACAGACAACTTTGAAAATCTTACCCACAGAGTACCTTTAACATTCAATACAGGGCAGTTACAAATACAATCCTGAAGTACTCGCAGTAAGAGACTGCCTTCACTAACGCTTCTGAAGTGCGTACTCCTTTTATCGACACGCCACATTTCATCTACCACCGCGCTGCAAAAGAGCTCTGCGAGCAGCTACCGTCCTGTCTTTAGAGTGATTCATTCCCTTCAGAAATGCCCTTGAAATATTACTGCTACAGATGTATCAGGTGCAGCCTTTGTTTGAAAGTAAGATGTACAGTAACAAAAGCAGAGCTAGCTTTCTCAGCCCTAAGAAACACCAGAACTAAGTCCAAACTATTTGGTTTTGTTTGGTTTTTTTTTTTTTTTTTGGTTTTTTTTTTTTTTAACTAATGCTCAGTTCTACAAAACTGCATTGTAACTCAAAAAATGCCCTTCAAAAATGACTTTTATGGAATTACCATCTCTTTATTCAGATGGGAACATCCAAGGAGCATTAAAACAAAAGCAAGAACCAATATACAAAATAACAGTTAAAATAGTGATCAAGCCATAATTTAAATATTTATTTCAGTGCTATGTCACCCCAGAGTTCAGTTTCTGTCCTGGACTCTGCTTACGTAGCTGAAACGACTGATTCATCTAATTCTGCCAGTCAAGACAGAGCCAGACTTCTTATGACACTAGGCAGAGAAGTAAAACAGTGTGTCAGTCTTTGGGAACTGTTGTACTTTGCGACCGATGTACCATTAACACTAAAACAATACACCAAAAACAGTATAGGGGAAGGAAGAGATTTCTAATGTAGGGAGATGGTGGTTCTCAAGATCAGACTATTTGCTGTACTTTGCAATTACCTGCAAGTTGTATTTTAAAAGCCACACTTCTTTTTTTCACAGGTCAAGAAGAACCATCAGAAAAATCAGAGGATGAAAAAGCAGCTTAAACACATAAATACATGCCTCAACTCCCAAGATACAGATCTAACCTCTGAGTAACTACAAAGAGAAGTCAGCTCACCCATAGAATCATAGAATCATAGAATTGTCCAGGCCGGAAGGGACCTCCAAAGGTCATCTAGTCCAACCTCCCCGCAGTCAGCAGGGACACCCCCAACTAGACCAGGTTGCCCAGGGCCTCGTCGAGCCTCACCTTGAATATCTCCAGGGAAGGGGCCTCAACCACCTCCCTGGGCAACCTGTTCCAGTGCTCCACCACCCT
>QJSC01000487.1:28353-98673 GCA_003697955.1 Calidris pygmaea
TCCAGCCTGTCCAGGTCCTTTTGGATGACATCCCGTCCCTCTGGTGTATCGACAACACCACATAGCTTGGTATCGTCCGCAAACTTGCTGATGGTGCCTTTAATCCCCCTGTCTATATCATTGATAAAAATGTTAAACAGTATTGGCCCCAGCACGGACCCTTGAGGAACACCACTTGTGACTGGTCTCCATCTGGACTATATCTGGACTATATAGACTGGTCTCTATGTGGACCCACCATGTCTGAAATTGTGTTAGGACTATATCCTGGGAGTTACAGGTCCACAAATTGTAAGACTTCAGCAGCACTCTGTTTAGAAGATTCCACAAAAGCATTACTAGCATTTTAGTCCAGGTTTTACAGGTTACCTTCTGGCCTGTTTTGGATGCAGATCAGGGTCATAATTTTTCTTGGAAATTCCAAGGATAATGAGAATTTCAAGAATAATGGTGCTTCTTGCTATCTGGCACCTGTTCAAAGCAGAGACAGCAGCGCTCTCAGCCAATCTCATTTCCCCCTTAAGACACAGGTACTTCCTAGATGATTCACAGCAATTCACAGAAAGAGGATACCATTTCAAAACAGTTTCATAACATTTAGTTATTTTCTATTCTCTCAGGCTCCATATACTACACCTAAGTGGAAAACCACACTGCCAGTTTCTTGCTAATGAAAACCTAACTACTGCCACTGAAAGTAATCTTTAATATCCTCTCTTTATTCTAAGGACTATATTTATATTCTGCCCTGACTTATACCCAGGGGACGAAGATGGAGATAGAGTACTGTATAAAGCCTTGACCACCACAAATAGGTTATAAAAATACCACTGGTTATTTTTTTAGGGCCAATTATAAGACATGCAGAGAGAAGCTGTATTAACCTATTTTCAGTACAGTTGCACTACTCCCATTTAAACCCCTAAACTCCGATGTTGGAAATTCTGGACTCTGAAAGCAGCCGGCCTCAGTTTGAAGACTCCAAGGCTGTCAGTTCTTCTAGTTGGCGTTAAGGTGCAGAGATCTATGCTTCCTGCACATAATGACACAACTGTATAAAAGTGTTTTGGCTTTTTCAATAGGATGATTTTCCAGTTGTCTCCAAAATTAGAAAAACACAGTCAAGCAATCCTGGCCTTGGGCACCATGATAAGGCTTTTCCAAACTTATCTTTTGATTGCATGAAAAGCAGGTATAGATGTAACTGTTCACAAGATCAACAACTCAATTAAAATAGTCTGAAAGGTGCATAGCAACTTGGAAAAAGGCAATGAAGAAGCATTACAAGGATCTGAAATAGGTAGCTCCACAGCTCAATCATCTTTGAAGTGTGGCAAGTAAATACGGCATCATTGTTTTTCTTGATGAAAGAAAAACCTCATTTCATTTCTAAACGAAATAGCTCTCAGACTACACAGTTTTATCAGGATGATACTTCCTATCCAAGTCAGATAAGCGCATCTGAGAAGTCAATCAGCAAGTATCTACTCTTCCCCCTGCCCTTAACAGTTCAGCAACAGACTAATCCACATGGTGACTAAAAATTTCTCAGTGGAGGCAGCAGTGCTAACAGTAGTTTCTTCCAATACGTAAGAGTAGAAACATTACTTCCCTGTTTGGGCCCATTGTAATAGATTTTTAGCATGTTGGTGTTTATTAGCTTTCTCCTCTTCAAGCAGGCAACACATTTCTGAAGGCCATAAAGGCATTGTAAATGACTATGTCTTCATTAGGAATCTGCTTTTGAGATTTGTCCTACCCTTGAAATATAAAATCTGGTATAACCTTTCTTCAAGAATAAATACTTTTAAAATAAAAATTAGTTTGAGCACGCACTTACCTATAAAATAATGTATAGAAATGAGATAAAAAGCCATCAGAACAGCAAATTGCTGCTTTGTCAATAGTCCACAGATCTCAGATAGCTAAATAGTTGAAGTATTTTCTCAATTATCTACTCACACACACAAAATACCAACATTTTTCCAGTAGTTTTTTTTCTTCAGAAGACTACATAGCATTATGTAACAAAACCTGTCATAAATGGAAACTGACCAAGAAGTGTTCCCTCAAAAACAAGGGCTTCCACCTATGACTGCACCTCCTCAGATGAAATGGGCCCCTGCAGTCCATAGCACTGCCCATTACAGTTAGACGTGCATGTTTACAGGTACAGGCTTTTACAGCCCTGGTTAGTTATTAAACTGGCTCCATCAAAAAGTTGATTTCCGTTTTCTTAAATAAAAAATAATGTCTGAGCATGGGTAGAAATGAAAAATTAAATCTACTCCCTCAAAATAAATTGCATCCAAAGCATTTCTTCTTCATCGCTTTGCATTGCTTGTTGTACCAGGTTTTACATTCTCATTAGCTTGTTGGTTGTGTATTTGAGAATTCAAAGATGTAAACCCACTATAAAACACCAAGTATTATTTTGTAAGATCTCTGCAGCAGGGGACTACCAACAAGTGGAAAGCTCTAGAAAAAGGGCCTTCTGAACACAGAGCAGGCACAGCTCCCACCGCTGCCCCGGGAGCTGCTGCTGGCAATCCCACCGGGACAGAGCCCCTCCACTGGGGTGGAGAGCACAGGCTGTTTAAAAGGGAGATGCATGCTATTACAAATCTTCTCCCTAGAATTTAAATAGCAGAGAACAAGAGCTCACCCACAAAATAAATCAAATACTTGACCCTCATAGCTTTTGCAACCCAAGAGGTGCACAGCCTTTACCGATAAAGGGAAAACGTGCCTAGAAGGGTAGGAGAGCAAAATGAGATGCAGCTCCCGACACAACCACTCCCCGAGTTAAAAACCTCACAGCTGAATCAAGAAGGAGAAACGAGAAAGGGACAAGGTGCTACCAGGTGCTCGGGGGGCTGAGGGGAGCGCCCCGCTGACCCAGCTCTCCCGAGACACCCGGTGGGAAGGCCGCCGGTAAGGGTTATACCGCGCCCGGGGTCCCTGCAAAACACTAAGGCCCCAAGCTCTCTTCTGGGTGCGCAGAGCCGCCTCCCGCGGTACTTCCCAGCGAGGCCGCCCCGTCCTCCTAGGCCTTTACTGGGGCGGCTACGGCAGCTCCGCGGGCCCAAACCCCTCCCGCTTCCAGCCGCCGATCGCGGGGCTCGGCCTAGTCCCGTGAGCGCCGCGCTCTGATTGGTGCCGGGCGGGCAGGCCGTGCTGTAAAGCGGCAGGCGATTGGCAGGCAGCCGGCCGCGTGCGGGCGCGGCCTGGCTTTGTACACACGCCGGCCGTGCTCGGCCCTTTAACAATGGGCGAGGCGGGTGGCGCCGCGTGATGGTGGGGCAGCCCTGGGGAGGCCGCGCCGCGCTCAGGTGCCCTGGGCTAGGCCCTGCCGTGGCCGCCAGCCACGCTGCTGCGTAAGGTGAGTGGTGGTACCGCAGGGGTAAGGCGCCCGCTCCCCTTTTGTTGGGGGATCGATCCATACGGACACCTCTCCGCAGGGCTCAGGCTGCCGGCTCCGCGCCCCACTCGCCCGGCAGTGTCCTGTGGCGGGAGGGAGCGGCTCAACGAGCCCCAGCTGTGCCCCGCATGGCGGCCAGCTGGGCTGAGGAGCCGGGGTGGCCCCGCGGCGCTGGTGGCAGCTGATCGCGTTTAACGGGGGGCGAGCAAGGAAGGGGCGAGGGCGGTGCTGGCCGTGCCGTGCCGTGCCGTCCCGCCCGCGCTCAGCGAGCGCCGCTCCCTCCTCTCCGCCCAGGTCCCGGCCGCCGCCCCGCGCCGCCCCGCCGATGGAGCTGGAGGCGCAGTGGTGGACAGGACAGCTGGCTGCCGACATCCACCAAGCTCTTCGCTACAAGGTAGCCCGGGGCGGCGGCAGCGGGGAGGGGGGAGGGGGGTGGCAGGGGGGAGCGCGGGGGGGCGGGGGGAGTGCTGCCAGTCCCGTGGGGCGGGGGAAGCGGGAGGCCGGAGGCCCCCGGTGCCTTTGTGAGAGTTCCGGCGGCTGGGGGCTCGGCCCGGTGGAGCTCGGGAGGAGTTGGCTGCTCTAAGCCTCGTCCCCTCGGTTGAAGGCGCGGGTGCTTGTCCCTAGGCTTGGCGGTTTCTCTGCCGCCCCCTCTGTTCCCTACTCCTTGACAGGGACAGGGGGGTCGCGGGGCGCCGGGCTCTTCGCTGTGGGTGTATCAGTGGGTCCCAAGTTTAAACTCTGTAGAAAGAATTGTTAGGCTGTTGTAACAAAAATACCCCCAAACCCTAACCAAACAAACACACAGTGCAGTAAGACCAGCAGAGGGTGCGGGTAGCGCTCCTTTGGAGTAGCTCTGACTGACTCGGGGTTGCTTTTTGGGGCTACTTTTATAATAAAGTGCATCTTATGCCCAGAGCTAAAAACCAGTTTACAGTGACTGAACCTACTAAAAATGTGCTTTTCTGCCTGACAGTACTCGATGAGTGCATTATCATTCTTGAAGGTATGACTGCTAAAGCAACTTCTGGTTTGTTTGGTTGTTTATTTTTCAGGAGTGAGAGGAACACAGGAGAAGGACAGGATAATTTATTTTCTACCAAAGAGGATAATTTAATTGCTACCAAAGTTACCATTACTAAAACTAATTTAGTGTTGTGAAAGGTGAATCCTAAAGCTTAGTAGGTGGTGGGGGATATGTGTTCATTTTGGGGTTTTTTTTTGTTGGTTTTTTTTTTTTTTTCACTTCAATGGCATGTTTCAGAACTTTGAATTGACCTTAAAACTTTTGGTGACTCCATCCCGATAGTCATCAGACTGTTCCTGCTGGAAATTTAATTGTGCTCAAAATCTTACACTAAGTAGGCTGCACAATCTAACTCAGAAATTTATTGATGATAACAGAAGATAACACTGCTGCTCTGCTGGATGTAAGAGTCGCTACTAGGCAGGAACCTTCTACCAGTCCAAATTTTGTATTCGAAATAGATCGTGCCACAAATTTTTCTCATCTGTGGTGTTGGCAGGGCTTTTGTGTTGTAGGGTCTGTTCCCCCCCAGATCTGAGGCACTGTGAGGTTTATGTACGCTTAACTAAATGTCTGAGAGCACATGATAAGCAGTGTCAGTGCAATGTCAATCAAATCAGATTAAGTCAGGGTCCAAGGAGATGTATGCAGCGACATATGCACGCCCCATTCCTCTTCCTGATGTTGCTACCTTCAGCTGGCTGTTAGTGCCCTTCTTCTGGAGGCGCCTGCAGGAGATCTGGCAGCATTGGAACGTGCAAACACTTCAGTACAAAGTCTGATTGCTGAGTTGTAGCAGGAGAGGGTTAAGCTGTTGAACTTTGCGTTGAAGCAGCTGAAGAGCACTCTCATACCCTTGCTGTTTCCTTGCTGGGAGGTACAGCCGTTGCAGTACAGGTTGTACAACAGAAAGGGTGAAAGCTAAAGTCACTCTAGCCAATTGCACAATTGAAAGATGTTAAATTTTAAATGACTATACTAATGGTGTGCAGAACCAAATTATTTCTCAGTTTTTCTGTAATACAATAAATAGATTTTATTCTGTGAAAAGGGATGCTGAAACAATGGGATCAGAAGGAATAGGGGAGAAATCATTTGAAAATTCCATGATAAATTTGAAAATATCAGCTATATTAATCTGATACCAATTCAAATTAAATGATGATTTTAATAAAATTACGTGCTGCTGTCCATCTAGGAGCTGAAGCTGCCCTCCTACAAAGGCCAGTCTCCCCAGTTACATCTGAGAAGATACTTTGCAGATCTGATTGCCATTGTGAGCAATCGGTTCAGACTCTGTCCTGCTGCACGACATCTAGCTGTGTATCTGTTGGACCTCTTTATGGATCGTTATGACATATCTATACAGCAGCTGCATGTGGTTGCTCTTTCCTGTTTACTTTTAGCAAGTAAGTATGTAGCACCAGACTTAACTAGAGCAATATAGGTTCTACTGCCAAATACAAGGCGTGTCTTAATGGGATATAGCAGATAGTGGAAACAAAGTGGTTATAAGAGACAGGCAGATTAGTGTATATCAACTTGGCCCAATTGGTAGAGCCTTTCTTCAGACTCTTGTTTTGACTTCTGTTGGCACCTGATGAAACTGAGGGAAGAAAAACTGTGGTTACAAACTAATGTTTATGCTGGGAAACGAATTATTCCAAGGTAAACTTTCAGAGCTGTATTGTAGGAATAGAAAGACTCTTTCTGAGGACATCTCAAAATAGGTAGATCCAGTGCTGGAAATGAGGAATTTGTATATCTGTGATAAAGCAAGAAATTAAATAAACTATCTGTAGACTGCACTGCACTCTGCTGATGGTGCTGGAACACTTCAGATTTCATGAATTGCAATGTACTTTAAGCAAGCTAAGCCTAATGTGAATCCTGTATTGTCACATGCAAAGTGTATGTGTCGCTTGGTGAAATGCATTGATGAATGCACAGTACCCTGAAGACAGAGTTAATTACAAACATTCATTATGAGCAGTGCTGCATATATTGACCTTGGCTAGATTCTTGTGGTGTCTACCCATCTTTTGACATTTGTGGACCCCTTTTAGATTGTCCCCAAAGAAATATGGGTGTAATTTGCTGGGATGCCTGCTGATACCTGTTCCTAAACCAACGGATTCAGAGAAACAGGTTCTCGGAGCAGAATTAACTGTTGGTTCAGTTTCTGCTGAGCTGTTTTTCTGAATCTATTTTAACTTTCTCAGATAAGATATATCACATTGTACCTCTAGGCCCTCTTCGCTAGAAAACAAGAGTGCTGAGGAGTTGGCTATTTTTGGTATACAGCTTCCTTTCGTTGCATCCCATCTCCACCATTACAGCTGTTCAGCAGAAAAGTTAAACAAAAGGGCAATTTCAGATTCTTCTAGGGGTAAACTTTGGATGCCACCAGCCAACAATCTTGTTTGGCAAAGGATGAGGTGCTGTGTATAAAAAAACTTGCCTCAGAAAAATGGATTGGCTTTGAACTAATGCCAGATTTTCAAAGGAAATTCATATTCTGAAGAGATTTTTTTTTTTTTTTTTAAATCACTTCTGCCATCTTTCACGGCAAGCTGCAAGTAGAGCTCTGAAAGGCTGTGGTACTCACTCTTCTGAGAAGCAGTGTATGAATTGGTTCAGAAAGCACAAACCAGAACGCTGTTCTAAACTTTTGCCCTGTGTGGCTTAAGCAAGCAGTTTAATCAGCAGTGCAATAAGTTGGACAAATCACACTGTGATATATCTGATAAGGTTATAGAAGTAATAAGAGAAATTATTATGTGACTCCTGAAGCTTTTATTTCAGTAATTACTAGAGTATGGGAAACAATAACAGACTGGGACTGGTGTTGGATTAAGTCCTGTATCAGTACCTCCACTACTAGGAAAAAAAGCAAATGTTCAGTATGTTCAGTCCTGCAAAACTCTCTAAAAATGTGCATTTACAACGTATTGTGTAGTACTGAAGAGAGAGTATAAGATGGAAAAAATTTGCAATGAAATTGAAATAGCAGAACCATGTGGCAAACTGTATGGAAATGTGACATTTGTTTCTCTTATTAATGGGGTTTCTACCTACACAATTTTGCTTCAGGCTAAAAACATACAGTCCTGGCAAGTTAAAGTCCAAGGAAAGCTGAAGCTACTAGCAGTGTTCAAGTTGAAACAGTATATATGTGGGTTTTCCCATGCACATGGCTGAAATCCACTTGTTTGAACTGCTGGAGCAGCTTACCAGCTATCAAATCTTAAACCATACCCACCATAACAGGTATTAAAAGCAACCACGTTTGCTAGAGCCTAACTATAGTCATTAGAGTTCTAGAAACGAAAAGCACATGTGGGGGCGTTAGGGTGATTAAAGCCAAGTGCTGTGGTGTTGTGTATGCCAAATTACATTACAGTGGTATTTCATTGATGATGGTGACACATTATACAACAATTTGGTGACAAAAACTTGCAGTATGCAGTGCCAGTGATGTCCTAATCAGCATACTTCTGACATTGGTAACCAGCTTCTGTGTGCCAGGGTGTGAAAACCAGTAGGAAACAGGGCACTGCACAATATCCTAACATGGTGTTGGACATTATCTGATGAAATTTAGCCCTTTATAGTACATACCCCTTTCTGTCTCTGGTGACATCTTCCATTTGAGCTTTGCATCTGCTGGAAAGTCTCAAGCTTGTTTGACGTAGTAGAATTGAAATATGACCAACGCAGATGTTAGATATAATCTGGTTTACAGTTCACTTGTGCTGAACCTGTCTTTTTTTCTGTTCACCTGAAGGTAAATTTGAAGAAAAGGAAGACAGTGTTCCCAAACTTGAACAGTTGAACAGCTTGGGTTGTATGACTAACATGAATTTGGTACTAACAAAACAGAATTTGCTTCATATGGAGTTGTTGTTGCTAGAAACGTTTCAGTGGAATTTGTGCCTCCCAACTGCTGCTCATTTCATCGACTATTATCTTTCTATTGCTGTCCATGAGACTGATCTTCATGATGGCTGGCCAATGGTTTGCTTAGAGAAGACTAAGTTATATATGGCAAAATATGCTGATTACTTTCTGGAAGTATCACTGCAAGGTGAGTTATGTATTTCAGGTAATGGCTCCTTTGTTGTCTTGACAGACAATGTCCAACTTAAATGAATCTTCTTCTTACTCCTTTTTTCTAGATCATGCATTTTTAAATTATGCCCCTTCTTTAGTTGCTACTGCGTGTGTAGCTTCTTCAAGGATTATCTTGCGTCTCTCACCAACATGGCCTACCCGACTGCATCATCTTACTGCATACTCCTGGGATTTCCTCGTGCCATGTATAGAGCGACTGTTAATGTAAGTTAACAACAGCAGCTTTTTAAAGCCCATTTCTGCATCTGTTGGTATGCTTAATTGCTGTTAGTACTGAAAGGAAATTTCTCTTTGCATTTCAGGTTTTCTATTCTAAAAATACTTAGGTATTAGGTAATACTGTTAGGTAATAAGTGATTTGTTCTTTCCAAAAAAGAAAACCTTATCAGATCTAACCTCTTTCCTGTTCTTTTAACAAACAAACCTCAGCCTTGCATTTCCATTGAACATCTTCTGGCATCCTTTAAGAATCTGTTAAATAGCTTGTTCCCAATCTCCAGTCTGCGAGAGAGCAGAGATAGTGAAGAGTACCGAAGGCATAGGAGCTCCTACTTACTCAGAAGACACTATGCCTTGGAAGTTCAATGGATGTGCCAGCAGATAATGGATTGAACATGCAGACTGTTTGAGTGGCCAACTTTGTGGGGAGAAAAGGACCAGGAGGTTGTATCTATTTTTGCTGTACCCATTTTTGCACTACAGTGGAGAGATACAGCTGACATAAGATAAAAATGCTAATGAAACCTTACCAGGAATGGATGTTACACAGTCAGTTCTTTTCTTCTAAACCTTATGATCAAAACCTGTGCCTACCATAATGGCTTTCCTCCTACAGAAGTTTGCTGTTGCCCAGATCTAAACACAGTTATGGTCCTTAGAAGTGCCAGAGCAGCTGTATTTGGAAGAATCACATCTTCCTTATAAGTGTGACATTATCACACCTGATGACCTCCTTTGACTTCACTAATGTGTGTAATGAAAGGAGTAGTACCTAACGCATGCAAGTGCTGTTGCGCAGAACTGTTTTCAGTATTGCTCTGAATGCTTTGCTTTCAGTCATCTTTGCAGTGCGCTACAACAAGTTAGCAATATTTTAGGAAAAACTGGTGAGGGGTTGAACCCCAGCTTCAAGAGATCTGCCCTGTATAGGGAGTACCAAGGAACTTAGATTATTTTAGGCCTGACTGAAGTGTGTAGGTAGCACCTGCTTAACCTCACCACAAGAGCAAGAAAAAGAGTGTGTCTAAATACCTAGAAATTACCTAGAAAAAAAGGAGAGAGCAAGGAAAAAAAAATACATTTCCACTCTCAAGAACAGGTTCCAATATCAATATACATATCATCTTTAAGTACGGTAACATAGATCTTTAAGAAACACTCTGACAGCATGTCTTAAAAACCTTATACTCTGTTACCCAATTTAAATGAGGGAGAGGCAGCAACTAAGTTTTAATTCCAAGTTCTGGTAATCTGGCACTGTATTGCAGTACACTAGCAGACTTCACTGACGATTTTAGATACTGCTATGTTATTTGTATTGTACATGGCTTTTATCTGCATTTTGTATTGCTATGCAATGAAGTGAAATACTGAAAAGAAAACTATATCCTAAAGAAATAAACTTTAGGTGATTTTAAAGGATAGGTTAACATTATTTTCGCTTTCCTTTTTTTGAAAGCGTTGGAAGCTTTCAGGTGACTGCACCATTTTTTAGAGTGCTCTTAAAAGTTAACCCAAAAGAGTTTAAATTATTCTACTATCTATTTTCATATATTCTGTCTTCTCAATTTCTTCTAGTGCGCATGATAATGATGTGAAGGAAGCAAACAAGCAAAAAGGACAACATGCTCAGTCTGCCCAACATACTGTATTTCAGACGCCAGCTCCAGCTCCCCAGCACGCAAATGCTCAACAGCACATACCACAGTATCTCCAAGCCCATCAGTCTTCGTTACAGTATCACCATCAGACATCACAGCAGCAAAACTGTCAACAGATATTATCATCTAATCATACAGCATCTTACCCACTTCAGACTTGCCCTGCTGCCTTACAGTCTAGCATTCAGGCTCGAGGCCATGTACAGACTGGTGCTGCAGTGTCACTAGCTGTTCCGCTAGAAGTAAAGCCATGTATAAGTGTCTCCTACAACCGGAGTTATCAAGTCAATGGACGATATTCCTGTGTTACTCCCTGCTTTGAGAGGTGATAAGTACAAAATGGCTTTGTGCTTGTTTGTTTTGGGGTGGGTAGTTGTGTTGAGGGGAATCGTTTTGTGGGGGTTTTTTTGTTAAACCTTAAATAAGTTTGAGGGCAACAAATTGAATAAAAAAGTGTCTTTCCAGAAAAAAAAACTGGATTGGCAACCAGTACCATAGCTTAAATACAGACTCAAGCACACAAAACACCCTCTAAAAAAAAATGTTTACTTGGGGGTAATGAGTTCTTGCTCTGGCACTCGGAATACTCTGTGCTTCTAACACACATCTTTGAAATACTAGTCAAAGGAAAAATAGCTGTGGATTAATTACAGACTTATCTTTTAATGAAGGAGACATGCAGTATTATTTTGAAGACATTTATGTAATACCAGCATACAGTATTAATACTTACCTTAAATTTACTGAAACTTTAAGAATCTCCAGATACATGGGGACCACAAGAAGAAAAAAAATCTCATCTGGCTAACTCTGTACCTTGCCTCCTTTTCAGCACTTGTGTTGGATATTTGCTTTAGGCTAAGTATTTTGGCTAGTTCTTAAGTTTTATACCTCACAGAATAGACACTATGGTTTTGCTTCTTTTCTTCTCCCTATCCTTTTTACATTTAGAGTAACTCTTTCATACTAACTCAGGGAATTTTCTGTTCATTACTCTGTGCTGCTGGTTTGTACATTTAATTGGGTATCACTTGAGGGAGGAAGGTGGAGAAGGAAGAGGCTATAGTAAGTGGAGTGCGTTTTTTTTCAGGGCATCTATATGCAGAGTACCAAAGGGACATGTTAGTATTCACAGAATGCAGATGTGAACTACTGCCCAGCAGTGTGGTATCGAGTAATTGAAGAAAAGAGAAGGTTTCAGCTGAACTTGTACTGTACCAGAACTATTACAGTGGATATAATTCCTCTGTGTACACACACACAAACACGTGTATTATTAACTAACAGAAAGAATCCTCCAATTGTACTGACAGTATCACTCATACAAAAAAGTACAGTTAAATGCTTCCAGCAGACCAGTTCTGTCAGGGTTATGCTGGAGGGAGTTTCTCAGGTAATAGTGAGGCAACTTTTTCTTCTACTGTTTTTGAGTTCTAGAAGAAAATGCAGAGATTTACTCTTCTAAATGGGTGGATCGAAAATATATTGCAGAGTGAACTGCTTTATCACAATTAAGATGCTAATTACATAGCTTCATGGAATTACACTGTCTTCTGTGGGGTGGGAATTCTGAGGCTAGAAAGCTTCACTCATCCAACTCTTGGATGAAAACGGTGGTAAAGATATTAATGGAGGATTTTTATTATTTATTTTTTTCTAATACAAGAAGATACCTGACTTTCTCCTGTAGAGAAATGGTAGAATATGGGAGGAAGAGGTATGGATGTCAGGATTCTTACTACTTTAAAATATCTTTATAGTATGTGGGCTTAAGGCTTTTTTGTTTTATTTGTTGTCTTACCACCTCCTCCTTCCCTGTCTCAGTGGCAGCACTTAAATCCATCTGACACCAAAGTATTGTGAATCTTGCAGAGACTGTTTTGAAAGCAGGGGCAATTAAGATACACTATCAAGATGACGCCTTTATCCCAGGAGAGGGGGTCTTACTATAATGTTTAGAATGGAGAGAGGACAGCTGTGTTCATTCTGGGGCTGAATGATAACATGCTACAAAAACCTATTTATTGTTGAGGAGAAGAAATCCTGATTCTCTTGTTTTGGTGGTTTTTTTGGGTTTTTTTTTTTTTGCATAAATCCCATTTTTTGTTGTGAGCTTTTGTAGCACATATGTGCAAGTCAAGAAGGATAGGAAGGTGAATGAAAGATGCTAGAGAATCAACTTTGAAATAGGCATAGTGTGGTCAATTCTTGAGTAAAGTGCAAGATGGTTTGGTTTTGATTTATTTTTTTTCTCTCTCCTCTCTTCATCTCTTAATGAGTATTTCCCCATGTCTGAGAGTAGTGTTAAGTGAGAGCAGGTTAAGTTCCACCTCATAAGATACCATGCTTTTTGTTCAGCATTGTTACCCACTGAAGAGGGAAATGGACTTCTTTCTGCAGGTTTCATTTTGTTGCAATGCTATATCCAAGTCCTCAGTGCTCTAACTACCTCTGATGCGATGAATGTACAGTCTTGTAATAGACCATGACTTGAAATAACAGCAGATGCCTGTAGCAATGTTTTTCTGTAAAATCTTTAAATTGGCTAACTTGTCATCTTTATTTGTGATGCAGCAGTATACGCTCTTCTTTTTTGGGGTATTAGTAAATTTATCCCATAAGCATTTGATATATAAAAATTTACCTAATACTTAACACTGGAATTAAAATGGGTGGGGGGCTTATTCAGTTAGTTAATACTGCAAAATTACATATAATAGGGTGTTTCTTATTTGACTATTTTTTAAGACATTAGGTCAACTGTAAAAAGATTCACTACACGGTGTTTGTTTTTAATTTATTACTTAGTCTGAGTTTTTTCTGACACTACAGCTGCATAATAACTACAGAGAAAATGTACACTGAACAGTTTCAATATATTATTTAAAAGGGATTTACCAGTGTACATTAAAAATACACTGTTCTTACTATTAGAACCAAAATGTGTTTTTATGACATAAATAAGAATGGTGCTCCTAAATGCAAAATGTCCAAAGCAATGGAATCTTTGTGAGTGCTATGCATTCAACTTATTTTTAAAAATAAAACTAGTTTTCAGTAAGAATGCTTTAGTGTGTGTTATGCTTTTGTGGGGGTAGGATTTTTTAAAAATATGTAAAATGACCTTAGTCTGTTTTGCATCATCCCTGTGTATGGGCTGAAGATGTAAGGAAGAGTCTCTCTTTCTCCCCACCCTTTCTGTGACACTATAATAAGCTTCAGTAACACTCTGACTTCACAATAAATAAATAAAAAAGGAAGGAAATCATGCAGGAAAGGGCTTTAAAGTTAGTAGCACCCACAGAATATACTAAACATTGTACACTTCAACACACAGTCTGGTACGCAGCTGTATCAAAGAAATCAAGAACAAAAGAACTGTAGTAGTTCAAGGGCAGGGGGCTGAATTAATTTTGTTTTGTTTGGTTGGTTTTTTTTAAAAAAAAAAACAATGATACTGGCAATCTCATAATACTAGAAATTATCTAGAAGATGTGGGAATAGCCTTATGTGAAGAGCTACACGTGCTTAGGTTATTTACAATGATTGTGAAGGCTCAATCATGCTGATGGCAGCATAAAATCATGTGATGCATCCTAGCAGAAATACTTTTGGATGCTTACAATTTCTGATAACTGCTTCTTAGAATCATAGAATCATCTAGGTTGGAAGAGACCCTTGGGATCATAGAGTCCAACCATCTACCTTACTCTACAAAGTTCTCCCCTATACCATGTCCCCCAATACGACATCTAAACGACTCCTAAACTCATCCAAGAATGGTGACTCAATCACCTCCCTGGGCAGCCTATTCCAGTGTCTGACCACTCGTTCTGTGAAGAATTTTTTCCTAATGTCCAGTCTAAACCTACTTTGTTGCACCTTGAAGCCATTCCCTCTTGTTCTATCACTAATTACCTGTGAGAAGAGACCAGCACCAACCTCTCTACAATGTTCTTTCAAGTAGTTGTAGAGAGTGATGGTCACCCCTCAGTCTCCTCTTCCTCAAACCAAACTAATTCTAGTTTTTCCTAAGGATGTGCACGTTTCACATTTGTAACAAGGCTATGTGATTATGGCTAGAGCTCCAAAAATTAACTAGACTTCATACAATCTAATTCCTCTAATTAGAAAATGAAATTCTGAGGTCTCTGTTGCTTGCACGCATCCATTTAGGAATGAACTCTGATTGTGAAAACCCTTCTAGAGGTCCTAGAGACAGAGGGAGAGCAAGCTCTATTCTGTCCCACTAAGGAACAAGGGCCATGCTCAAGTGTAATGGTGGTATGCATGTTACATAGATACTTTAATCTGGAAAGTTTTGTGCTCACCCAGAGGGCAGCAGAAGTCAAGCCTGTCTAGACTGCATCCTTGAAATCTCAAATTTTTATATTTTTTACTGTAATTACAGAATAGGAACTACCCATGACCTTTATGAATCTCTAACAACTACAAGGACTGCCAGCTACTTTTCACTCAATATTGCAGTAGAAGTCTCAACCTCAAATGTTCTGATTTCTTTGTTCTGACAAAGGAAAGCATTTGCTACTAAGCATTAAAACAAAAACCAACTTATAACTAAATAATTAAACAGCAGCTATAGAGAAAGTAGCTCCAGATTTGAAGAATTCTCAGTGCAATCAAGGATGTGGGCTTCTGCAGCTGGTCCTACCAAGGAAAGACGGGAGACTTAAGGAAGACTTACAGGTATTAAAACTGCAAACATAAGATTCACTATATTATGTCCATATTCATCAGCACAAGTCAGTTAAATTGTTATCACACCTATTAGCTGGTATATGCATTTTAAAACTGCTTGGAAATACTACTTGCTTTTCTTTGAACATTTGAATTTACTCTCCTGAACCAGCAAGATAGAAGAACGACTCATTCAAGCTCTCTTTAAAAAAAAAAAAGCATGCATTTTTCATATTCTAGGAATAGTTTAAAAGACCACTCTAAGACTATATATTCTGTATGAATTTTATCGTGCTAATCAGTCATGAATTACTAGGAGATTTACAGCCATTAGAATGCCAATTTATAGCTTATTCTGCAGGTAATGTATACTTAGAATCTTCCTACAGAAAAGATTAACAACATAACACACTGGCATATTTCTTGTGGTCCTCAAATATGTGTTATGGTCTTATTATATTTTGCAACTAAAAAGCTTCATTTACTAGTTACCATTCCTTATCTGGATCACTGTTATAGGTCCCTTCCAACTGAAATCTATTATCTTATTCCATGAGAGGTAAGCAAAAGTAACTTTGTTTTAAAATATTATAATTTAACTAAATGATACTTATTCATGATTGACCAGAGAAACTAGGTAGACTCACACAAACAAAGCATTCTTTAGATATGGATGAAAATACACATAAAGAGAAAATTCTTTGCTGGGAATTTCTGAAAAATTCCAGTGCCAGTTTGATATACAGCTTTGGTTACTAACTGCAAAGGCATGTATAGCATCTGGATATAGTATCTGGTAATGGGGGGGTGGAGGGGAATATTACAGCTGTAATTGCAATTTGGGAAGGTTATTTAAGAAAAAAAAATTGTTGCATATCCTTATCAATAACTACTCTCTAGTTAATTTATAAAAGATGCTCTACTCTATGTGCAATGCTTGTACTTTAAATGAAGCATTTTACAATTACCCTTTATGGACTCAATCACTTTCTAGTAACCAAGCTCTTGTCCAGAATTATTCTCTTCTTAAACACCTTCAAGTATCTTAACTATCTGTATCTTATTTAAGAAAACAAAGATAGATATGTAAAGCATTTCTTAGAAATTTTCAGAAAATTAAAACAGACAATTGAATAGAACTGAAAATTATTGTATGTGCACAGCACATTGGCACAGTTAGACTGGGCCAGTTCCAACACTCAAGATTGTCAGACTGGGTACTTTTAAAAATTTACCCTCCTTTCAGTTTGATCTCCAGAATTATTAATGGTCCTCCACAGCAGGAGAGAAGGGCAGAATTTGAATCTGCCTTTTGTCAGCAGGATGTTGTGAAAGATTTTGCCAAATGGTGTTATGCGTTAGCCTTTTCTACAGAGGTCATATGCACATTAGCATTTCAACCTATCAACTATGTTATCTAGAGAAGAGTTTTCTAGTTGTTTTGTTTGTTTTTAAAACAGTGACAACACTAATATTTTGCTAAGTGTTGCAGTATGTTTAGATGCATAGATTTTGCAGGACCGTAAATGACACTCCAGATGGTACTGCTGCAGGTGTCCAGATATCGAGAAATTCTTTAAAAATGCCACAGAGACTGAGTTTCCAGGGAAAGTGCCTGTATTTTGGAGCGTGGTTCTATGCCTCTGGTCTTGCATTTTATTTCAGTGCTCTTATCTTCTCTTAGTGCTTGTTCACTGGGGCACAATAAGGACAAACTCTAAGGATTTAGATATTCCATACCATCCTAGCAGAGATTATGAATACGAAGAAGACTATCTTAATTGACAGATGAAGGAATGGGTGTGCAGCCATGCATCCAAAAGATGACATCTGAATGACAGATGTGAAAATAGGATAAGATCCTACTGGGAAACAAGTTCTCTACTAGTATAAAAGTCCCTGGCGTGCTTCTGTACCTGGGTTCATATTATGTGTGCTAAAGGGACGCTCCCTTAACGTGGATATGGTTGTAAGTCTGTTTTGTGGATCTCCTGGAAACTCTCTGGAGACTTAGAGAGCTACTTGGTAAAAAGGTAGCAAGCATGCAGCACTACACCCAGGAGACCACAAAGGCCAAGATACATCAAGAATTTTTTCCACTTCCTCAATCAACTAGCTTGTGACAAAAGTAGCTTGGAAGCACTTCCATTACCACTTTCTTTTTGACAGTGCTGCCTGGTTGGTTTCCATAAGCCATTCCCTGTTTATATATCCTTGTTTATACTTATGTTAGTACATACATTGGCTTGTATTTAACAGGAAACCATTCTATTTCCCTGATTTATCTCCACATTCTTATATTCTCCCCATTGTCGAAGCAGTCAACATTCTGGAGGGGATAAAAATGTATTGAAGTGGTTGTAACATATCCCCTTGCAATACAGCCCCATTAAGAGATTCCAAAAATTTTCCAGAGCTAGTACAAATGCCATTTTTTTTCCCCTATAGCGACACAAAATAGGTATCCGAAATCACGCACACTTCCAGCGGAAAAGAAAGTAAACCCACTATTTAGCTTTCTTACACACTCGCAGTGAGACTATAAATACAGGGCTGAAGCTGCGCTTCCCGGCAGCCTTTTACAAATCGTTCTGTTTCCTTTGAAGAAGGTGCAGGACAACTCTGAATAGATCAAAGTCTTTCATATGTCAAAAGAATAATTACAGCACAAATTACAGCTGTCTCATAAATACTACGGTATGTTGAACAAACAGGATTAAAGGCATCAACTTCCATAAGTATTTTATTTCACCTCACATACAATTGCAGTGACTGCACCAACAAACTGAAAAAAAATTGGTATTGCCTAAAGAAGAATCTAGTAAGAGCAAACAGCAGAGGGTTACAAAATACCAGAACACAGAGTAAAAGTGGTGTGCTTAGTCATCTCCCCATTATTTCAAAAAAGAAAAACAAGGAACATTTATCGGAACTGAATGGCAATGTACTTACAAAATCAACAGAACAAATTATCACAGCTTTCAACGAGGGCAAGAGCTTAGCAGGATTTTCAAGAGATTAAGCATTTATGTAGCTAATGAAATCATTCAGGATTTAAGCCAAATACTAATGGAGGTAAGGAAGAAATATCTCTTAATGGAAATTAGTCAATAAGTGTCCATGACAGGATTTCTTGCACCTTCCACTTAGAGGATCTGACTAAATGCAGAAAGCAGAGGACTTTCCTAGACATGATACAGTAAAGCAGTTATTTACAATAAATTTTTGTGGTAGTTAGAATTATGTTTGATTCTTCTAAGCAATTCATATGCTGTATGCTTTTCTTAGACACAGAAGTAAAAATGTGCATTTATTGAGTTGCTTCTAAAACAGACATTCCCAAAAGCACCCATGCTTTTTTCTCCAAAGTACAGAAAATAATGACACAAGAGTACTGCATGCTGTTCTTATTTCCCACAGCCAAACTGATGCAATACTATATGCAAAAGTGTAAGGAATAAATTGTGTACCAGAAATTCTGTCCCCTCTCTGCAATACTGTTTTGCTCCTAGATTTAAAAAAAAACCCATATCACCACATATATTTTTAAGAGAATCCCTTTCTTCCTCTGCCCCACACACTTCCTCTAGAGCTCTTTGAGGAAAGAATTGCCAGGATTTGCATAATTCAGCTTGAAAACTCTCCTTGAACTGTATTATTTTATGCTTATTTCCATACATAGGTTTAACTAGCATAGCAAATCATATATTTAGCTGGCAATTAAAGATCTTACTTTTTTTTCCTCTCTCTAAAGCAAATAATTATTTTGCAAGAATTTAAATGAACTTAAAAAAAGATTGTTTCAGTAATTTCCCACGTCATTGACATTTATTATTTATTACACATTTTTTACTTCTGATGTGATCTGAAGATCATCATTTTCATTGTGTGTTTGATCTATAAAGTATTAGAGACACAAGTCAAGAAAAAAGGCACTATGAAAATTAAAATATATGTAAATAAATTATGCACCTAATAAATAGTAGTGAATGAGCCACAATCCACATTATTATAAACCATCTATAGGTATTATGATAAAAAATACACTCTACTGGGTTAGCTTCCATAGCCACTACCAGAAAGCTATCAATTAGAGTTTAAAATTGTGAATCAAAGACTAATTTCACAAGTTCTGGGTTTTTTACTGGATGCTAAAAAATAAACTCATACTTACTTTAGTGAGGATAAACATCCAATAGCTCTTGTGGCAGATTCAGTGTCTTTAATACAGTTCATTACTAAAACTCTTCTTCCTCCATTGTTAAAACCACAAGTTATTATTTCTTCTGTTTGGAAAGTGTGCTTTACGTGTCTTTTAAAAATACATGCTCTTTGAAGAACGGTTTCTTTAATGTCTTATAAATTAGAACATACAAATTACTTTTTATTTTTAACTTCAAAGACTCCTACAGAGGGAAATCATGTAGGTTAATAATATTGTGTGCTCCAAAGCATTAATCCATCCTATTTTGCAATTTTTAATGAATAAGCATACCTAGTAAACTGACATTCAATTTAAATTATTTTGAACTATTTTCAGTGGATGCTGGTGACGTTTGATTGTTGCAATGATGGTTAAAAACTGTATTATCTATAATTCTGTCTATCACACACTTCTGTAGGAAATAAATGCCTTATTCAAGGTGTATCCAAGTAAAACTTGTGGAATAGACACATGAAATGCACTACAATTATGTATTTTTGCTCACAGGTCTGTGTTACATAAAATCACTTTACAACAGTAGAAGAGATGGTATTTTAAGTATTAAATCCATTCAATTCTACCACTGAAATAGGAAATAATAATTTTTTATATCTTCCACAAAAGATTCTACTAAATTTGGGAAAAGGACACGAACACTTGAAGAGAAGAACAGTAGTGAACTTCTCTCAGGACACATCCTGTGACAAATTCTCTTGGGAAACGGTCTTTTTCTAGTCTGAGAAGTGGAAGAGAAATCTTGGAATGATGCACCTAAACATTAAAATCTAAGGAACTTATAAATTGACATTGACTCGGCAGTGTTAGATTTACAGTTGGAATCAATCATCTTAAGGGTCTTTTCCAACCTAAATGAATCTGATTCTATTCTATGATGTTAATACCTCCAGTATTCTGCAAATCACTTTCCATGATCCTATTCAAATTGACAAAGGTAATTTAAATAAAAGGAATCTGTAAAACAGCCGATTAAAAGTTTTGTTGCAAACACAGCTATATTCTAAATGCCTCTTAATTCACTCATTTCTCCTAGACATCCTACCACCTATGTTCTCGTAATAGGCATCAGCTATGGCTGAAAGCAGAGTCTGGAGCTTGAACAGAATAATCCAAATATTGTGACTGAGCTTTCTATTCTTCTCTGAACTCTTTGTGTTGCTCAAACTTCATTTCAGCTCCTCCTTCAGGCCTTCATGCTCTCCTCATCATGAGGGAAGCATGCCCCCACCTTTCTCTGAAGTCACAAAACCAACAAGTGAAGTGTTTCCTTAAAAGGTTTGGGGAAAGGCTATTCTGGACTTACGGTAGCAAAGTGGGGGGCTGTCTTCACATCAGCTCCAAGATGTACAGAGACACAAAGAGTACTCACAAACAATAATACCCACTGCAGCTGCTGTTACGATATGTACTACTGGACACTGTAGAACATCATCACTCTGAAAAGTTGAGAATCACCTTCATTTTATAACAACCAAACCTCCTAGAGAGTTTTGTGAATACCATGGGAATATCTTTTATTTAGTTTTATATTACTTTCAATATAAGCTGGAACAGAATTGTAACTGATCCAACCCAGTTCCTTCTCATATGAGTGACCACTGCAACACTTATGACACATCCTATCAAAATGCAAAGATTATGTAATTCAGAACACAAAGCTAAAAATAGTTGTTGGCAAATTGAACAAGCAACAACTAACCGTGCTGCAGGTGCATATACCAGAACTGCCGCCTCATATGCTAGCTTGGATCTAGCTGGTTTTCTTAGCTCAAGATGCAGCATAGTGTGGATGCAGTCATATAATTTCCAAAGCCCGTGGAAGTCAGGTACATCACTTCCACCCAGCATTGCACTTTGAACTGATAAGCACTACTTGATACAAGGTGGTGCTCTGCAGATTGAAGACAAGAGTCCTAAGCTCAGAGTTCACCTTTTCAAACTGATAAAAAAGAGCCCTCTATCAAAATAAACCCCACAGAACAGCAAAATAACTATCCCAAATTATAGTTGCAGTGTCCTAGAGGAACTCCTGTATCAGATGAAGGGTCCTCACAGTGTAGTGAACACCCTCGCATTTCACCAGCTCTCAGTCGTCCTTGATCATCACGGAAAGAGAAGCTATCTACTTTGCATCAAAACATCTGAAAAGTTCCCCAATGGCAGATTTTTAACTAACTAGAGAACAGCAATATGGCAATATAGGAAAAGGTTCTGTCAAGACAGAAGTTTTGACAAGGGGTCTAGAGCTCAAAGGAAAGAAAGAAGATCAAGACTTTATAATATTCAAGGCAGACATGTCAGGTTCTGGTTACACAGGTAAACCAACACTTCTCTTCATTATGATACTAGAGTTTTTCTGCTACTTATACCTTTCAGTTCCCTCTTTTACCTGGCAGTTTACTCATAAGATGCTCAAGAAATGAATAGGCAACTCAGCTAGCTGCTTATGGCATCTGAACATACAGTTTGAAATTTCTAGAATTTTAAAAGTCTACAGCTCTTCAAGTAAACATCCAATGAACAGCAAAGTGCACAGCTGCCACTAATAGCGCAGCACATATGTTGATACATATGCTTACAAGGAAGGTCTAAAATAATTTTATAATGTCTATAATGTTAATAACTGGATGTAGTTACTCAAGAAATGCCTGCTCTGACAGGGGGGTTGGACTAGATGATCTCCAGAGATCCCTTCCAACCTCCTATCATTCTGTGATTCTGTGAAATTATTTTTTAAAAGGTCACCATGCCATTCAAGGTTTTTTATTGATTGATATACCTCATATTGTGAACACATTTTATCTGCTATGTCAGTTGTTTATACCTCATTATCAATATTTGTGTCAGTTGTTTCTACCAATCATTATCACAGGCTTTATTTCCATATACATTCACTGTATGACTCAGGAATCCACACAATTTTTTTCTGACCCTAAGGGCAACAATAAAGAAAAACACTGGCAAGAAACTCTACAGAAAATCTCCACAAAACTGGACCTCAAAAGCTAATAGCTCCCAAAATACACCCATGTTCTGTATTAAAGGGTTTAAGAACCAAGAATTTCATTGCTAATCTTGGTATAAAGATTATATGCTGTGCTGTGAAAATATTTATTACCAAAAAAAAAGTAATAGAGCACTTGCTGGTGAAGGCAACAGAGTCCTTGAATACCTCAGCCTTCTCATGCTCTGGGTAACCACATGCCCTGTTTCCTTCTAGAGAGGGCCCACGTTTTCCCTAGTCTTCCTTTTAACACTGACATACCTGTAGAAGCTTTTCTTGTTGCCCTTGACATCCCTGGCGAGACTTAATTCTATCAGGGCTTTAGCTTTCCTAATCTGGCTGCTCAGACAATTTCTCTGTACTCCTCCTAGGCTACCTGTCCTTGCTTGCACCCTATCTAGTCTTCCTTTTTGTGTCTGAGTTTGTCCAAGAGCCCCTTGTTCATCCATGCAGGCCTCCTAGCATTTTTGTCTGACTTTTGTTGGGGTGCATCGTTCCTGAGCTTGGAGGAGGTGATCCTTGAGTATTAACCAGCTTTCTTGGGCCTCTCTTCCCTCCAGAGCTTTATCCCATGGTACTCTACCAAGCAGATCCATGAAGAGGCCAAAGTCTGCTCTCCTGAAGTCCAGGGTAGTTAAGTTGTGTCCCTGATTAAGTTGATTTCATGGCTGGAGTGGCTGGAATTCCTTTGTGCTGCACTCTGGGTGTTCTACTGTTGACCTGTGATCCTTCTCCAGTCTCTGGGCATCTACTGTTGGCACTGGCATCAAGCTGGTAGAAATGAGATGGATTGAGGTTCTCCTCCCCCTACAACTCTAGTTTGAAATCCTCTTCATGATCTTGGCAAGCCTATGACCAAAGATGCTCTTCCCCTTCTGTGACAGATGGACCCCATCAGCCCCCAGTAGACCTGGTTTGTCAAGCGAGTCCCATGGTCTAAGTAGCCAAACCCCTGGCTGTGGCACCAGTCCTGTAACTGTTTCAAACTCCTTATCTTTGACCAGGAGGATTGATGGGGGGGGGGGGGGGGAAATCCCTATAACTCACAAATACTTAAGAACATGTAGAGGTCAGTATTGACAGCCTGTCAGATCCAAGTTCAGAGAGGATTTTTTTTTTTTTTTTTGGTAGGAAAAAGACATATCCTTTAGTGTCTCCTTTCAGGATAAAGGGAGTGGTGTTCAGAACCCAATCCAGGCTTCACCTGCTTCTTTCAAGCTACTGCCTACTATACTGTAACAAAACTTACTACAGAAATGGTACAGTCATAGACTTGAGCACTTCTGCTACAAAGCATGTTATTTCACTTCCAATAATTTTCTTAAAAACTTTAAGAAAAAAACCTAGCAATCGTCACAATCCTTACAGGTCTTTGTAGAATCCCTAGGGGAAAAATCAGAGCCTTAACAACACTGACTACTACAGAACTCTATGAGGCAAGGGAAACAACTTGGACTGAAACCTGTTATAAAAATTTTGAAACAACTTCTCATAGATGGCAGCTTTCATAAAAACATTGTGCTGGAGGAGATCCACAGGTCATTAAGTACAATACCTTTACCTTACCATCATAAGCAAATATGTCATATAAACCCTTTCATCAAGTTGCTCTGAAACCTCTGTCTGAAAAGGTTTAAAGCTCACAAGTTATGTCTGTGAACTTAAACATACTCATGGACATTTGTTCTTACACCAGTGGTGTCATCTAATTTAAATCCTCTTTCCTTTTCTGGGTTTCTCTTCCTTGTCCACTTAAATAAAGCAACTATGGAAAAGTAGCACAGCTGTTCATCCCATCACATGTATAGGAGTACGTGCTTCAATAAGAACTGCTAAAGACAGGAAGAGGAAGTTGCAGCTGCCTCAACCTCCTCAGTAAATCCTTCTCTGACCACAGCTGCTCCCAGATCTTAGTTTCTGAGCAGAAGAGTTGTCTGTTCTCACAACCAGCAACTCCCAGCATTCTCGTGCACCAGTTCTGTTTTGTGGTCATTTTTCTTGAACACAGGCAACTGGAATTGTACACATTATTCCAGAAGGATTCTCAAATGGTGTCTCTCTCTTATAATGGAGAAAAAAATAAAGGGGGGGAGGGCTTAAGGGAGAGAAGAAAAAAAAAAAAGCCTTATTTACCCGTCATAACTGAAGAAACTCAGAGGATAAAAATCCTCTATGGCCTGAGCAAACAAGAGAAACCAAAGTGGATTCTGACAGACTGAGCTAAAAAAAAGGAATTTCCAAGCAAAATCCTTACACTGATACAGATTAGTGGTCTAACAATCTAACTGTTCCTAACACAAGGCTGGATAACATTTAATATTCCCTTGGATTTGGTTCAGAAGTTCACAAGAAGTAAATCAAAGAAGCCTCCCCTAAAAGGATGAAGCCACCTAGTATACTAAGGCAGATGACATTAATGAAATCCTGTACTGCAAAGGATATTGCTTTCAGTACCAGGGCTATGAAGTTCAAAACTAGTTAATAGGCCTATTATTATAACATAGGCAAACACAACGAATTTCCACAACATGCCTATTAGTAATTTAATATTTCCTATGTCTCAATTTGTAGGCTTAACTTGCGGATCACAGCTAAACTCTGTCTGTTTCAATACATCACTCTTTTAACATCATTATCGGTAAGGGCTAAGAATTTTGGCCCACCTTGTCTGGTGACAATTTTCATAGTATCTGGGCACTTCAAAATCTTACAGGTGATTATTCCAGTAATACCTCTTAAGTTAACGAAGTAACACTAAGTCATTTCAGTAGAAAAGAGCAGAAAGACACAGCTGTAACAGCATTAGCGACTTTTACACTGGCCATACAGTTATTTGACTTCTCTTTTCAAAGTCATTGTCCAGAACAGAGTTATCTTTTGTACATATACCTCCCATTTTTTAAGCATTAATGTCACTTTAATGGCTGCAAATACACATTTTCATAACTGAGTTATGAAAGGATCTGTACCATTATATATGAGTGCCATTATCCAGCAGATTTTTCTCAGCAATGATTTTAGATAACTTTCAGATGACTGAGGAAAAAAAATACTGAAATTTCAGATTATTGAAAAATATAACCATTTATCCTTTTAGTGACAGTTATTTTAAGTTCTAAATTTTATCTAAATCTTAATATATTTAATGTATGATTACTGATACGGTACATGATCATTTGCACTGAACTATTATCTGATACTAATCATAGAATCATAGGCCGTATGATTCTATGATTAGTATATATTAGTATTCTTAAAATTCTTAAAATATACTTAATGAAATTTATTCTTAAAATATACTTAATGAAATTTATCAGAGTTTGTAATTTAAGTGATTTTTAAAAGTAAGCTTAATATCAGTTGAACTAATCACGCTCCTGTCATTCAGTTATTGATAGAATCTCTAATGTTTTCACTTCTTGAGAGTTGATGTCAGCTACCCTAAAACCAATAAGGTTTCTCTGAACCTTAACGAGAGGCGTATCAGGACCATGCATGGCACAGATATTCACAATGAAAGTAAATTAGATAACTGTATCTTAAGATTGAGATTCAGATCAGTTTGGTACCCAAATGCTGAATATCTGATCTTCTGTCACTGCACACAAGGAGCTGGAATTATTGTTCCCTCTATGCCATCTGCTATTTTCTTTCTTTGTCATGCAAATCTTCTGCAATCTACATGTTTGTTTTCTAACTTCCATCACTCTGCATAGCTTAGGACTGTAAACAAACTTTGCTTCATGTTCTTATTCACATTCTCACCAGCCACTGCAATATTCCCTAGCTCACACTCTCCAACTGCAATACCAACAATGGGAACCAAGCTTCCTGCTTTTTCTGAGCTTCAAATTCATCCAAGGGAAAATACTTCCAAAGAAAATGTTTCTAGTCAATACAAACGTATCAACTAATTTTACTAGAAGTGATACATCTGTACTCAAAGTAATGTAAATACATGCACCCGAAACTAGAAATATTTGAAGAAGTGGTAAAACTTCACAGAAGTCCATTTGCAAAGACATTGTTTCTAATCTGTAGATTCTCATGCAAATAATTGGTCGAATAAATGTATATTGTACCATTTCCCGCCTTCTTTAATAGGGAAAAAGTTATACTATGCTGTATGTACAGTAAAGACTTGTAAAATGAAAGGAGAATTACATGGAGAATGTCACATAAGGTTAAGCAATTTCATAAAGGATTATTTTTTAATTTTAAATAAGCAAAGAAAATCTGCAATCTTTTAAAACGTCAGTGTTATTAGCCCTATGCATTTATAAAAAAAAGAGACTGAAAATATACATACTATCTTAAAAATTGAAACTGAAACTTATATATCCTAGATATGGTACGCTTGAATATTGTCAAAGTTATAGTATCTTATTTGCCATTTGTAGTCATCTAGAGTTTTTCTGCTTACTCTGCTTGTTTCCAAGTTTTCTCCTATTTTTTGTAGCACTTGGCGTTTTAACCTGGAAAAAAATCCCATGAAGTAACTGACAAGAAGATTCAACAGCACTTAAAATAACTTAAAGTACACTACACATTCCAAGGAAAATCTAATTTATTTTTTTTTAATTGCAGTTTTAACTTTTTTTTTTTTTTTAAGGCTTAGTATGCATTGGGTCAGGTTTTGTTAGACCATTCACCTTGAAAAATTACTTTAAGACAATTGTAAAACAACCGAGCACATCTGTCATATAGATTTCTCAAAAAAAAAAAAAAAAAAAGTATCTGAAAGTATGTTTAAATGCAGTCATAGAAGGGGCTAGATAGTACTATAAATGTACCTTTACCTGTTTTAAACTACCAAAGAGAGAGGTCTAGGTATGACAGCACAGTGCAGCAGATGTTCTCTATTCTCCCTGCTGGCCAGTCTGGCAGACTTTCTGTGATAAATAACTATACAAAAAAGGAAGGCCTGAGTCCTTCCCACAACATTCACACAAAATTCAATACAATGTCAGGAAGTATTAGAAAACTTGACCACAGTCAAGTTTTGATTTATGAATTTGAAGTATTTAAAGCTTAAACTTTCCTTTACAAAACAGGAAGTCCTCTGTTCAATAATTTAAAACCCACCCTGTCCAACATGACATCAAATATTCTGTGTTATTTTACTACTGCTGACAAAGCACTCCATCTCGGGGAGAAATAGACAACTGCTGGGATGATCAGTTGGTTTCAAGCACTAGCCACAAAGGTGTCCTGTCCTACCTTTATTATACTCTGCTAGTATTAAACAAGGAGATACCATTTAAAGTGGCTACATTAACATACGATTTTTATGCATCCAAAGTAGCTATTCTCTTGAAAGAAAGCAGGATTGATGTCACTGAAAAAACCTCTCCAGTTTAGATTCCATAGTGTGAACTTCAGATTTGAATGATAAATTCACAATTAACAACTTTCAAATGTCTAACTAGCATTGCCAATATAAATCTTAAATTTATCTCCAACATAGTTTTGAGAGTTTGACAAGACTTAACTAAGTTTAATACAAGCTAGTGTTGAATAACCAGATATTGAGATTACATTTTTCAAGTAATTTCATACTGAAGCAAGACGAAAGCAGCAGAACACACATCCTCAAACCTATTATACTCACAGAACCGATGCTACATGAATTGAGATGAGAAAGCACATATATACCTCCATTTTTTTAATTTAAACCAGTATTTTGTTCTGTGCTTTGACAATGAAGTTATCTGCAGTGTATCTAAATACTGCTTAATAATATTAAATAACAATCCTGCTTGTATGAAGACACGAACTTAAGTCAAAGAGTAACTATCTCCACATGGGCCACTTCTGTTCATAGAGTATTTCAAGTTGGAAGGGACCAATTCCCTGCTCCTCATAGGACTACCTAAAACTATAGCATGTGACTAAGAGCATCATGTTCATCATGCTTCATGGCAGCTTCCTTCTGTACATGATAATTGACATTGTGTTGACCCCCTGTTTTCCAGCCACTGTACTGACACCGTTCAGGGAGGTACAAAGCTGAGGAAATGGGGATGGGAAAGACAGCAGCATGGTTCTCTTATTTAGGGGATGAAAGTATTTACAGAGGTTTGAGGGCATCCCTCCTTAGCAATAAGGCCTCACACACCATCTGGAGCTAGTATTACTGCTGATAAGTGAATATGAGGAAATTAAATTCAGAAACCTCTACCTTAAACCATGGGAATCACCACCAAGTTTAATGGGACTATTCAATGTAAGCATGTAAAAATAAAAATTAATAGAATTCTAGCTGACTGGTTAAGTTTTGCTGCACAATAGCAAGAAATATGTAAATAAGTATTTTTATTGTACTACCTTCCTTTAAGTTCTGATTTATAAGTTCTTCAATTTGTCGTCTACCAACATACTCAATGTCTTCAGTAAATTATGAAAAACAAATCAGGAAAAGCTTTCAATGTTTTAAATAAAATGTAAATGCCATATAATTTTTTCCTACACCTTAACGGTTTGACCATCTGCTGTCACATTTTTTTTAGTGAATATAAATATTAATAAACTAAAATGCCCACTAAAATAGATTTAACATTTATTGTTAATTTCCAAATGGATTATTTTCTCATGCAAAAATCAGGAGTGTGAATTATTCGCGGGCTAGTTCCTAGCCTATGATTCTTGACAACTGAAGACACTTTTAGTGAAGAGTCCCAACCATTGGGACCATCCCAGCCATTTGCTCCCTCTTGTGATTACAGCTCAAGTCTGTGTTTCAGAGATGACTGCAAAGCCTATTACTCAGGGGAGGCTGAAGGGATGGGGCAGGGTGTGTCCCAATTGAGACGAGTACTTTATACAATGAAAATAAAATGCTTGAAGAACCTATTCCATTTAAACCAGTACTTAACATTAAATTAATCAGGAATACTAGACAGTTTCACACTGTATCATTGGAAAGAAAACAGAGCTATTGTTCAGGGGACTGTTTCTAATTTTTTTCCAAACACCAAAGTCACCTTTTCAAGATACTCAGCTTACAGTATGGCTTAACTGTGACTACTTGATATTCCTTCAATCTAACAATACAATCAAACTGCATACAAACATCCCTCAAAAAGATACAAATATTTCTTTGAAAAAATCCAAGCCAAATAACTGGATGCAAGTTTTCCCTTTTCAAAGGGGACCCCGCTCCCATCAGCTGCACTGATGCAAATTCACACTACTTCCATTCAAAAACAAGAGCTACTACAGATTTATCCTAGCATTGCTATTAACAGACTTTTGTACTTTTAAATTTTCATTTATATACCCCAAAACTCTTCTTTGATTAAAAAGAATAAAGACTCCACAACTTCAAAGAATGATTCAATTAAAAATGTAAGTGCCCATCTGATGTTTAGTGACTATACAGGAGATTTAAAAAGTGAAGTTATGCTAAAAGTAATATGCAAAAATGAACAAGTATGAACTATCAGTTTGTACTGGAAGCCAAGAGGAATAATCCAATATGAAAAGCATCAGAAATGACATATGGAAAGCATATTTGTAAGTTTCGTAAATGAGGCATCTCAAAAATGCTGTATGAAAGCACTTACTCTAGGGCAAGAGTGAAGAAAGTTTTTGAGGAAATAAGATACAACAGAGCAAAGAACAAACTCAAAATATTTGCTTAAAATATTTAATGTACATGATCCATGTTAAATGATACAGTACCAAGTAGATGTCAAAACAGATTAATAAACAAATTATGAGGGCCAACATTACAGCAGCTGTTTCACTGCAAATCACGGTTTAAATTTTCAGAATAAGCTTTTAATACCAACAACCCTTCTGGCTGCCATCCACTGATGACAACTCAAGAGTAGTGTGCAGGAGTACATGGGAATAATTAAACAAACCAAACAGCATCACATAATGAAACTTCAAGGACATTAAAAAGAAAAATTAATTGGTTTAAGGAAGATGATTAGCTGTTTTTTAAATCTGCATTACTCGCATATCCTTGACGAAGAAGATGGTCAATTTTGAAACATCTAGTTAGAAAAGAAGTTGGCATGAGCTCTAGCTGTGAAGGAGATAATCCATTTAATCCATGCTGCTACCATAACTGACAATACGCTCAAGTGACAGCGAAGAAAAGCATCAGCTTTGGGAATGTGTCATAATTTCCAAGTACATTTTGTGCTACTACCAGAAAAATGCATCTAAATAGGGTTGAACGTTAATGAGAACTTGACTTGAACCTAGAGAGCCCCTTGCGACCTACAGATGAAAAGGCTTTCTGCACAGACCCAATAAAGAAAATATAACATCTCAAAAAACCCTGTACAGGTGACAGAACGAAACTGATGAAAATGTTAAATTCTGGCAGAACTAAAGCAATGCATATTTTTCAAGGCACATACACTCATACAAGATACTTTTTAATAACAAACTGCTAAAGCTGCTCTATGCAAGAAATGTACATTACACCTACAAAAGGTAACATGAAAAAGCAGTCACTGTAAAAAATTAACTGGAAGTTAAAAACCAAAACCAAGCTGCAGATAAAATTCCATGTAAATGTAAAGGAAAAAAAGCAGGTATAATCTTTTGGCTGTAGAAACAGTAACAACGTCAGAGCACAGAGGAACTGCACATCTATACAGTACTGACCTAGCCAACACTAATGCAACTTAAGGGTCCGTATTTTAAAACACGACAGAGGAAAACAAGAAACAACAGAGTAAAAAGCTGCAAAATAATTATGAGAAGGCTAGAAAAGTTTTTTATAGAGGGATCTGACAACTGTAATAAATTATGTGGTACTGAAATAATATTTCAATCTTCTTAAGCACAGTGAAAGAACTTAACATGCCCACAATGACTACTCTTGTAGAGAAAGAGAAATAAGAACCAGGAAACTGAACAAAAACTATAAGTAAAATATGTTAGTGATTAAATATAGGCATAAACTAAGACAAGGAAGTGGATTCTCCATCCCCAGAGAAATGCAAATGGAGCAGGATGGTTGCTTGTATTCTAACTTTTAATATAGATGTAAATCAAATAAATTGAGCAAGCTGAGATATAAAAGAAATCATGCTCAAAAATAACAGCCCAGCCTGCCCCTCCCCCCCCTTGCAGGTACCTATGAAACAAATCTAAACATAATTCAACACAACAGAATTTAGCAACCATTTCTCCAGGTTCAGACCGTAATTAAAGCTGTTCAAGTTCAGACTAAAAATATTCTTCTTGTTGTCCAAAATAATGACATTTTACAAATTTCCAAACAAACAAAATTGTATTACTATAATCCAAATACAACTCAAATTTAGTATTAACAATTAAACAAAGCCTGCTTACAACAAGAAACCAAAGACCTTCACTTTGAAGAAAAAGTTATTTTAAAAGTATTTACTTACACACAAGTATTTACTTACAAATTATAACTTTTAAAACTTCAGTTCCTTGAGGATAATTCTGCTCTTTCTTGAGAAAACAGCAGTATTATTGTTTTAGTAAACTAGACTTAAAGCCAATTTTAAATTACAAGACCACTACCAGACCATTTTTTTTTCTCTAAATGTGTTAAAACTGTGTAACTACTAGAGATCATTACTAGTTATTTGTACTGCTAATGCAAATGCTGTCATTCATACTGATGCATAGTAAGGTATTCCAAAACTACATACAGGAATCACAGCATTTTAATTACCTGAGAATTGACAATTATGAAGTATTTTTGCCTTTAAATACAGGGACATTTGGTTATACTTACTACATTAAAAAGTAACATTAACAAAGCACTTTTTTTTAACTCTCCTAAAGATTTTTTTTTTCCCACTACTCTTTCTTCTTTCTGGCTAATTAAAAATAATGTTGCAGAGATGGATTATGTGCTTACTGTTGTGTGCTTACTATGTGCTGATGTTACTGACTAACATCACTAGTATGAGATTACAATAAAGTTGATAATAAATTGCTTTAACGCACAAGGTGACAGCTCAGAAGTCCCCAAAATCAATCAGTGCCTTGACATCCTACTTCAACTGTGCAGCTGAGAAGTTCCAATTACTGTCTTTGCTTTTCCTTGTCGCACTACCCGGCTGAGTGACTGCTAATTACCTGTTTGCCTGCTTTTAAAGGCCAGCCTGAAAATGAAAACTAATACCACAGACTACACATTAAAGTAAGCGAGCTAGCACTGGCTCACCGATTACCTCTCCTTCTCTCCCTGTCTGCCTTCCATTCTAAAAACAAGAGGCCACGGCTTCTCATCTATCCACTTGTCAACACAATACTGCTGCACGCCAGAAGCGGCAGGCAGGGCAGCGGACAGCGATCTACAGTAAAAGAAAAAAAAAAACAAAACCAAAAACCAAACCAAAGCAAAGCAAACAGAGCGAGAAAGCATCGAAAGCGGCCTCGAGTAGCTTGGCGTCTCTTCCGAGAGGAAAGGCGCATCCGGGGCCGTAGCGCGTCTGTCAGTGTAAGACGAGGGTCCTTCCCGACCCACACGCTTCTCCCTCGGAGTCCTCAGGCCTCCACAGCTCCGCGGAGCTTCCGCTAAGGGCTCAGCGGCGGCTCCGCCAAGCCCCAACTCCCGGGCCGCACCTGACACAAAATCTCCCCATCAAAAAAAAATGCCCATAGCCATCTCTTTCCGCCCGTGAGCCGAAGGGCCCCTCACCAGCCCCCCCCAGCACTGCTCCGCCAGAGGCACCCCCACCGCTCGCCCACACCACCGGGCTGCAGCCCCGCCCTACGCCCCGCTGGATACGCATGCGCCCTGAGCCTTGCCCCTTCACCCACGCGCTTACTGCGCACGCGCAAAGGCACACACCCCCGCGTCCTATTGGCCAGCAGCTCATTGCACGCTCCAGAGCCGCTCGCCCGTTCTCCAGCTGCCGCGCAGGCGCTTTCGGCGCTCCGCGGCCCGGCCGCAGAGGAGCAGGCGCAATCCCTTTCCCCCGCGCGCTGGCCGGCCTCTGCGCAGGCGCAGTCGAGATCTTTTTCGGGAACGTTCTGTCTCTCAGCAACCATCCTCTGCAAGGGAAATCCTGTCAGGGTACGGGCCGTCCCAGCCCCGATCTTCCCCGTCCCGCCTCACCGGTGCCTGGGCCTTTCCCTGTTACCGACTCCTGCTGCAGCCCACTCCCTCCCCGACTGCCCACCCCCTCGCAGTCGGGCCGCGACACCTCCCCGCCCTCCCCCCCCCCCCCCCCCCCCCCCCCCCCCCCCCCCCCGCGCCCCCGCCCCTGGTCTCCTTTTCTCCTTTTCCTCGCCCGATCTCAGCCGTCTCCCGCTAAGACAGCGTCCTGAGCCGGCCTCGGAGACGGTCCTGCCCGGGGCTCCCTGTCTTGGCGGGGACGTGCGGCTGTGAGGAAGGAGGCTCACGCCAGGCTCAAGCGTCTTCTCTGGAGCGGCGGGCATGGGCCTTCCGCGGAGCGGGGGAGCTCTGCTCGCCCCTCTCCTCCCTGCCCCGGTCCAGCTGAGATCGGTGGGCGCTGAGGGTGCCCCGGATCCGGCGGGATCGGACTCTAGGTTAGAGTGGGGCAGGTGACGGCCCTTCCCTTGCTGAGGTGCCGGCCTCGCCTCTTTCAGCTGCCTGGAGTTTCTTCTCCTTCAGACGAGTTGTAGCTGTGGGAGCACAAGGGCAGAACAGACTACTCTGAGCCACAGGAGAGGGAACAGGGACCGCCAGGAAGATCTTCATCCCTGCAGCGCTGCTGCTAAGAGTTAGAAAGCTGCTGCCTCTCCTCTCTGTTTGGTTTGATCTCCCGGAGAGGAGAGGTGAGTTGTTGTCTTTCCCTCTTGTCGTACTGTAGCGGTGCAGAAAGTTGGCTAGCTTGCAAGCTGCAGAACTTGTTCAGGATGGCTTTAAGCCCCTGCTGACTGCTTGGTTTATTTTACTTGAGAGTCAGCCCTGTGAAAAGGCCCACTGATGGAGAAAGAGATTAGCACCGTGTTAACTGCGCGGTTCTCTCTCCTTTGCTGCAGTGCCCACTTTCACCGCTGTCTCCTGCTCTGCTTGCTCCTGCTTTCAGAATGGTAAAGAAGAATACTATCCCTGATGGGTAAGTATCTCTCACACTAAGCAAGAGGCAGGAGCAGGCATGGTCCTGCCCACAGAGAATGGGCACTTAATGCCCCAGGCACTTTCTTGCCACAAGCATCTTCAGCACCTGCAGCCAGGTAAGGTAGGTGTCTCCTTCAAGACAGGAACAACCCAGCCCTTCGTCCCCCAGGTGAGTATAATTCTCCAGCCTGTCTGTGAACATCAGCCAAACACAGTCCCTTCTTCCTAATCTTCTTACACCTAGGTGTGTACTTACTGGGGAAGCGGGAGAGTATTCCATCCTTCTGACTACTTAGATGTTTGCTACTAGGAGTTGGGGAAGAGCTGATAAGACGGGAGCAGGTGGTTGCATGCATGTGATCAAGGAATATTTTCATGGCTTCAGGTCCAGAAGCATGGTGCAGTTTTGTTTTTAAGAAGAGGACAACAAAAATGTTTTACCAGCAAAAATAATAATAAAAAAAAACCCAAATGCTTGACAGAGGCTTTCTGATGACTTTATTGGGAGTGCATATGGAGACCACAGAATGTTCTCATTTAAAACAGATACACTTCTATTCTCCAGCTCTACTGGGGCGGGGAGGGGCGGGGAAAGGAAGTCAAGTTTAAAAGTTTAGCCTATGTGTTACTGGTGAATAGAAACTTGGATAGAAGGTTGTGCTGAGATATAAAGGCACACTATAATGGGGCAATAACTTGCAGTTTATACATTATTTGAGGGAAGGTTGACATCCTGGTTTCAGGGGAAGTGTTAGGTAAGTTTATTAAGAACATTTTTAAGAGGAGCAATAAAATACAAAAAGCATGATTTCCCACAAAATATGTTGGCCTAAAAGCAATAAATAGAAAAGATGAACAAAATTTCAAAAATAACTTCAAGAAACTGAAGTTTTTTTCATAGCTGACAAACTCAGAGATTAAAATTAGAATAAAACTTAAGCCGTTAAGCATGTCTTTTCTAAAGTTTCTATGAAATTTCAGTTTTAACAGTTGGACAAAATTTTGCTGAAGTGAGTTAGTTTTTCTGCTGAAAGCCTGAAAGAATAGCTGTCCTACTTGTTTTCTCTGTACTTGGAAATTATTACTAAACCTTTGGGAATTGGGTGCTTGTTTCTCCCTTCTTTTTTCCCCCTTGCATTTGAACTGGAGCAGCTTTCAAGCTACATGTATGGAAGAAGCAGTGGACTGTACTTTCAGCTTCTGTGATTGGAAACTAATACCTGTGTGTCTTTCAGGGAGAGAAACATCTACTGTGGAGTAATTGGTTATAAAATTAGTGTTACCATCTGACAAAACTCATCATACTGAAGTGCTTTCAGCTTCTCCAGATACTTACTTTTCGATAGTATTACCAAGTCAGGCTAGGCATCCACACTGTGGGGTTTCTGGTGGTAAAGGAGTTTGAGGAATTGTCAGTCTCCCAGTCTGATTCAGCAGTATATTGATGTCATCCTTGTGCTAGCACAGCACATTGTAGTTCTTCACTGTGAATTAGTTCAGTACACCAGGAAGAATAGCAGCGAATGCTGGAAGAGGACTTAAGGAAATGTAATTTTAGCCTAGGTAATCCTGCATGTGCAATTTACTGCCCCCAGAAACAGCTGTTGGAAGAAGTGAGATTGTGGTACACTATAGCATAAGGACCAGGGCAGACGGTAACATACTATGGAAGTGAAACCTCGGTCATGTCACAGTATTATTATAATGGCAGTAAATATAACAGTAACTGTTTCATTTTTAATGATGCTGCAAGAGAAACACCCTCATAGATAAACAGACATGGAAAGCATTTTTTGAGATTGTCTTTCTGTTACTGCCTCAGTTCTTTATACGGTTCTTAACAGTTTTAATCAAAATGCCATTATGCTAATTAAAGTAATACAATAAATGTGAGTTTTCAGTTAAGTTAAAAGGAGCCAGGAATATTGAAACTAAGCAAGAAATGCTGATTTTTGTTTTTTTAACTGGTCATCTAGTAACTAACACCTTCTGCAATACTGTGTCTACAGTATAATTAAAGTTGGCTTATGTAAGGGTTGTGCTATGGTACTGCACAACCTTGCTAAATATCAGCACTTTGAGTGTACTTAGCACCTAAATTAATAAATGGTATTAATAGCCAGTGTTTCCACTGCTAGTCTTGTACTTTGTTCTTCTTAGCCCACTCTTCTTCTTGTGTCCCTGTCACTCAGCCCTAGCCCTGAATGTTTGATGTGATGCTATTTGCACAGTCCTTGCTCCAGCAGTGAGAGGAGGAGGTGGACTGGAATTAAGACTTCCTGTATTTCTTCATGGCAAAAAGCATTTCTCCCTTTTCCCAGTAATGTCTTGGAGCAGAGCTAAGGTGTACAGGGTCCATTGCAATCTCAATCCTAGAAAGTAGTGCTGGAGAAGTATTTTTGTAATGAAGTGAGACTTCAGTATAAGAGAGGGATTCGAGTGACCCCTTGCAGTGGAGTTTACACCATGTAGTCAAATTCTGGTTCTTCACAGTGTCTGAAATGCTGTTGTATTTCAGTAGTTATATACTGCAATGTTTTAGTGGAGAACCAGCCAGTAAAAAGAGTTCAAGTTACATTAACAAACAGTCATAAAATACTATGATGTTTTTACAGATTTATGCATTTGTGCATCAGCATCCAAAATCTTACTGTTGGTATAATTTTATAAACTCAGGTTCAGTTCTGAAATGCATGTGCAGAGAATAATGTATACCTGCTTACACTGTTTTACTAATAGTGATTTTTAACTGTTGGATGAAAATCATTCTGAATTCGTGGCTTGAGCTCAGTACTAGTTTCTCTTACCCTGGAATACTGGACACATTATTGCTGTACTGAATGTTACACATGGAAATGTAAGATAAGAGAATTTATTTTTATACTTGGTATACTTAATTTTTTAATATACTTTTAAAATATACATTTCATATTTAATGCTTTCATATTAGTAGGTGATTTTTGCTAGGTTTTGGTGTGGCAGAATATTCTCTGTATTTTTCAAAGTGCCAAGAGAAAGTAGTTAAGAGTCTTTGAAAAATAAGCATCTTACAAAGTAAGTGCATTTGCAAAACTAGAAGCTCTGTATTTTTAATAAAAGTAAACTTTGTATTTCATTGTCAATTAAATGATTGATGCAATCATATGACAACTTTCAAAATATGTTTGATTGAGCTAAGTTGAAAAACTTCCACCAACTATAAGAATACCTTTTTACCTGTTGAACTTTGCCCATCTGCTTTGCTTCATATTGGTGCTACTTGCTTATAAATGCTGTCCTACCATTCTGCGGGGAGAAATTTCTTGGAAGTTGAAGAGGGAAGGAAGAAGACTGTTTTCAAACATCCTCACAATGCCTTGAAACCACTTCATAGAATAATTCCAGATTTAGGGACATAATTCTACTGTAGTTTTAAAAAATATTTAGAAGTAACTATTTGTTTCATTACAGATGGCGGAGTTTGACACCAGTTGGACAACCTATACCAGGAACTAGATTTATTGCATTCAAAGTACCTTTAAAAGGGGTATGTATAAAAAGTAACTACAGATCGGCTTTATTAGCTATAGTGCAAAAGTAATAAAGAACAACATGAATACTCATGCAAACTTCAGGAAAGTTTTATTAAAAAATAATTTATTCAGATTTAGCCTTTCCAGTCATCTACTAGTGTTTTTTTTGACATAATATTCTATATTTTTTCTCTTTCTTTAAAAAATTGTATTTGGTGTTACTCTTTTTATTTACCTTTTAAAACTCATAAAATCTCTAACCAATCAGCACAATTCATTTGATCGCTATTGTGGCCTAAATTCATTATCTTATTTAACAGCTTTTCATGACTGTTGTAAGAAAATCATATGGAAGGGCTTATGATATGAATAACAATCTAGGTAATGTAAGCAAAAATATAATTTTATGGAAATCAAAGACTACAGATTTCCCACGTTCTCAGAGCAGGAGTTTTTCAGAAAATTCCACGTAGTCTTTCAAAACATAGTCTATCATAACATGTTTAACTCTTTACTCAATCAAGCAATATGTCTAGAGATACAATTTTCAAAAATAAGGTATTCCACCTCAGTTTGTGTGATTTCACATAATAAAAGAAAAAAATCAGGAACATTCTACCATAGACGTTTTGCAGTTTTACTGTTGTCACCTCAAAGTTATTAAATTCAGTTTCAGATTTTACTAAAAGTCACTGCTAAATAGCGGGTGAAATAACTGACTCGTGCTCATTTTGTTTGAACCTCAACCAACGTCCACTGTTTTTTCAGCAGTGCACTGAATCTGTATCTGAAATACACAGGGCTGAATACTTCTATATGCTTTCTATCCTACTCTTTTTAGCTTAAACTTCATGGTGACCAGTTTTGATAGGACTGTTCTGCTCTTTATTCTTTAATTTGGTTTCCTGTCCGTGTCTCCAGGGACAGGATAAGTGCTTCCTAGCATTTTAGATTATAATCTGTACAGTCAAAAGAAGGAACGGTTAATTGCCTTATAGCACGTGTGGTTCTGAGAGGTATGTGGTCTGTGACTGCTTTCCTTTCCATCAGTTCTGAGTCCAGGCTGCTTGAATATCTTGTTGACAAAGGAACTGAGAGGTCGTTGAGGCTGCTGTACCTTTTGCCACTGTCTTTATTAGTTATGGCTGACCCTGTGTCAAAAGGCTCTCACAATGGGTGAGTGCTCTATTCAGAGAAAATCCAGTCTTGTGTATATGAGGCATTTTCATACCTAGAGTGAAGAACACATTTCAAAAAACACAGCTACAATAGGGTGAGTAAACATTTTTCCCACTGGTTATGTCAAATGAAGTTATTATTCATTACGCACCAACATGCAGCTTTCTTAGTCACCGTATTTTAGTCTTTTCCAGTGCTAAATGACATGCAGGTACACTCTGCCAAGAGACAAAGCGGGAACAGGAATGGCTGGACATTTGTGGGAAGAAAGTTAAAACCTTTAGAAGAAAGGAGTTCTTGTGTCACAACTTCAAATATTTTACATCAAATACACTGTTAATTTTTTGTTATCATGCAGGACAAAGTGTGCTTGGGGAAAAGGGGATTGTAGTGGTTTACTTTTTGCTGATGTTTAGTTATCAGTAATACATGATCAGTATACACATGCTGGATATTGCAGGATTTTTGTGCCTGTCAAATTAGTGCTTATTTTAATAATGTTTGTTAACATTGTACATGTGAAAATGCTCACATATTTTCTTGCATTTTCATCTTAATAGAAATACACAACGAATTCTTGCTTTTTATTTGGTTCCTTTTTTTTTTTTTCTGTATAGTGCATGGACATGGTTCTGATACTGTAAACATTCCCTTCTGGATACTGATATTTCCTAGTCCTAATTAAAACAGCTGAATATTACACATTGTGTTACTATAACTTAAAAAGAAAATCTCTCTTTTCCATTTTAATTGTAGGCAATTAACCAGAGGCTTACCCCAACCCAGAAATTTACACCAAAAGATTTAATTGCTGCAATGAAAGGCCTAAATGTGGAGCTTGGATTAATTATTGATTTAACATATACCACACGATACTATGAAGTCAAGGTAATATAAGCATAATAACAAAATTAATCAGTTTCTGCAACCTTTGTTGTGTCTCCAATAGAAACTAAATGTTTTATCACAGAGGAAGGAACTCCGTCTCCCAGCTAGTTGTATTTGTGGCTTATTTGTATTATAGGAACTCAAGGGTAATGGGTAAAGACTTTAGTGCCAGGCACTGCAGAAAAGATGCAGGACATTTACAGGCTGTGCCCTGAAGACATTCTTGTTTATTCCAAGCGTCTTTTTTGTCACTGATCTTTAGTGGAATCCACTAAGAAGGTGTACGTTTTTAAACTACTCTATTAATTTCAAATTTTTTATCAGTATCCAAACAATTGTGATTAATCAGCCTCCTATTGAAAAGGAGCATAAATAGCAGTGTTATAACTGAATGTTAATCTTTCAATGTGCATGGGCTGTAAGCGTTAAGGGGGTGAATATATATATGATTGTGGTTGGGAAGGACAAATATTGCTAATAATTGTAAAATGGGTTTGAATGGAATTACAGGAATCTTGTCTCTTTAGCCAATGTGCTACATCTTCTGTAAAAACTGTTCTTTCTTTGAGATCAGGTCTTTAAAGTGGCAATGTAAAGTGGAAATGTAGTTTCTGGGAGAGTATCTCTATAGAATTGCGTCAAGATTGTTTTCAGTTTCTACTCAGGATTTGAACTACTGTTTTCCATTGGCATTATGTTAGATACTGCTTAAGGTTTTTCATTGATGCAAGAAATCAATAATTTTTACCATTTTTTCTTACTTCTTGTTCCTAGGATTTACCTAAAAGCGTGCAGTATAAGAAACTTTATACAGTTGGACTTGAAGTCCCTGATAATGCTACTATCCTGCAGTTCAAAAAATGGGTCAGAAAATTCCTATGGGAGAATGCAGGAAATGGTAAATATCAGCATTTTATGCTGTAAAAAACCAAAAAATTTTATTTCAGTGCTCGCAGTACCATTTATTAATTTTAACAGATATGTAAGGCACCAGGGATCTCAGACTTTTCATAGCACTTTCCACTTTGCTATCATAATAAGATATATTACGTGAAACACTACATATCATTTTGCATTCAAAGCATGTCTTTTTCAAAAATGACTACTAACTTAAATGCCCTTTCTAATACTTATATTTGCCATATGTGTCAAAGCAACCGCAACAAGGCTTTCATCTGTCTGACCCAGTTGTCCACCATCAGCTTAGTGTTGTAACTGTCAGCCTTTTATGAATGTTCTAAATGGCACAGTATTTCTCTGATGGCACTCGACACTGGTACATGTGAGCAACCTAAGTCCATTTAGTCTGACATAGCAGTTTTTTGATTTATGAGTCCGTTATTGGCCTCATATCCTAGCGATTCTTAAAAATCATATTACAGACACAAGGCCAGTGTTTCCACAGTATGGATCTGCTGTTGTTTATTGCATTATTGATAATGCAATAGTACAGTTCTTTCTGAGATGGTATAAGGTACTTTTTGCATAAATAGATTTGCATGCATTTTGCCAAAGCCTGTATGCAGTTCTTAGCTTTTCCCTTTTTTTGCTCGTGATTCTTTGAAGGGAGATTTTAACTGTTTGTCTGTCCAATACTGGAGGACCATTCTTTCAAGCTTTTTCATGCTATTTGCTGTGATTACTTTGGCATTTTCTGTGAGAAAGTAGATATTAGCCACCCAAGTGCATTCAGTGTTTGCTACAGAACATAACCGTGGTTTTGCTGTGGATCGTCAACTCTGTTTTGTGAAAGAGCTCTGACCTAAATCTCAGGTATGAGAGCCTGAATTAGAAGTGCTGAGAAAATTAAAAGGTATAAGAAGAAGCCTTTGTCCTTGCTCAGGAAATTAGTGTGCAAGTTCTTCCTTTGCTCTTTTTTGGCTTAGGGAAAATACTTGGAGATTATTAGTTTTCTTCTGGTTTTGATCTAGTGACTTTTTGTGTGACAAAGAATAGTCTGTATTTGAATCTAATTATTTCTGATTCTCAGAATTCAGAAAATCAATTCCTAATTTGTTACTGTATGAAGGCCTGCAGTTCCAGCTAGTGAGACCATTTTGGCAGGGCTTATATCACTTCAGAGTTGGGAGAACTTTTGTTTTTATGTTAACTTACTCATTGCAACTTGCTTTCTGATTTAATTACCCCTAAAGTTTCTCAGGATTCTTCTTACAAATAATTTTTGAGAAGCTAGAGTTTTTTAATTTCTGAATTGTTAGGACACCAACTTAAACTTGTATGGTAATGTGACTATTCTGTAGCAAACAGTTATATTTTATCTCACTCAAAAATTAATCAAAGTTCCATTTCAAAGACCATCTGTTACTACTTAATCTCTGCCACAACTTTGTTCTTCTGATGATAAAAGTTTTGTCGTCTAAAATTCTAAATCACATATTTCAATGTTATTTATTTTTTTTAAATTAAATACAGGTAATTAGAATTGTTTGGACTAGTCTGGATGAGGTTCTATCAGTGCCTTGCATGACCATAGTAGTGTTTCCCTATTTCTGTTGGAAATGCCTCAATAGTTAATTATTCTGCTTTTTAGCCTTTAGCTGATTAGTATAACCATTCCAAAAAGACAGATTTTCTTTAGAGATTACTGGTTCCCATTAGAGTGCTTCTTTTCTCCATGCATGAACCTAAATTCCCCATTGCTATTATTGCATTCCTCAATAATGATCCAAATTTTTAGTTAACTTAGATGAATTATTCTAGTAATGTATTTCATACTCCAAGGCACAAGGGGTGTTTATTTTCTCCTTTTTGTAAGGTTTACGAGAATCTAAGTTAAGTTCCTCAATTCTACGTGTACTTGTTTAGATTTGCTTTCAAAACCATATTTTATTCTTTTTCTCCTGTTACTGCAGTTCTGGCTGAGGCCAGCCACTTTATTTGTCATCGTTCTTCTTTCTTTTTTCCTGCGTTCTGCAGCGTTAATCTCAGTCTTCACAGGTTTGGAAGTAGTGAGCTAACTGCTGCTAGAGATCCAGCATGAAGAGGACAAAGTCTGGATGTGTCTGTTCTTTTACAGGCGTGACAGTATAATTTTGTAAATAGCAATCATTATTTATCATTACTTTGCTCGAAAAGTACAGCTTTTTTTTTTTTTTTTTGTCTTGCACTAATCTTTTAGTAAATTCACTTTCTGAATTATTAAAGACTATGTTTTCCTTTTTGATAGAGAAACTTATTGGCGTTCACTGTACTAATGGAATTAATAGAACTGGCTACCTTATATGTAGGTAAGGGTTGTATAAAATCAGAAATCATTGTTCACAAAAGATAGTGTCCTTTTATTAACCTGTAATCCCTTTGGGACAATAATCCAATCATGTTTTTCTTCAGATATCTTATAGATGTTGAAGGCTGGGATCCAGAGACAGCAATTCAAGGTATTTATACAGTTTGAACTAAGGTACATGTTGGGATGTAACTCACAATTACTACAATTGTATTCAGAAATACTACAATTCTATTTTAGTATCCTTATTTAACGTGCTGGCTTCCATAGAAGATTTTCTTTGACTGTTTATTCTATTCCAGGCAAGGCTTGAGGATTAGCAAATTGACAGCATAGTAGGAATGTGTTTCAGTTGCTTAAAGTCTTTTTTTGTTTTCCTTTTGCTTTGAAGAGTTTTCAGTCATAGGTTGCTACCACTACTAGTTTCAGTTGTTAAAAAAAAAAAACAACCAAGAGCTGCAACACTGCCAGCCTGCTGAAGTATTTAATATAAAGTTTATAAGTTATAATTGTTTCAAAGTCAGCATCTCATGGTGAACAGAAACTTGCCTTTCACATTTTTGTGGCTCAGTTGAGCACAGTTCATTAGACTTGTATCATTTTTTTTCTGTAGCTTTTGGTGATGCTAGAGGTCATCGCATGGATGGTCTTGTGTATCTCACAGATCTCAGAACACAACCGATGAGAAGGTAAACAAAAGGTTTTAGTTGTATGGTTAAGATTTTCCAGTGTGTCTACTGGTATTTTGAAAAGTTCACTTCTAGTCATAAGCCAAAATTAACCCCCTCTTAAGCCTTTAATGTGCAACTACACGTGTCTTGTAAGACTTCTGATATGAATAACATGAAGTGCAGTGTACTTCCTGTGTTCCATCTTTTCAATTTATATGATTCAAAAGATTTTTTTTAATCTGATGTACTATTGAGCATTGGTGTGGTTTTATCATACTATGAAAAGTGTATTGAGTCTGTATTCTCTCAAGAGGAAAGAAACCACTGCAAAGGTTTTTTTTTTATAAGCTCTATGATCTGCCTGCTGTTGTTGGCATGGTAGAACCAAATACTTAAAAAAAAAAAAAAGGTACAACAGTTTTAGGAATTAAAAAATACAGGGAAGTGGAAGTTTGTTCTTAACTCCTCTATTCATAGTAATTGTATCCCTGGTGTGTAAGAATGTTATGCTTATTATATTCACCTAAGAATAGCTAACCTTTAGATCTTCCTCGGTTATGTGTGCCAATGGTATCTTGTAGCAGTAAATTGATTTTAAAATAATACCTGACTGATTTGTGTCCTTTTAGTTTATGGAATGTCCTTTGGTTTACTGCTATCATTGTTTTATAGTCTGTGCATGACTAAGTTAGTCCTGTGCCAGATTTTTGAATACGTATGGTGCTTGTCTCTCATCCTTTAGGATGGTGTTCCAAGCTTATGAAATTTGGGTATTCTCTTTGTTTCTTTGCAGCCCTTCCCAAATGAATTTACAAGATTAAAATTTTATAAGTTATGAATGTCTGTAAATTTAACTTAACATACAAAAATTTCTATCATTCTAAACTGAAGAATTTCATGTGGGATTTTTTCCTCTCTCAATGGTATGTTTTAAAAAAAGAAACCCATGTGAGATGTTTTTATTCTTCTTAGTAACCTTGGAATGGATGTATGGGATTCAGATGAAGAAATTGTTCCACCCCCACCTGCAGAGCGGTTCCCAAATGAAGATTTTCAGGGGTAATAGTCTGAAACATGGAATTAAAAGCCAAAAAAAACACACAGTGGGAAAGAGAACTGTTTCTTATTAAAAACACTATAGATACTCTAATTTAAAAGAAATTTTATTAATATAGCCTACTCATGCAAAACATATTTACAGAATTTGAAGAAACAGTGAAAAGATAAAGGAAAGGAAGGGAATGTGTGCTATTAGAAGTCTGTAATTAGTTCACTTGGAAAAATTCAGAGTTTTACTTTGCCTGTCCTTCTTTATTATTCTACAATTATTTTTAATTTGCAAATATTTTAAATTAATTTGGAATCACTGGTTTTGACTGTTTAACAAGTACTATAGAATTACAATTTAACATTTGTCACAGGTATGACATCGAAAGTTTTAGTCTTACTTACAGTTTGGATTCTTAGTAGCTTTGATACCTATACATTTGTAATGTTTTTCATATCAATTCTTAGTTAAAAAAAACTTGGCTTCATTAATGACTTGTAGCACTTAGAAGTATGATGTTCTGTTTAAGACAAAAACTTCTTTACAGGTCTGGGAAAAGATTAAGAATTTATGATGACCACTGTCACAATGATTTGCAAGGACAGATGCAGTTGAGAGATTTTGATTTCATTAATAAGGGGCCTGGACAAAGACGAAGACCATTTCATGACTGTCAGACTCAGGATGATTTAAGAGCACCAATGCAGATGAGAAATTGGGACTATAATAGGGGACCAGGACAGAGACGAAGACCCTTTCCTGATCATCAGTTTTATGATGATTCTCAAGAAGACATGCAGCTGAAGGACCTAGACTTCAATAGCAGGGGACCTGGACAGAGGTTGAGACCTTTTCCTGGACGCCAGTTTCATGATGATTTACAGGCAGAGAGACAATTGGGGGGCGTTGAATTTAACAGAGGCCGTGGACAAAGGCAGAGATCTTTTCCTGACCATCCATCTTGTAATGATCTGCAGGAAGACAGACAGTCAAAGGATTTTGATTTTGGTAGCAGGGGCTGTGGCCAGAGACGAAGACCGTTCCATGACCGCCAGTCTTGTGATGAATTTCAGACTCAAATGCAGTTGAAAGAGTTAGATTGTGTCAACAAAGGTCCTGGCCAAAGACTAAGATCTTTCCGTGACTATCAATCACATGATGACTTACAGCCACAGAAGCAATTGGGAGATTTTGAGTTTGGTAATAGGGGTTGTGGGCAGAGGTTGAGACCTTTTAATGATCACCAGCTTTGCAATGACTTACAAACAGAGATACAACTAAAAAATTATGATAATAAAGGTCCTGGACAAAGGCGCAGACCTTTTCATGACCATCAGCCTTATGATGACTTACAGGAACAGACTCAGTTAAAAGACTTGGATTATGTTAATAAAGGGCATGGACAAAGGCCAAGACCTTTTCATGATCGTCCAGGTCGCAATGACTTGCCACGTGAATGGTGTTCAGACAGGTAAAGCATCCTTGAGCTGTAAGACCAGAGTTAGAGAATAAAAGTGTAAGCCTCAGCACTTATAATTAATTAATTTTAAAAAATAAATTAATTTGAAATAAATTAATCATCCTTCTAAAATAATATATAAATGAGCAGTTAATTAACTCTTTTTATTTTGACATATGGAAGGGTTTGATGTAAGCTGGAGTGTTGCAGCTTTGAAATTTTTTCTAGGTTGCGCTTATTTAAAGCTTATGTGTTTCCTTTACTTTTTTAGAGTCAACTTGAAACAAAACTCTTTGTTCCACTTTGTTTTGTATAGAAACTTAATTTAAAAAGCAATCCTCAAGACAGAAGAGGAAGATCCTTCCATATATATTTTGTAGGAGAGTGAATCCTCTATTACAGAATAATTAAGAATTAAAATATTTGGAGCTATAAGTCCAAAGTATATTATTGCCTGTTAAACTATGTACTAGAGAGCTGATATTACATATTATCCACAAAAATTAAAACATGGGTTTAGGAACAAAAAGGGCCCCTAGGTAAAGAAATCCTCAGTAAATAGGGAATTTTAATTAGAAACAGCACTTGAAACAAAACAATCTTCTAGTAGAATTACTTAATATAAAGAGCCATAATTTTAATTGCTAGAATTGAAAAATTAATATAAACAAGTTTGCAACGTCTGGTAGAGAGAATTTTAATTTTAGGGGGTAAAAACAAGATTGAGGGTCTGAATTGTTCTTTCAAGGTTATACAAGTTTAATGTCTAATGGTGGCCACCAACAACAAATCAACTGTTTTACTTCTAAGGATTTCACCGTTCATATTTGTTCTTATTACAGTAATCGACCAAATTGTCCTGAAGACCATAGGAGAATGCATCCCTCAGATGAATTTAATAGAGGAAAAAACAGATTTGCACCATATTCTTCACGAACAATGTATCCATCTTCATCCATACACCAAGAAGATAGTTCAATAGGGTATGAAGGAAAACCTTTTCAAGGTGAAACTACCAGAGAGATGGAACAAAGCAAAAGATTACCAGTTGTAACAGTTGATTACAATTATGGTCTGCCATTAGATTATGGACCTGAAGAGGAAGAGAGAACGCATTATGATTTACGTCCAAGAGACTGCTACAACTGGAACTGAATAAAAAGGACAAGTTTGCTCAGCTTAGACTTACCTATTTTACTTTGTATGTGGACCAATTTATTTTTTTTTAACAAATCAGGAAAATACAAATTTCAGTAGTAGAGAACTGGTCTCTATTGTAAGGTTAGCTTCTGCTGTTGTTTGGTTCTTTAAATTTATTAGGGTGTATTTGTTAAGTGTAGTTGAAGACAAGGTCTCAGTACACATGGAATTAAAGTAGCCCTTCCTTTTATTGAAATTGGAACCCTGTACCTTAATAGAAACAACTTTTGCAGTGATTGTAGTTGTGTCTTTTGTATTACATTTCTTTAAAATGTATGTAGTTTCCAGATGCAGAAGTCATAATAAAATACTGCACTATCAGGTAAACTAGCATTGAGATTATAGAAAAAATACTATGAAATGAATGAAGTTATGTCCACTCAATCCTTTAATTTGAAAATAGAAGTTTGAATTATTGCTAACAATCTGCAGCATTGCAGTTTAATTCCATATTTTATGTACCATCGAGTGAACTCTTTTTTCATAGCAAAAAGTAGCACTTTTTTTTTATAGCAGAATTTTTCCCAGCTTGCTAAGAACACAGAAGCAAATGGTGTTTGAATACTCTAAATGTGAAACTTGCTTTTCGGTAATCTGCATATCCCATCATGATTGTGTATTTTTTCCTAGTGCCATAGGTTATATGTGTTTCAGAATAGCCCAGTGCAGGTAAATGTCACAGTTTTCTCAGCAACACATCCAAATGAGGTAGCTTATCATCAGCTTACCAGTCTCTGCTGGCCAAGATCACTGGTGCCTGTAGAGTTACACTGCCCTGTTTGTCAGTCATATTTGTCCATTTCTATTTTTTTACTAGTTTATTTTTACAGCACAGAAGAGTAATGTAATCAGAATAGAAGAATAACCTCTTCAGGTAAGTTACTTGTCACGTATTGGACAGCCTCCTCTGAACTGCCATGTCAGTGGGTCTCAAGAAGGCAGTGCAACAAATAGGAACTAACTTCATGCAGGCAGCTGCACGGTTGCACCAACAGTTCCTACTGTGGATAAAGAAATCTTAGTTCAGAGGATGGAAAATAATATTAATGTAATACTTGGGTAAATTTAAAATTTACATTTTTCATTATTATTACATTTTCATAAGTGAATATTTTAAAAAGGCATCACAGTGAATAAGGATAAAGCTAGACTGTGATATTAAAAGAAGCAATTGAGTGCTAAATACGTAAGTCAGGCAGTTAAGAAACTGCCTCAAAAGCAGCATAGCTGTAAAGCATAAAGCAAGAGGGTGCAGGTATATGGTAGAAAACTTTAAAAAAAAAACCAGTGTTCATAGCCAGAACCCATGGAGCTTTTTTGCCTTTTAACTAGCAGCATAAACCCCAGATTTCTGAACTCATGGTTCTATAGCTGCTAAATAAGGACTAGATTTGAAAAGCGTGGAACATCTGGCAGCTTCTGTTGTTTTTTAACACATGCAAAAAGTTCCCCAAATCAAAGGATTCTGTGGATGTGAATTTAAACTGAAAAAGCTTCATTGCCTTTGCAACTGATAGAACAACTTTGGCTTTGTTTACTGTACAAAGTAAATAGTTTCCTCGTTTTCACAGTGGCTGGTCAGTTGTATTTCCCATTAAATGTCTGATTCTGAGCCTCATTCATGTGGTTTCAGGAATGAAGCGCTCTCTGTATAAACTGGTTGTGGGACTGAGTACTAAGTGTTAAGAAGAAGCATTTGTTCCTTCACTTGCCTTTTTTTTGTTTTTTGGTTTTTTTTTTTTCTTTTTCAAATGAGGGCTAAACTGAGAATCTTTAGGCTTCTTTATTTGGAGGCGAGGAAGATCAGCAACATGGGCCACTATATTGCCAGATTATTTAAAAAAAATAAAAAATAAACACAACAGAAAAACCTTTCCTGGTGTTCTGCAGTAGGGAGCTAAGAATTAGGGACTGGTATTACAACCATTTGGTTTTGTTTGGGTTTTTTTCCAATATGTATGCAGTATTCGTAAAATGAATAAAGAGCAAACATTTGCCCTTCATATTTTTGTTTTGGCATTTGAATTACCTTTTTTAGGATTGAAGTGACCCTACAGTCAGTCATTTGTTACTTCAGACTGGGGGTGCTAGGACTCTGGGGAGAGCTGGGACGGTGGTGCACTGGGACGTTCAGTGCAAAGAGAAACGTGGCATAAGGAGTTGGGGTCAGCACTCGGTGTCACCAGCCTGAGTCGGTGCCTTCGGGACCCTGGGAGGGGCAGAGACAGACAGACAGAGATGGTATAATTCCTGTTACCTGACAAAATAAGTATCACTTTTGCAAATATGTTGGATTTATCTTCTCAAGCAAAATTAAAGGACACAATATTTCCATAAATGGCTTTGAGATGACTACATGAAAATAGCCAAAGGTGAGTTTGTGTATATTTATTTTTTTAGCATTGAGGATAATAAGGCTTTTCGCCATTTTGTTCCTGATGGAATTGGGCAGAGCTAAGCCCACATAATGCATTACAGACTGTTACTGACATTAATCTCAAATTCCACAGTTGAGTCATCACTGCATATTCACATCTGTAGTATCCAATTACTAATTGATCCACATGGTGGAGAATGAAATTAAATGAAATAAAATGCTTCTCGTTTTTTAGCTGAATATTGTATTACAGTGACACTCAAAAAAATCACCCAGACACTTTTATTTATTTCACAGTTCCACAAAAATGTCATAAAATCTTGCTGGCCTCCTTTGTGTATGTTCTCAGAAAACCTAGAAAGAGCCATTGTTCTATCACCAAGCAGTAGAAAGCAAGACTTGGATGGACAGCCCTGGTTTCCCACTGCTCTGAGTGTGAAATCTTGAAGAACACCACAAGGATATAGAAAATCCAGAGTTAGCACAAAACTATTTGAGGGAGTTGTAAGGGGTTTAATATATGTAACTATTGAACTCTGAATTCACAGAAAACTGCTTTTTCTGTTGCTGTCCTGAAGTCCTGATTTAATTGCAGGCATGGTTTTTATTGGGTGGTGAAGTCATGGGGCCAGCTTGCCCGGAGATATGATCATACTGAGTTAGGAAAGGTTCAGGTGGTTCCTGGAAAGTGCTGGGAGAAAGTTTGGGAGAGCTCTATTGCAGAAGGATGATGCCCAAGAAGGGCTTGGGGAAAAAGAGAGGTTTCCAGTGGAAAAGTAGAACAACTAAATTTATACTTAGAAATCTACATTGTATGTACAGCTAATTAGTTTTGTGTATGAAGAACAAACAGTTATGTAAAAAAGGACTAGAAAGGTTTGCATGTGACTCTCAGCTGGAGTAAAAGGGAAATGACCTACAGGTAGCCACAAGTACAATTACAGTAATTTCCTGTTTTATTTTCATCTAAAGTAACTGCTAGCAAGCTGCAGGCTTTTTTTTCATATGCAAAAGTGATCAGTGATGTGTTATGAATTAAATTTGGGGTGCGCTACTACAACCAGTGAGCCAGGTCCAGTGGTTAAATGACCTGAGTACTAGCTTCTGAAGATCTGGTCCTTCTTAAGATATCTCATAGAAGGCACCCAGAAACGCAGATACCCGGAGATCATTTGTGTTTTAGAATCTGGTCAGTGGTGGGGAAATGTATGCTCTGTCTGGTTTCAGCAAGGGTATATGTGAATCCCTGGCTGCTGTGAACAGCAGTTTATTTAAAACGTGTGTGCAAACAAAAAGCAGCAGTTTCCATGCTGTTATCAACCACTAGTGTTTGCTACTTCACCAGAATGTCTCTTATTTGCTCCAGTTGTCAGCAGATCGTGCTTCACTGGTTCCAGTGGACAGCTATTACCAAACCTGCAGACCCCTTTCTTCTTCTTGTGGGGAGTCAGAAAAACACATGACAAAAAGGAAGCTGATGAGGAGGCAACCTGGTTTTCCTTCCTCCTGAGGTGAGAAGACAGTAGGGTGGTGGGAGGTGAAGAGCAGGAAAAAAAATATTTGAAAAGAGAAAAATGAAGAGAGGGGGGAAAATGCAAATGGAAATGTCAGAGGGAGAGAGCTATCAGTGTGAGGGAAGAAATGTGCAAGAGATGTATGCTAAAGAGCTGGTCCAAGATTACTGGGTATAAAGAGCGGGCACATGCTGTAGGAGTTCCTGGCAACTTCTTATCTGGATCTTCTGTGTGACACAGAAGGCTGTGTGTCACACAGGCTGTGTGGGACGCACTGTGTCACACATCTGGATATTCTGTGTGACACACTGTGTGAGTGCCATGCTGGTGTAAATAACAGTTACCAAAAAAATACAGAAGCACTCAGACCTCTAATCCTGGCAATAAAGTCACATGGGAGCTTAAAACTAATTAAGGCTTCCCTTTAAGCTTTAAATCTAGTCTATATGTAGTATAATATCCTGAAGATACTCCCTCCAGCATCCAGAGAGAATTTCAGACGATCAAGTAAGAAATCCACAAATCTGTTTCACACATTGAAAACGAGCTGGGTTTTTACTGGGTATCAGGAATCCTATCATTTGAAGAATCTGAGAACCAAAGCCAATTTGTTTATTACAAATCTGTACCTGTCTTATTGCAGGCTTTCAGGACAGTATCAAAACACACTACAATGTTGTTATTACTGTACTCATCACACAAAACCTACAGTTATGAATTAAAGTGTGACAAACAAATCTGGAGTACCCACCTTTATAAGAAGTACAATGAGCAAGTTAACGCAGAGTCATACTGAAAGCAGGAGGCATCTGGCATTTTCTTCCTCTATGAGGAACGTTCAGGTCTGGATGTTCCACAATGGAAGATAGATAGAGAAGCCACCACAATAGATAAACTGAAATGTTGACAGAGATGAGGATCCTCATGCAGTTCTTCAAAGGACTTCTTCTGACATAAACAGAAGTTTTTATTTTGCAAGTTATACAGCAAAATTAACCTTTTAAGGAGAAACTAAGAGAGTACAAGCTATTGTTGATCTCTCTTAATCACATCTTAATCCATCTTTGGGATGCGCATAGTAAATAGAAGAAAGAAAGTATAAACTGACATTGCAAAGTGAATGCCACAGCTGATTGTCTGCACACCCCAGATGAAAACTGGGACCACCACATCCTGCTATCTACATCATGTTGGAGCTATTTAATAGCATTTTTGGTACATGGTGAATGGTAAATCTTTACTAGGCCTAAAATATATTCTGAGAAATAGTGTAACAAATTAAAAGAAAAACTTTATTGTTTTCTGTCATTCAATATACTAGTTCTAATAAAACATAGAGAGAGCAAAGGATATGTTCACCCACCTTGTTTTTAAATCTAATGTAAACTTATTAACTGTAGCAGAACTTGTGATGATGGCCACAGACTAGCCTTCTGTTCTGTCTTTTCTATAGCTTTTGGAAAGAGCTAGATGTGGAAAGGACTAGATGTGAAACCTCTGGCTCTGTTTATTCAGCATTATAGTGTGTTTCTGAATCCTTATGTCTCTGATGATAGAGGTGCTTTTCTATTTATGCTCTTTGTATTCAGTTTGTGCACAGTGGAATTATATGCTTTTTTTTTTTTCACTGCACAGGCTAATGTCCCTCTTCCCTTAGCTCATGAAAAAATGAACAATCTGTCTACTGAAATTAAATTAAAAAAAACCTTACACCCACAAAAGCTTAAATAATAGAAGAACTTAATAAATAAGTCTCTACTTGTTTCTCTCATGTTATTTTCAGGTTGTGTTTAGAAACCTAAACACTGTAGGAAGACCTGCAGATTTATAGGAAGAATTTGACCTCATTATTTCCACTTCTCTTTGTCTCTAACTGTGACTCATTTTTGCCTGTTACCTTGATGCAAAAAGAAGCCCACTTAGATACTTGACAGGAGCTTTTCACCTTCATTCTTCTTTCTGGATATGAAATATTAAATTCATTTTAATATATGTATGTGTATCTATATATAAATGTATCTATATGTGCATTATAAACATATATATAAATTTCTGTATATAAATGGAGACTTCTAAATGCCAGTGACAGATCAGGTATAAAGATGCAATTGTCCATGTGAGTTACTATTGTTAATCTCCTAATACTTGAGAGCTCATAAACTAGATTTAGTGAATGTACATAAACTTTAGTCATTTTCTTGACATAGGAAGTGGTGTGGTTACTAAAAACACCCCGCAGAGAGAGGTAAAAAAAAGGGAGAATTTAAATGTAAACTGTAAAAGTTTTTTTTGGAAAAGAACAACTGTATCAAGTTGATAGATGATACTATTTCCTACAAAACATGCCACAGACACAATAGACTACCCAAATTATAAAATATTTATTTAAATCAGAAGCATGGATAACAGCTAGACAAAACTAAGGAACTTCCAGTTTTTATATGTAAAGTGTATCTCAAGAATATCAGTAATTTAAGTCTTCATCTGTTATAAAATAGTGCAGAAAGTGGAGCTGAGGTAGAAAATGAGACATTTGAGATCATGGAACTAAATGCTGAAGAAATCACAGACCATGATTAACAAAACTGAGATTGTTGTACAACCTTGTACAACAAGGTTGATCAGTTGTACAGAATATCTGTTTAAAATGAAAATAATGGGGATGGGCAAGCAGCAGCACTTCTGAACAAGTCCGTGCAATCTCATGAGATAAAATCCCTGGGAACAGAAGATCACAAAAGAGAACCACAAGTTTTCTCTCTCTACTTGTCATATCAGGAGCCTCTCATTCAGGAAAATTGTCCTGAATGTACAATGTTAAATATGATCAGAAGGAATGAAATGTAATGAGACAATTACACAGCATTGGTGACATTTGGAACCTTTTAGATGTTGGTGATTTTCACTGATTGTTTTTAAAATCCTGTTTGATGTTGAGAAATTGGAGCCCATCAAACTTTTTTCTCAAATGTTGCTCTCTTGAGGGTGGCGGTGACTTCACCCTGATTTGTCTCTCAGAATACAGTATTTCATTGGTATCTCTGAGGTGCTTTTTGGACTGCAGGAGCTACCAGTCAGCATCCAGCCTCCAGCCACCATCACTTATGGTGAAGAACTTAAAAAGGAAGACGATGTACAAGTTGCCACTTTTTAAGGAGGTTTTCAAGAAGGTTATGCAGCTAGTCAAAAAATTCCTTGGAGTTGAAATGAGACAATTAAAAGCATAAGAGTTGGCATGGAAGCTAGTGAAGCTTGAATGATAAAAAATAAGTGCACCTTTAAATAAAAAAATAAGAATAGCAAAAAAAAGTATTAACTATCAAGAAACAGAGATTACTCAAGAAAAAATATCCTGACACCAGTAAAAAGGGGCCTAAACTACAGAGATAAAATGTAAAATAAAAACTAGGAAGATTAAATAATACTTGGAGAAGAAACAGTTAAATATATAAAAATAAATAAGAATTCTAAAGTATGTTAGAAATAGCCTACAGGATAACTGGTTAGTTTGCAGACCTCGGAACAGAAAGCATCATGCAGAAATACATGTTGCAAAGACCCTGCATAATTTACCTGCGTAAGATCATAACACATAAATTTATCTCAGAGCAATTTTTCCCCATAATGACAGTGATTAAGACACCAGCAGAGAAGGTGTCTGAACAAACTGCTGGGCAGGGACAAGCTTCTAAGACTAGCTTCCCTTCAGGCAAGATTTCCAAGGGAATTTAGAAATCAAATAAGACAGCCGTTAAAATACATGCAAACTATTCTGAAAACAATCTTTTTTAACAGACTAGGAGCTGTCAAATGTTATACCTACAGTTCAAGAGAGGCTGGTGGGATCCTAAGCAATACAAATCTACAAAACTTCAGGACACTAAAAACTAACTGGAAAAATAAAACTAGAAGACTAGAACACGTAGAAGATTATGGTATGTCTGCTCTAATCAGGAGGGATTCCACCAGGAAAACTGTGCCTCTGTCATCTACTATTTGCACTGTAGTCGTAGCTGCAGCACTTGGAGGCTGCACCATTTTCCCCCTGGGCTTTGGAGGCACACACCGATCAAGAAAGCTGCAGTTGCTATGAATCTGTGGACTAAGCAATAAGAGTTCACAGGTGGACTCAGCTGGCAGCAGGAGGAAAACTAAATAAAAATAATTGAGATCCATACAGGAAGTAATCATCATAACATACCAACTGACTGGAAATTACTGAGTTTTATCTAGTTTAGGAACAGGTTTGAGAGAGTATACTGGCACACAGCAGATCCGCAGGGGGGTTCTTGTATGTGAAAAGAAACAGGAGAAACTGTATGGCTACTCCTTGAAAAATGGATCAAAAGAAAACAAATGTGCAAAAAGGATTGGTATGACACATGGAGCAGGTGAACAGATGCATGGAAAAAGAAGAATTGGTTTTCATAGGGTGTAGGAAAAATACTGAGCAGAAGATACAGGTGAATAGTTAAGTAATGATGTGCTTCACATAAATGTCAAGTCAAAATACAAAAATGTCTGTTGTGAAACTTGAATGAATTGTGTTTCAGTCCAGAATGTATTAGGTAAATAACAGATCGTTCTTTCTGTCTTGCAGATTGTTTTGCTTGGACTGCAGTTTATCATCATTTCAGCAAGTACTCGGTGCATAAAACCCACCACCAATATTTTCCCTGCACTTATTTTTATCAGGTAGGATAACCCCTATGAAGCTGTTCTAAACAACTTTTACTGCATGTTTGATGTGTCTTCTGCCTTGACTGCTATTAAACCAATGCACAAAATATTTTTAAGCAACCTAAGAGGAAATAGGGTGTTAGAATTGGAAATAGCACCTGAGGGTCATTTCAATAATGCTCAGAGCAGGACAGGACTCCTAATTAAGCAAATGCAGAAATATTATCAGGAATGTTTGCTATACATCTGTGTCAACAGCATCGAACATGCAAGAAAAATATACCCACCTTTAGCCTGCTCCTTGCTGCTCCATACCCCAACCCCGTGCTGTTCCTCCCCATGATGTGGCTGAACAGCAGGCAGCCCATCATGTGAAAACACATCACACGCATGTGCCTTGGATCAGGGGTCAGGGACCCAGGCAGATGCACCTGCAACACAGGATGGCAGAAAGGAAGGTGCGTGTCGTTTTGCAGTACTTCAGTACTTGGCCTCCAATTAACCCCTGCTATTTTTTGTGTATTCTGCTGTAGGAGTCATATTGAGCTCTCTAAAGGTAGCTACTACATCAGAGCCATGACAGGGAAGACAAAATGCATTATCTGGGTCATTGTGTGTAGCACTGTGACAAAAACCATCTTTGCCACCAAAAATCATAGAATCATAGAATTGTCTAGGTTGGAAGGGACCTTTCAGATCATCTAGTCCAACCATCAACCTAACTCTGATAAAAAAAACACCAAACACCAAAAAAACCAACCAACCAACCAAAAAAAACAACAACCCATCGCTAAACCATGTCACTAAGCATTATGTCAACCCGTCTTTTAAATACCTCCAGGGATGGTGCCTCAACTTAATAACCCTTTCAGTGTTAACATTTTTCCTAATCTCCAATATGAACCTCCCCTGGCACAACTTGAGGCCATTTCCTCTTGTCCCATTGCCTGTGACTTGGGAGCAGAGACCGACCCCCCCTGGCTACACCCTCCTTTCAGGGAGTTGTAGAGACCAATAAGGTCGCCCCTCAGCCTCCTTTTCTCCAGGCTGAACCCCCCCAGCTCCCTCAGCCTCTCCTCAGGACACTTGTTCTCCAGACCCCTCACCAGCTCCGTTGCCCTTCTCTGGACCCGCTCCAGCCCCTCAATGTCTTTTTTGTGGGAAGTGGCCCAAAACTGGACCCAGCCCTCGAGGTGGGGCCTCACCAGTGCCCAGGACAGGGGAACGGTCACCTCCCGAGTCCTACTCACCACGCTGTTCCTGATCCAGGCCAGGATGCTGGTGGCCTTCTTGGCCACCTGGGCACACTGCTGGCTCATGTTCAGCCGACAGGCGACCAACACCCCCAGGTCCTTTTCTGCCAGGCAGCTCCAGCCACTCTTCCCCAAGCCTGGAGCGCTGCAGGGGGTTGGTGTGACCCAAGACCAGGACCTGGCACTTGGCCTTGTTAAACCTCATCCTGTTGTTCTCAGCCCATCCATCCAGCCTGTCCAGATCCCTCTGCAAAGCCTTTCTACCAGGTTGACACTCCCGCCCAACTTGGTGTCATCTGCAAACTTATTGCACTTGATCCCCTCATCCAAATCATTGATAAAGATGTTAAAGAGAATGGGTCCCAGTACCGAGCCCTAGGGGACAGCACTCATGACCGGCCACCAACTGGATTTAGCTCCACTCACCACCACTCTCTGGGCCCGGCCCTCCAGCCAGTTTTTAACCCAGTGGAGAGTGCTCCCATCCAAGCCACGGACAGTCAGTTTCTCCAGGAGGATACTGTGGGAGACTGTGTCAAAGGCCTTACTAAAGTCCAGGTAAACAACGTCCACAGCCTTTCCCTCATCCACCAAGCGGGTCACTTTGTCATAGAAGGAGATCAGGTTTGTCAAGCAGGACTTGCCTCCCATGAACCCGTGCTGGCTGGGCCTGATCACCTGGGTGTCCTTCATGCGCTGCATAATGGCACTCAGGATGGTCTGTTCCATGACCTTCCCAGGCACCGAGGTCAGACTGACAGGCCTGTAGTTCCCCCCAAAATGAAGTCTGTGGTTTGCTCTGGCCACATGCAGAGGCCTTGGGCTGTCCCTTATTGCTGGTGTTTGGTTTTCCTTGAAATTACTGCTTTAATGCCAGCTCCTAGTCATGACAGAGCTCCCATCAAGGGACAGGAGAAGAAACAGACAGGAAAGAGACACCCAGGGCAAACCTTATAGAGAACTCAAGCATAGGCTGGACCCACATGGATATGAGTTATTATGTACCACTGTCTTGTTTCTAAAACCATAGAAAGACAGTGAACATGCAGATGACATTAATATGTCAATTTGCAATGTGCCTGTGTTAGTGGGGAATGACTGAGCGAACCCACGCATGAAGAGTTAACTACTGCAGGGAAAGGGGAGCCATCCAGTACCAAGGCTGGGGACAAGAATAATCCCTTTAGAAAGGTTTGCTATGAAATACACACCACAACAGGCTTCAGAGCAAAACTTTATCATATAGTATTATGCAAATTCATGTATTTATGCAAGTTTATGCATCACTTACCTGAAAGATAAATTATTGTTTTCAATTTATCAGATGAAAGGTTGCACACATCACCTAAATTTACATCCCCATCTAGGATCATTAATTTAAACGAGTAGTTGAAAGCTAATTTCTCATTTCGTATTTCCCTGGGTCTGACCGAAGCCCACCGCAGGCACTCACACAGCTCGGTGGTCTTTTCCCAGAGCTAAGGTCACCTGCCGCCACCCGGGGTACCCGCCTGGCGTAAGGGACTACTGCCATCCTGGGGATCTTTTACGCCCCGTTCTGCTTTGCAGGCCGCCCGGAGCCCCGCCGGGATGGGCTGGCTGCCTCAGAGAAGGAGGAGACGGCGGGAAGCGAAAGGAAGGCCGCACCGCGAGGAGCGGCCCGGATAGCCCCCTGCTGCCTGGGGTGGCGGCGGCGAGAAATAACCCCTCGTAAGTAACCGAAGGCAAGCGCTGCCAAGCCACCGCCACCTCCGAGTGCCCACCTCCCTGCGGGCAGGGACGGGGGTGGCCGCCTGCTCGGCCAGGCCCAGCCCCCGGAGGCGGCGGGGCCGAGGCGCTGGGCGCGCTGCAGGCCGGGAGCCGTAGTCTCCATGGGCCGAGCGGCTGAGCTGCGGCATCGGGCGTCAGCCGAGGGGCAGCGCACCTCGGCGGAGAGGGGAGTGAGGCGGGAGCTCGGAGGTCCCGGCCGCCCTCTGCCGCCGCACTGGCGGAATTAAGGGCCATCATCCGGTGGACCGGCAAGAAAACACGCGTAGTTTGCGTTCCAGTTCCCCTCTTCTCCCCTCGGGTTGAGGCATTAGGGCGCTCTCCTTTGAGCCTCCACCCTTGCAGATAGTACGCCCCGGAGGCCGGCGCACCCCCCCAGCCGGCTCGGCAGGCTGTAGGGCCCGTCCTTCTTAGTCCAGGCGCTGTGTGCGCCCGCCCTCCTTGTGCTTAGAAGAGCTCCCTCCATTGGCTGTGGCCGGGCGCTCTTGCCAATCAGGAAGCGGCTATCATGGAGGAAGGGAATAAATACAAGATGGCTGCTCATATAAAACCAGGCATTGGGCTTTGCCCCGGCGATGGGGGAATAGAAGCTTTAACTCGCGCTCGGAGGGTTGTGCACCGTTCCCGCCCGCGCCGCTGTTGCCCCCCCGGGGGGAGCGAGACTCTGATAGTTGTCGGCCACAGCTGCGCTCAGCCGCTCCCCGCGGATCACCGGCGGGGCCGAGGCCGGGTGCGGCGCCCGAGAGGCTTGAGCTAGGCCCTGCGCCCTCCTCCCCGGGAGAGCGGCGCCGGTCCCCCCCCGTCCCCCCCTCGCGCCTGCTGTCCCGCTGCTCGCCTCCAGCGAGCCCAGCTCCGGGCGGCCATGGCCGTCTCCAGGTCGGTAGGAGCCGGGAAGGATGGGGGAGGGAGGGAGGGCGGGCAGCGGCGGCCCGGAGTCCCCGGCCCTCCGTGTGGCCTGACTTGGGGGGGGGGGGCGACGGTTAAGGGAGTGGAGAGGGGGTGACTGGTATCCACTCCGCTTCTTGCTTTGGGAGGCTGTGGAGGCTTCGCCAGGGCTTCCGTGCTCCTCGGCAGCGTGGGTCTCCTCGGTGGGGTTTGGTGGTGGCTGCGTGCCCCGGCGCCTGGGTTTGCTTCCTGGCCCGGAGTGAGCCCTGTTCCTGGGCCCGGGGAAGGTCTCTCCCGTCCTCAGGCCGCAGGGGCTCTGCCTGGGGCGTTTCGGGCTTCCTTCTGGGTTCGATGCCTTCGTTTTGTAGGCCAGTCTCCTCGGTTTAAAGTGCTAAGGAATAAGGGATAATGATGTTGAGCCTCAAAAACTGGCAACAAACCATTTTTCCTTTCAGAGACCTTAGTTGTAAAGTAAGTGAAATAAAACAGGCTTCCATGGAGAAAAGTGATAAGTGTGTTCTGGCTCTGCCTCAAGATGTTGGGCAGTATCTGCTTACACACATGTGCACTGGGGTGTGCCAGCAGTTAAAGTATTCACAGATACAGAGATATGCCTTAATAGAGCTGTTCTATAAAAAATGCTGAGCATGAATTCTTACCATCTTTTTTTTGTGTGTGAACTGAGCATGTTAAGCTTCCTAATAGGATAGTTGAAAGGAAACCATAAATCCAAATTAACCTTGTGATAGATTAGCCTCAAGTCACGTGTTGGTAGTATCTTTGTACTTCTGAAGTGCTATAACAAAAGTAAATTCTATTTCTGAAGCTGTGTATGAATAAGTTTACAATTCTATTTAGCAAAGTAAAGGTGTGCATATTTATAATGGAAATCCATTATTAGTCAAAATTTATAGCAGCAATACACTTCTTAAGACTTCTGGTAGCAGGTGCCTTAGCTTGTGCTTTCTAGTTTCTATAAAGTATCCCTTTATCTTATTCTACTTTTATATTTATCATCTTGTTATGTATTAGTTTTACTTTTTCTTTTCCAAAGCTGTTTGTAAGAATCTGGAAGTAGTAAGTATTGCTGTAACAACACTGTTGTGTACATTAAAATACTACTGTAAGCCATCATGTAAAATAGAGTACTATTCTAATTACATTAGGTCTGGGGCAGTCTGCTTAAATAACTGTACTAATGTACATGTGATATGAGGTCTAACTGGAATATGAAGATACAGCTTTTCAGCTGTATGCTAAGGATGTGTCTACTGTAAAGATCAGTTTCGAATTCAGCTGCCAATGTTTCTGTATTTCTGTAAAACCACGTGGCTTTAGTGAAAAGCAGTAATGCTCTATGCAAAGATTTGGTTAACACCTGTTTAGTCTGGTAACTAACAGGGAAAAAATCTGTTTTGGATAAGGCTCTTTCTAAGCTTCACTGTGGAGCACTAAAAAAGTTGGTATGTTAATAATGTCACATGTGATACATTGCTTCAGAGTACGGCTTTAAGATCAAAATGTTACACAAGTTGAACATAAGGTATAGAACTTTATTGAAGGTGCTATAGTACTTGTGTGTGGATATAGAATTGTTTCAAGTCCATATATAAATTAGGAAAAGAATTACACATTAAGTGCTGTAACATCCTGGTTATTCCTGGTGAGCTCCAATGTTCCTATAATTGTAAGAAGTGATACTGTGTAAATTTGGCCTCATGCATGTTTTTTAATAGATACAGCAAAATCTGTTTGTATCCTATTGAAGTTACACAGCAACTCCTGACAAGTGAACCTTTCAACAGCTGTACCATAGGAACACTGATGATACAATGTCAGTGTTGCCCTTGTAAATAAAAGAAATCTTGTCTTCACCTTTTACTTCAGAACACTTAATTTCTAAAGTCCTTTCTTTTTTCAGACATACTATGGATAATTGTTTTGTACACTTTTATACTGCATAGCTATGTTTCTGTAAAGGGTGTAGTTGTTCCAGCTTCTGTACCAGCTCAATTTAATTATAGAGTTCTGCACTTTTCATCATTTATATTTTGTATTTTTGAAGGACCAACATAGTACTTAATTGTCGACTGATTCTACCTATACAATTGTGGAGGGTGAGAGAGATCTTGGTTCAAATTAATCTTTCTCCAAGAACCATAGTCTCTGCTGAGTGCATACTAAACATTGATATTAGCAAAAACATTCATTAGGGTCTGTTCTGTATTGGAACCTTATTTAAAAAAAAAAAAAAATTGCCATTTTTTGGAGATGGAAGAAGAGGTATTTTTGCATTCTCAAAACAACAAATTATCAAGTGGTTGTTTTCCCATTAAAGTTTAGTTTCTGCTGTTTGGCCAATTGAAAACCTTTCTTAAAACCCTAGTCTGTTCAGGAAAATCTAAACAAATACAGGGAATATTCTGAAATTTCTCAGAATTAGATTGAGAATTTGGAACTTTGCTATTAATAAGGTAATCTTAAAAATAATTGTAACTTATTTGTAATTTATTGATAAGAGATTCTGATGTTTATTCTGCATTATATGAGTATACATGCTTGTTTTACCAGATTCTGCTGCTACATGGACTGAAGACTGGCTTCTATAGAGCACTTCAGTGATGATATGCTAGAAAACAGACCTAAAAGCAGACCAGTAGATACCTCATACCAAAAGATGTTGCAGAATAGTTGCTTCATATATGCTCTTTGGTAGTTTTATGCTGATGCTGAAAAGATTAACTAATGAATACCATCCTGCAGAAGTATGTATAGGTGGGTGGGAAGGTTAATGTTCTTTCTGTGAATGCACAAGCTAATTTGGTAGACTTTATCTCTGGTCTTAAAAGTATATATGAAGTAATATAATGTTTTTATAACTAGAAAAATAAAAATAATTCTTGATAGTGGAACCAAGAAGGAAAAAAGGAAGTGAAAAATGTTGCTTCAGTTTCATTCCTACAAAATATATGAATCAAAAGAATAAATACAATGGCTCACTAGTGATCTTTTGTGATACTGTAGTTGAAAAAACGATACTGCTGGTTAATGGAAAACGGCAACGCTCAAGGTGATTGAGTTTCAGTAGGTAATAGTGTTGATAGTACCTTTCAATATTGAAGAAAACTTTTTTCCAGTTTTTTTAATGTGTTCAAAGGCACCTCTTGTATCATTCCAACATCAAGGCTATTAATGGCTTTCTACTATTTTTTGAGGGCCTTCAAAGTATGAAGGAGAACAAATGTGCTGTCAAAATTTGATGACAGGTGTGAAGCTGGTAAGATACATTAAGAATAAACAATTTGATTTTAATAGATAAATCTTTAGATTCATCCTGACATACCTTAAAGGCAACTTCTTCAGGGTATTTTCAAGACTATTCCTTAAGCAAGTATGGGAGAACATAAGGAATTGCTGTTCTTGCAAGCCGTCCTTGATTTGGTCCCTGTAAGCTTAAAACTGGTTTCTAGAGTTTTCAGTGGTTTTGTTTATTTGGATTTGTGTATGACTGGTAATATGTAGGTTAGGAACCTAGTTTTTATTTTAAAATAATAATATCAGAAGGCTGTAATAGTAAAGCTCCTCATGTGTTGCTCTTGGCTTTTGAAGTAGGTAGGATTATGACTTCCTAAGAAGAAATGGCTGCACTGGCTGACATGATTTCTTACATAAACTTGAAGTGTTAATACTGCATCATTGGGAGGTTGAAGTTCTTACAAGATACCAAAATTACCCAAACTCTCTTTTATGGGCCCTTTGTACCTTCTGGAAACATTCTTTTGGCGTTATCACAAACTTTCTAAAGAAAGAATTCAGCTTCTGGCTAGTTTGGAAGCTACTATTTCATGGCTGCTCTTGTATGAAAAGCAAGAGTTAAACTGAAAAAGTATGTTTTCACAACTACTTAAAGGCATATGCCTGTACCACCAGAATGGGTAAATGCTCTATAGCCAATGTGATTACAGGAGTTCTGAATCAAAAGGGGGTGAAAAAGAATAGTGTAACTCTTCTCTCCTTGATGGAGATTAGCTTGAAGACCAGAGCAGTGCCTTCTGAGTTGCTGTTTGTGGGAGGCAGTGCTGACATGGGGTGGAGGGAAGCAGAAGTACCAAAATGATACTAATACCAATATACTGGTAGTGTCCAAATGAGACAGAGCTGTGAAATCTTGCAGACACCTAACAGACTGAAATAGAAGCTGGAAGTCAGGATTGCACTCTGACAAGAATTCTAACCTGCTCTAGCAGCTACAGCTTGAATTCTCACTGAGGCATTCTCTATATAATTTGTTGATACACTTTTTTGTATTATGTCTTTGCAGCTGTTTTAATTTCCTATTTTTTCTCATAGTTTTTGTAATGTAATTGGTCATACAGTTTTGGGCTGCATTGTTGGATGTAGATACATATGCAATAGTTTACAAATAAAATGTGTACATATGTACATATGTGATGCTACAGATCACATATGAAATATACTTTCCATATGGAATTAATTACACTAATTGTAGCATTCAGTTGGCTTCCATATGCAGTATATAATAGTTTGACTATTATTTGAGCTCCATTGACATGGAGCTCATGTTTCATCCAAGATGTCCCACTGCTTTATAGGAAACAACAAGATTTCTTCATAGCTTTTTACTTCATGGTCTCCCACCTATGAGATGGAAAATCACAATCCATTCTTTGTGTGTCATCACATTTTTTTTGTTCTGATCTATCTTCAATGATTATTTTTTTTTTCCTCTTGCTTGCTGATTGTATATTGGAAAGTTGTTTACTTGATTATTTAACAGTTTGTGTGGTTTAGTAGGGGTTGGAGATTTTTGAGGGGTGAAGGTAACCAAGCTGGGATTTGACCAAATGATGACACACCATCAAAGCAACAAGAAAAGCAAAGGCATCTCCATTAGAACTTAGATTGAATTTTACAGTGAGTGTCAGCTCTTGTCAAGTCTAAATTCTCATTTAGTGATGTTTGCTAGGTTTCTCAGCTAATTCTTTATGAAGAAATAGTGCCTAGAAGGAAGGCTGCTGGGTGTTGGCATATGATTTATACTTTTAACTCCTAAGACTACTCCCTTGCCTTCTGAAGGATGCTAGCTAGCAGTTTTCCAAAGAGCTCTAGGCAGAATTTGACATTAGAGTGTTCCAGGGACTATGTCTTTTTGTACAGTCACACAACTTTAAAAGGTTGGAGGATATGCTAGGATAGTTATCAGCTGTCCTGTACCAGTTGGCCTTTACTGTCAGAGACTGCTCCCTGGACAGCTAAGCTGGCACACACAGAAATGAAGAGTCCAAGCAGATCACTTCATTGGCAGCAGTAACGGGTTCACTGTCCCTTTCAAGCTTCAATTCATTGAAATCAACAAATTGGAAGCTACCCCATCTGAAGCTCTGTGGGGACCCGATCCAGTCAGAATGCTTACAGTAGGACCATTAGGATCTTTATACAATTCAGCTGCATATGTCTTCTTTTGGAAACATTTTTAAGATACTGTTGATAACCTCTGTGTCTTGATCTGGTCATTAACTATCCCGCTACTCGATTTCTGATGCCTCTCTATCTGAAGGGCTTTCAGGTTGATGTCATCCAGTTTCCACAGGAGTGTCATAAGGCTCACTTCAAATATTATAATAACTGTCCCTTCAAATGGAGATCAGCCCTCTATTTGGAGATCTGCCTTCAGGCAGCAAAGAGCTGAAGATTAGCATGAAAAACAGAACAGGTCCGTTGTTGCAATATTTGCCTACTATGCCTGGGTACAGTCATGTCTAACTTATTCAGCATTGAACTATGCAAAACTGATTGGAAAGCAGACTAGAACATAAAATCACCTAGCTACCTGGAGAGTGCCACTGAGTGAGTTGTGGTGGCTCTTTTGAGAGTACTTGCTATCATGTTTGTCCTTTGTCTTTTTTTTGTTGTTTTTTATTTGCAGTCTTTGCTGTGATAATGCACTGGAAGAGGAAAGGCTTGTTATGTTTAGTGGCTAGGTGTCAATAATAGTTTCTATGTACTTTTATTCACAAAACACACTTTAGTTAACTGAACTCAGCCTGTATACATAATCATTCTGCATAACAGCGTTGATTAGAGAGATGGTGTTCCTCCTAATGACAGCGAACCTTTCTATTCTGATTCATAGTAACGCAAATGAAATTGTTTACTGTTAGAATTCTTTTTGCCTGCAATATTTCTCTAAGAATTAATATTTTTTTTTTCAGGATTGTTAGATAAAATTGTTTGAGTGGTAGTGGTCTAGTGGTGGAAGTCTGATCCAATTTGGGATGGTTGCTCCACTTGACATCCTGATTATTCTTGAGTATCTCTCAGGTGGTTCTATTCTGAAAGTAAAAATTCAAGCTTTCATCTTTTCAAAATTAGTGTGCTTTAATAAAGTGCTCTGGGCTTTCCTTGGAATACTTATGTGGGGAGGATTTGCTTGCCTAATTGTAGAATGCTTCGTGTTGGAAGGGACCTTAAAGATCATCAGGTCCCATGCCCTGCCCTGGGCAGGGACACCTCCCACCAGACCAGGTTGCTCCAAGCCCCATCCAACCTGGCCTTGAACCCCTCCAAGGATGGGGCAGCCACAGCTTCTCTGGGCAACCTGGGCCAGGCTCTCACCACCCTCACACCAAAGAAGTTCTTCCTGAGATCTCATCTCAATCTCCCCTCTTTCAGTTTAAAACCGCTAACCCTCGTTCTGTGGCTACACTCCCTCATAAGAGTCCCTCCCCAGCTCTCCTGTAGCCCCCTTCAGGTACCCAAAGGCTGCTTTTAAGGTCTCCCCGGAGCCTTCTCTTCTCCAGGCTGAACAACCCCAACTCCCTCAGCCTGTCTTCATAGGAGAGGTGCTCCAGCCCTCTGATCATCTTTGTGGCCCTCCTTTTTACCCATTCCAACAGGTCCATGTCCTTCCTGTGTTGAGGACTCCAGAGCTGGACACAGTACTCCAGGTGGGGTCTCACCAGAGCGGAGCAGAGGGGCAGAATCACCTCCCGTGACCTGCTGGGCACACTTCTTTTGATGCAGCCCAGGATGCCAGTGGCTTTCTGCGCTGCCAGCGCACACTGCCGGCTCATGTTGAGCTTCTCATCCACCAACACCCATCCCCAAGTCCTCCTCAGGGCTGCTGAGCCCATTCTCTGCCCAACCTGTATTTTTGCCTGGGATTGCACTGACCCAGGTGCAGGACCTTGCACTTGGCCTGGTTGAACTTCATGAGGTTTGCACTGAGGTTGGGTGCCAGTTTAGGTGATGTAGTGTCTCCTTGCCACTTCAGAATGATGTGAGCCATGCAGTGCTTTGCTTACGGCACTGTCTAGCATGAGAGGCAGAACCACATGATGTTAGAAAACTCTTAGTTCTCTTTGCTTTTAAGAACTAGTTTAGACACTGTTAGTTCATTCTGAGAATGAAAACCTTGTCAGAACTTAGAAATTTCTTTCCAGACTGCAGATCCTCAAAATTAATTAACTTAGAATTTTTACTATGTTTTTGTTCTTAATGAAACTAAGAATGAAAACTGTAATTAAAAAAAAAAAAAAAGCACTGCTGCTTAGCGGCAGCTGTCTCAGTGCTGCCCTTCTGACTAGAGCAGGAGTGTTCAGGCTCTGCCTTACTCTTCTGCAGCAACACCAGAACTTAAATTAAGCATCTTAATACCTCGAAAGTATTACCTGTTTGGGAATTGTACATCAGGGAATCTGGTGGAGGGAAAGGAAGATTGATTAGTGTGATCAGGAGTACTGTTAGTCAGATATTGTTAGCTCTGTTAGCTAATCTTGTTCCATTTATTTTTCTGGGTTAACACTGAAACCTTCCTATGCTGGTGGGAGACAGTAGAAAGATTTTTGTTGTTTGTTTGTTTTGCATTTATGTGTAAGTTAAGCATATTACAATTTAAAATTACAAACTACAAACCAGGCATACTGTAGGTTTTAAAAAAAGCAAAACAACAATAAACAACAGTATTTTGTAGGTAATACAGCTTCAAAAAGTTGTGGGTTTTAGGAGTGAATAGTTGGTGTTGTAACTAGGATTGGAATAAAAGTTGAGTTTTTTTTGAGGGTAGGCTGTCACAGTGGTTTCCTCCTGTTTTGACACATGAAGAGTTCTAGCTGAGGAAGTGGTCTAAGTTGCATGTTCTGCTTGACTTTAGAGATGAAAAAAAGATACTTTGATAGTTAAAAGAGTGGGTGGTGCTAAATGGCAAACTTACTGAGTATGGAATGTTGATGTTACATAGAGAGATGAAGAATGAAAGGGGTGAGTTTAAGAATGAGAGAACAAGCAAGTTAGAGCAAGCTGTGGTTGCTCTGCCAGCTAGCATATTTTGTACTGAATAATACTGAGTGCTGCAAATCAGGTTAGGTTATTAGTGTCAAATGTCCTAAGGAAAAAATACTGGTGAACAACTAAGTATCTGGTATGTTCCTCCTGACTACTCCACTACTAGTGATTTGGAAGAGTTGGATCTATAAATCTTTTGCTTTCTTCCTTGACTGTCTAATCACACAAAACTACTGGTTTAGATATGTTCAGGTTCTCATTTTTATGTAACTTTAAATCAATTTGTTAACTAGTAAATCACAGCAATTGAAACTCCAGTTCTATCTACAGAAATTGAAATGGACTCACCTATTTTAGTAGTAGAAAGATAATTATTTCAAAGCTGGCAAATATCAGATGTGTGTCTAAAATACTGGAATTATTTGAAATACTTTCAGTTAGAAATTATTTTTTTTATCTAATGACTATTTAATCTAGTAACTCCAGTTGTTACAGCATTTGGTTTTTGGAACTTTATTTCTGTGATGTTACTGCCTTGGCTCTGTAGCACTTCTTTTTGTAATGCATTGTGACACATTAATAAGATTCTCAGGAATAAGTGTGGTTTAAGTGCCAAAGAAAATACAAAATGCAGTGATGGTGGAAGGGGGGATTTTTGTTTTTTAAATGATTGGAACTAATGTTAAAGGCAAATTTGGTGAAATGTAATTAGTAGCAACGGACTAACAGGCAAAATGTTTGTCCAGTATTTGCTCAAACCTAGGGTTTATGAGAAAGGGGTATCTGTATCCTTATTTTGTTAGGCTGATGTAGGTGAGTTTTACTGCTGTGTAAATTTCAACTTCATATTGTTGCAATATTTGGAGGAGGCTTTTATGATTAAGGCTAGACAGGACAATTCTGATTGCACTATGTGGACAGATTCTAGACTTGCATTCAGTCAGTAATAACCTCATACTGCCCAGTAACTAATGGATAAACCAGGCACCCTGTAAAGACAGTTCTAACTGTCCCACTTACAGTGGAGCGAATAATGAACACTTGTTACTTCCATCATTGATTTGGTTAGGTAGTTGCTTTTTATGTAATGACTTCCTTATTCAGTAACTCTAAAAAGAAATAAGCTAACTATTCTGAAAATAAATGATCAGGTCTCTTTCATTACATATGGAGTTACTGTGAAAACAGATCTGCTGGTTATGTTCCTGTATTTCATGAGAAGACCAGAGGTATTGGATTATTTCAAAGCTGTAAATACAACAACAAGTTTGGTCTAACATATTCCAGGTAGTTAGGGGAAATATATGTGAAAAGTAGAAAATTGTGATATCCTAGAAAAGCAAAGTTTGGTATTATAGATCACAGGCTATGTCTTCAAAAGAAATGATAATGCACAGTACACCATCCCTGGATATATTCAAAAGATGATTTGATATGGTGCTCAGAAATATGGTTTAGTGTTGGTGTGTGTGTTTTGTTTGGTGTGGTTGCTTTTTTTTATTTTTATGGTTGGACTAGATGATCTTAAAGATCCCTTCCAAACTAGGCGATTCTGTGAATATGAGCAGTCGAGCCCTTTGCTTTCTCTATCAGACAATTTGCTGAAGATCATTTACAACTTAACAGTATTTGTTCTGTGATAGAGCATTTTTCAATATTGAACAATAAAGAAGGGAACAATTTAATTTTTTCTTGTAACTGCAGTTTTTCTTAAACTAATGCTTTTAACAATTTCTCTTTTGTTTTTGCTTACTGAATTAAATGTGCTTTTAAAAGAACTATGCTTAATACTAGAAAAAAGTACATTTGTCACCCAGTCAACTGATATTCTCCAGGCAAATGTTTATTCTGTTTGCATTAGATAAACTGAGAGATGTGGGGGAATATAAATAGAGGTGGGCAGCTGAACTATAAATAGC
>QJSC01000487.1:98773-150891 GCA_003697955.1 Calidris pygmaea
CTTCGTACTTTAATGGTGAGAATAAAACTAGTTTAAATGGGGTGTGGGTTCTGTGGGAAGAAGAAAAAGCGGAGTAGTCTTGTGTTCTCATAAAAAAGGAGACTGAAGAAAATTAGGAGACTACTTCTGCTGTTTTGTCAGCCTCTGAAATGGTTGCATAAGTGACGCTTCACTTTGCAGTCAGTATTGATATTCAGTGTTTGCTGTAAGTTTGTATTTCCCTCTATAAAGATAAACTGCCTTATAAAAATTTCTGCTCCTACCTTTAAAGATTATTACTTGTGTGATACAGCATTAAAAACATAGGAGGCTGCATGTCTTTAAAGGGGCTGGGAAATGGAAAGAGATTTCCATTAGTTTGAGACTTCAGTCTGGCCAAGTCTAGTAAAACCACCAAAAATAGGCTGTATCTGACAGCTGGAGATGGCTGAGTGACCTCAATTCTGCTCTTATTGAATAGGTGCCCTCACCACAATTGATAGTATCAACAGAGCGGCCAAGGAATCATGAATGTCAAACCACTTTCAGAGAAAGAAATAATTTTTCCAGAATTGAGACATAGTGGTAAATTGATTTAGAGGAACATATGTTGCTTCAAGTGACCCATGTTGTTCCTCTTCTTGGGTTAAATGACTTCAGAGTTTTAAGGACTATTAATCTCTTCTGAACACTTCCTTTTAGAAAGCATAAACCAAAAGTCTCAAGCCTTGTTCAGTACTGGGAGGAAATCAAGATTGAGTTGGACTGATGGGACTAAATATATCTTATAAATTCTGAATGTCTAGCTGTGGCAAGAGCTCTACTAAGCAGTGAGCAATATAGAGGCGGCTACTTGCATTTCTTTGGTTTGTTTTCTTGTCCTTTGTTTTTGTAGTTTTGAATGTTGTCTTAATCCATAGCAGTAAAAATAAGTATGTTTTAATAGAGCATAACAAATGATGGATTTTCTGAAAGTATGTTTTAATCTCTCTCTAAAGGTGTTGGTGTATTTAAGAAGTACGAATTGGGATACTCGTATTGCAGCTGGCCAGGCTGTTGAAGCAATAGTGAAAAATGTACCTGAGTGGAATCCAACTCCAAGATCAAAACAAGGTGCTTCTTAAATGAATTATATGGAATTCATTGGTTACCTCATGCAAACTGTCTGTGATATAAGACTTTTCAAGGCAACCATGTAATTCTGTTTTTTTTATGAGCGTAGACTTTTGGCTTTAGATGTTCATATGCAGTTACAATGATGTGCCTGACCTTTGTTTCTTCTAAGATTCCCATGGTTGTGCTCTGTGCCCTCATAAAGCTTTTATAAATAAAAAGAATAATAACTAGGAAAATGGCAAAACGTTTAACCAATCAACTTTGTCACGTTATTTTTGCAGACACTCTTCTCTGTTCCCTTGCTCAAAGCACCTTTCTGAGGGAGCTTGCTGGAGTCAATTCTGTTTGTACTCACTTGGCATCTGAAATTCATGTTAGGGAAGTTAGAGTTGTTTTAATTGTCAGCTTATGGATCTGTTGTCAGTGATTTTGTCTAAACCTGTTGGTGCTGTGTTCACAACCTCATGTGGCACAAGTTCCAGAAATTCAGTAACTGTAACAAAAAACAAAAAAAATCCCCAAAAACCAAAACCCACAAAAAAACCCCAACCAAACAAAAAACCCACCCCAAAACCCAAACAAAAAGCAAACACAACCCAAAACCAAAAAAAACCTCCAACAAAGCCACTACCCAAAACAACAAAATTCATATCTGTTTTGTGGTGACCTCTTATTTGTTTGCTTCAGGTCCTCCAGGTTCTGTTGCTATAGAATTTGACAAGCAAGTTCTGCATTTGCCTCATCCACTGCCTTTGTGATTTTTATAAGCCATTGTATTTGGTCTCCTCCAAGAACTTGGCTCCACATTGCAGAGTTGCAGTCTCTTCAGTCTTTTCTCCCAAGCCAGCTGCTTTGTCTTATAGATAACTTTTTGTCCTTCTCTGTGCTTTCTTACTTGTGTTCTCCTTGAGATGCACAGAACTGCACACAGTGTATCTCCATCCCTAGAGTACTGATATTTATAAATGGTGACAAAATGATGCACTTTGTTGTGTTTTCAGTGTCTTTCTTAATGATGCCCAGTACTTAGTTGGCTGTTTTACCTGTCACTGCCCAATAAGCTGGTGAAGACAGAAAACTGTTAGTGTCTCCCGAATCTTTATTGAATATTAAGTGCCAGTTCTGAATTCAGTGTTGTGTAGGCATGATTTAGGTTATTAATTTTGCACCTTATCTGCCTCTTTGCCCATTTAGTCTGCTCTGAGAGTCCTCCTAGGATTCCTTAGTGCCATTGTGACTTCTGGTTACCCAAAAGAGCTTCATGTAATCTACATGCTTGGAGAAGAGTGTGTAGTGAAATCTCCTTACCATTGCTAAAGACTGATAGAATTGATTCCAGCACTGATCCCTGAAGGACTCCAAAGCTAACTTTTATCTGTCTTTAACCATCTTTCAGTGTGTAAAAGGAGGTTTTCCCCAATTCTGTGGTAACTTAGTTCCTTTGTGGTTTCTTTTTTTAATATGAAACCTTGCCAAAAGCTTTTCTATGTCCATTGCACCCCCTCTATCCACTTGTTAAAGCTCTTCAAGGACATTGATAATCAAAGGGAGGGTTGGTTTGTTTCAGGAGGCATTCTGAGTTTCCTGGTAAATCATGTATATCCGTATACTTTATAAGTTTATTTATAGACTCTACTGTATTACCAAAGGTAGAAGTTAATTTCACTAGTCTAGTTCCAAGAATTATTTACAGCACTCCTTTTGTACTTGGAAATTGGGCAACCTCTCAGTCTTTGAGTACAGCAGATCTTTTGAATGCATTGTCTAGGTCTTGGATATCTGTCTATCAGATATGAAATGGAAAAGGTAATTATGCGTGTTTGAGAAGAAGGTACCATTTAATAGGGCTAACTGCCTGTTTTGCAGGCAGACATTTGTTTCTTTTATTTCAGTTAAACTGTTTGATGTAGTAGTCAAATATGCATGTTTTACAGTGGCCTGGTTGTGTTTAGGTTCTCAGACTTGCTATAAATCATTTATCTTTTTGCATATGTCTAATGAAATGTTAACTTCAGGTCTGAAGAAATGTAGGTGGGTGTTTATATTGTACAGTGTTCTGTGCACTCTAGACTCATTCTACTGTAAATGCACAAGCTGTCATAAATAAGTGTGAGTGTGGGATGTAACAGACCAAACTAAATGTTCTATTTCCTGTAGGCAACAATTGTATATTTACTGCTGGTTGTAATTCAGGATGTAAGTGTGCTGGATTATGTAGGAGTATCCAGTCTTCTTGGACACTAAGCAGTACGTAACTAGGAGCCACAAAACACACTGTTTGACTGTTGAGGGAAGGGAATACTTTGGAAGTGAATTCATAGCTAGGAAATAAGACACCTTATGAGGAACAAATCTCTTCTGTAGCAGTATTGAACCACACTGTACCTGTAGTCTTCCGCAGCTCTTGGTGGCTGACTTTCTCCCATGCCTGTTAAGACTACTCTTCAGCTTCCATGCCAAGGATGCTTGGCTGTTGGTGGTATGATATAGTGTTAGCATGATAATTGTTCAAACTATTTGTGACCCACATGCAGTTCAAATGGCAAGTTGGCCATATGTGCACAGAGAAGACCTAGTGGTACATCAAGTTTAAAAAAGCTATATTTATCAAGGGAAGAACATTTTAAATATTTTCTACTCAATTAAGTGTGTTAAGTGAGCTGTTTTCTGCGAAACAGAGCCTTTACAGTTTGTGAATCAAAACGCTGTATGTCTGATGATTCCTTTGGAGGAGAGACATTATTTCTTCCTCTTGCTTTATCTTCTGTCAGAACTTTGAAAAAAATCTTCATCACATTCTCCTTAATATTATTTTCAATGTCCTATCTAGAACCAGGCTCAGAAAGTCCTATGGAAGATTCACCTTCAACAGATCGGTTGCGTTTTGACAGATTTGATATATGTCGGTTGTTAAAACATGGTGCATCTCTTCTTGGATCTGCTGGTGCAGAATTTGAAGTCCAAGATGATAAATCAGGTATATCTTTATATTTTACTTGCAGACAAGAAAACAATGATTTTAAAAAGTTTGTTATGGCAATATTATGAGTCTAGTCATCCATGGTTTCTCAGAATGCTAGGAAATAACCAAAGAAAATATTCCCCAACAAAGCTGGCTTGTGTTATGTCATAAGCTAAATGACTTTTTTAGGGGTTGTGTATTGTTTGGTTTTTCTTTCTTTTATCAGAACTAGTATGTGTACAGGGGGAAGAGGAGAGTGGAAACCTGAAAGAGGGAGCAGAAAAAGCAATATTACAGATTCCTGTAGAACTTCTGTGGACTTTTTGAGAGGTGTGGGAGCTATCACCACTTTTTTTTCATTAAAACAGTATTCCTAAATATAGTAGTAGGATGTGGCTTATTTAAAAGCTGGAAGGTTTCAAGTATAAAAAGGTTGTGTGAAAAATACTGTGATAAAACTGTCAAAGTGGAAAGGTCAAATATCGGTGCCTGTGTGATGTCTTGTTTCAAGTGACTTGTCTGATGTCTTTCTGCAACTTTTTAGCTGAGAGTTGGTTTATATCAGTGTAATGACATTGAATTATTTTAATCTGTTGGGGTTTTTTTGCTGTGACTGTACTTTCCTGCTCTAATTCCAGTCCATCTTCCAGTTTCTGCACCAAATGAAATAATGCTATAGATAAGAATCTGCTCTGACGGCATAGCCCTGATTCACTTTTTCCCTGCGTGTGTTGCATTCTGTGCAGTGTACACAGAAGATCACTAGCTCAGCAAGGAACAGAACCTATGGCTGCTGGCACTTAAACAGTATCCTGGCACTTAAACAGTATCCTGTCTATTAAGCCTGGCTGCTATTTTATTGCTTGTCATCTTCTATACTAGGTTAATAAAGTCTTGTACAAGTTTCATCTCTTCTAATGACATCCTACCTGTTCAGAAATCTAATAGATGGAATAGGACAGTTCAGTTCATAAAATTCTGGTATTTAGGCCAGTGTTGTATGGTTGCACATAAATGATTTTATGAATGAGTAAAAATAAAAATTAAAAAATAAGAAAATTAAATGAAAAATAGCTTTTGTTGCTGCTTTTTTAACTGGTGGGGAAATGCACGAAAGCTACTCTTCTGCATGTTGTAGCAGCTTTCCTTTTCAAGTAAGTAGCCAACATGAGTGGATGTAAACCAAGTTAAATAATCTTTAGAATTAGCAGTCTTTCACACTTTTTCTGAAGATGAACTTGTGGAAGTAAACCTACTTTCTAGAGATGGAAGTTGTTTCTGTTTCTCTGCTTGTCAGTTAAGTTTGTTTTTTTAATTCCATTTATTGGTATAGATATAATTAACTAGTAATTACTACTCAACCTGGTGTATACCCCAAAATTTTGCCAATAGTGGTCACCTACTTACAAGTTTATGTGCAGATATTTGACAAAAACAACCCAATCTCCTGACTGGTTTCCATACCACACACGTAAAAAGAGAGCAAAGTCTGACAGCCATGCAAACCACAAATTTTGGGTTACTTGGAAGGTTTATTTTACTTACGCACTATGGTCATATTTTTTTATGTAAATGTGGGTGCTCCTAAAGTCTAAGTGTTCAGTAATTAGTGTTGAAGCTTCACAACATTGAGGTAGCTTCTATTAACTTCCTAAATGAGCCTTGCTTGACATGTGGAGATTGAGGATAGAATTGTTAACAGACTCCAGCACCCTGGGAAAATCATGCTTATGCTTCAGTCTGTTTTGCCATCAGGAGTTAGTTTGGGCAGAAGGAAAGGAGACACCTGGGTCTAGCGCATTTTACAAGGAAGAATGTTTCTGAAGAAAACAGGTTCAGATTCAACCTAGCTTAATACAGGATATTGGCTTGAATATCATTTGAGGGGGTTTATTGGTGGTTGTTGTTTCTTAGGTCTTTGTTTCCCAACAGAAGATGAAGTTTAGGAGGAAAAGAAACCTTTTAAGAAGGAAAAAAAAAAAAAACCGCCCCAAAGCCCAAACTGCCAAAATTAACAAATCCCACAAGGATGCGTGTGCTCAATTAAAAAACACTAGTTTTTGAATCAGTTGCTGGATTTAGTGTGTTAATTCACTCCTTTCAAAGTGCACTTTCCAAAAGGTTCAGGGAAAATTTAGGGGTTCTTTACTTATGTAGACCAAGTATAATTTAATGAATTTCAGGAGAGTTACTTTGTCTTAAAAATTGATCACAGTTTTAAGTACTAGTATGGCTTCAGCAGTTCTTCCTAGGAATCACTGTGTTTTGGTTTATAAGACTGTATTGATATATCAGCCAAGAACAATTTTTTTTTCTGTAACTTTTGGGTTTCTTATGTTGTTCCAGTGAGCAAATCTTCCATAAAGCATCTGGCTGGAAATCTGTCACATCTTCTCTTTTTAAAACCTTTATTTTTTTTTTTAAGGTGAAATTGATCCTAAAGAGAGGATAGCACGACAGAGGAAACTGTTACAAAAGAAACTTGGCTTAGATATGGGTGCTGCAATTGGAGTGAATACTGAAGATCTCTTCAATGATGAAGATCTGGACTATTCTCCTTCTTCAGTTTCACTAGTAAACAAACAACCTGTAGGTAAAACCTTGGGCTGTTTAACTGCAAGGAATAATAGAGTGGGTTTGCTTTATTTGTGCTTCTGCAATTATAATCTCTATATTTTAAGTATGGCGATCAACGTCTAATATGCTGTGCTTTGGCTTCCTGAATTCTTATACCTCCTAGTTGCATGTTAGTATTTGATGTCAAACTGCTGCTTTGAGTTTGAAATGAAGGGTTGGGGAAGTTGAAAGAAATGTGGGTTTGAGAATTTTTCAGGACCTTCATTGTAAGAAGAATTGACAATGAACGACTTCTCTTTCAGACTCTTCAGGCTGCTGAGTTAATTGACTCAGAATTTCGAGCTGGTATGAGCAGTAGGCAAAAGAATAAAGCCAAAAGAATGGCTAAGCTTTTTGCAAAGCAAAGATCCAGAGATGCAGTGGAAGCTAATGAGAAGAGGTATAACTGAACTGGTTTGCTTTTACTTCCGTTAAGCTGGGATTGTGATTTGATTTATCTGCTGAAAAATTTCCTACGGTCTTTGCATCTGAATCTTTTATGTGCTAATTGTGCTGATGGTAAAAAGCTTGTGTGTCGTGCTTATTCCCAGTTGAACTTTGTTAAGGACCTATCTTGAAATAATGGGATGCTACAGCTAAAATTTGCAGTTCGTCCCTATTATTTAATATAGCTTGAGAATAGTGCATGAAAATGGGGGATTTAAGAAGATAAATGATAATAAAAGTTTAAGATACAAATTTCTAATGTGTGCTGTGTTCCTCAATGTATTTCATAGTGACATTATTGTACCTTATACATTTATAACAAGCAGTTAACAAAATTCTTTTTTCTTGACTTTAAGAATTTCTTTATTGTATGCAATATATAATTTATATATATATATAATATACAATACACTTTATTGTATCTGAGGACTTCAGTTGTAGAAGTAATTACTTCCCCTAAAGCATACTTTCAGTTCATAAACTTGTACTCTTCCTTCTCAGCAATGATAGCACTGATGGGGAACCAGAAGAAAAGAGAAGAAAAGTTGCAAATGTTGTAATCAACCAGCCTGCCACAGACTCAAAAACTTTGGTAGAAAGTGCTCCAGAAGAGGTATGGTGTATTGTTCTGCTGTCAGCAGGAATGATCATTCAGTTTGTTAACAGAGTAATGTGAACCAAAACTCCTTTATGCTCACAAATTCTCTAGTCATTTTAGCATTAAGAGAAATGGAGTAGAGAATGCTATTGGCAGCTTACTTTTGTATGTAATGAAGAAAATGAGCTTCAAACTGTGTATATCATTGAGGAAGAAAGCAAATTTAATCCACTGGTAGCAGTTTGTGACCCAAGTGAACCCAAGTAGGTGGATTACAGGTATCAGACCAGGTATTAAACTGTAAAACTGTGCTAAACACTTAGATGATAGGATTACACTGAGCCATAAATAATTTGATCTAAATGTTCGGGTACACTTTATTTAATCTTCACCTTACTTTAATTAGGCTTATTTTAGAATTAAGTTCTAAATATAGCAGTTGAAAATTTAGACCGTTGCCTTAGTCTTAGAAAAACTTGCATTTGTTTCAATAGAATGAAAAGATGAAAAATTGTAAGAAGTGGTATACCAGAACACAAAAGGTACATAGAAGTTTATTTGAAGAGACTTTATCCTCATTAGTCTGTATTCTACAAAATTGTAGAATATTCTACTGTATTGAGTCCAGCTCTGGAGTCCTCAACACAGGAAGGACATGGACCTGTTGGAATGGGTAAAAAGGAGGGCCACAAAGATGATCAGAGGGCTGGAGCACCTCTCCTATGAAGACAGGCTGAGGGAGTTGGGGTTGTTCAGCCTGGAGAAGAGAAGGCTCCGGGGAGACCTTAAAAGCAGCCTTTGGGTACCTGAAGGGGGCTACAGGAGAGCTGGGGAGGGACTCTTTAGCCACAGAACGAGGGTTAGCGGTTTTAAACTGAAAGAGGGGAGATTGAGATGAGATCTCAGGAAGAACTTCTTTGGTGTGAGGGTGGTGAGAGCCTGGCCCAGGTTGCCCAGAGAAGCTGTGGCTGCCCCATCCTTGGAGGGGTTCAAGGCCAGGTTGGATGGGGCTTGGAGCAACCTGGTCTGGTGGGAGGTGTCCCTGCCCAGGGCAGGGCATGGGACCTGATGATCTTTAAGATCCCTTCCAGCATGAACCATTCTGTGATTCTATGGTTATGGTCTTTAAAGGCAAAGTTCATGAATTTAAAGAATCACTGGGAAGGATAAGAAACTTTGCTCAATTTTCTGCCTTAGCTGCCTTTTAGGAACCGTGCTAAGTTCCAGAACATCAAAATTAGTAACCATAGAGAAGAGGTTACAATACTAACAGATAAACTTCAAAAGCTTTTTAAAAGATTCAATGCCAATCAGCAAAGTTTCTGAAATGTGGAAGAAGGTGGTTGTTTTCAATTCTGTCCAGTAACAAATTAAAACGCTTAAGCTTTTGGAGGTCTTTGTTATCTTCACATATCTAAGTCGCATGCATTATAAGAAGTATTTGCTTGATCCCTTTCTGTTTTAATCTCTTAATTTTTTTATGAATTTAGGCAAATGAATGGCCTCTGGAAAGCTTTTGTGAAGAGGTGTGCAATGATCTTTTTAATCCTTCTTGGGAGGTAAGACTTGTAGTATCTAAGGTATAACTATAGATTTAAAAAGGGCTTCAACAGAAGGAAAAAATTGTATGCGTAGGACTTAAGAGCATTTTGCTAGATATCAAAGATTACATCTAATCTGCTTTAAAAATTTAAAAATTACAGACAAATCTGCTTTTAGAGAACTTAAGTTGCTTTGAAGATTAAAGGGGAAATGATATGTAATGTATACTCAAATGGAGAGTGAGAAAGATATGGAAAGTGGTAATTATAAGTGAGAATTCTTTAGGTGTTGTAATTCAAGTAAAATAAAAGCATGTGAATCTGTGGTCAAAAAGCTTAAACAATTAAAACAGGGTTGAATTCATCAAGAGTTTGAGTATTGTGTGTGTGTTGCTGGTAAGTGGCATGTTTGTCTAGTGCTAAGCCAGCAGAAAAGGGGAGTGGGATCACTCCTTTGGTAACAGAGGGTAGGCTGCAAATTATTAGTTGTTCTCTTCATTTGCAAAAAAACTTCTGATGTTGTTTTAGAATTATAGTAAATGCCAACTACAAAAACTATATCTTTGGTTGCCTAGACAACTTATTTCCAAGGTTCAAAATCTGTTCTGCTCACTCCTTATGCTATTTTCCACAAACTTTGATATCAGTTCTAAGCGAAAATATGAAGTAGCTGACAATGGTCTCTCTTCCTTGAGCAGATGATGGAAATAACTGTTGTCAACTAACTTTAGTTTTTTAATCAAAAAGTTGATCTTTCGAAAGATTAAGTGTTACTACCAACTGTAGCATAATTATGTGTGTCTGTAGCACAGTTTCAGTGATAGCAAATTGGCTCTGCCCATACTGACCTCAAACTTGGAAACACAGATTATATGCAGCCAGCACAATTATTTTGGGCCCAGAAAAATTCAAGTGGCACATCACTGCATGTCAGCTAATAAGCCTCACCTTATTTGAAAGCAAACTGCTTGCAGTTGAAGCCAAAGTCCACTCGTCTTCTGGAATGCAGACATCCTCAGAGCTTGCTTGGTATGTTTGATACAGGGTGCATGCATCTTAATTAAGGAAGTGCATCAATACCGAATCATTATTACGGTATGTTCTGGATGAAAAACAGGTTAAACTACCTCAAAATACATGTTTATAAAATGGCCCTGTGGCATCATCGTGCACTGTCTAGAGGCAGTCTGTATAACTAGTTCAGACTGCTTGTCTGCCTTATAGGCTTAAGCAGCTGAAGTCATGTGAGGTGAATCCTGCTACTGGTATTTCCTTCATACATTTGTCTGTTTTGCTGTTTCATGGTTACAGAAGCTGAGTATTTAACTAGTAAACTCTTCATCTTTTGGCTAGTAAAAACTGGCTCATAAGTAGTCTTGGACCAAGTAAATGATTGGTGTATTAGGAACAATTAGGATTTTAAGACTAGGCTCTCTGGCTGGTTTTTATTGGCTTGCTTATAGCTTCTTTGAACAACCACTGGGCTGTATGTGTGGGGATGTGTATGTTTGCATTTCATAGAAGATATTCTGATTTAGGGAGAACCTACCAGCTACTCAGTTCTAGTTGTTACTGTCGTGAAATGAAATACAGTAATTTTCTGCTTGCAACAAACATGTTACTCAAGCATATCAAGTGCCCTCAAAACAAATAAAAAATAAGATCTGTTCTAACCTATGTAAAGGCCTCAATAAAAACCCAGTTCAAAGCTTTGCTTTTGCAACTTCCTGTGTATCTATTGAGTCTACTTATCTGGAGTATCCAATTATTAGTTTAATTAAGTATCAAAAATACCGGGAAACAGGTGTGTAGCACATCTTTATACTGGTCTTCTGTAATTTCTGAAATTCTTCCTAATGTTTTCAACTGTTTGTCTGGTAGGAACATACAAGTGGCTACAATTTGCTTTCCTGGATGACTTGTTCACTTATTTTTTTAATATTTAGCAAAGCAAGGCGTGTTTTTAAGCTATGCTGAATAGTGAATGAAGGAATTCTTGGAAATTTATGTTGCGGACCCCAAAATATTCAGTGGGGATCCAATCTCTGTTTAAGAAACAGAGTTTTAGGGAAATGTATATTATAAAGATAAATAGGAAGTGTTTAAGAACTATAAGAATATTGCTTTTCTTTAGCTTATAAGCTTTCTAAAAACAGTTATATCTTCTAGTTCTTTCTCTGAAAACCAGTGGTTTATAACATAGTGATGTAAAACATGATAACACAATATGATAATAGTATCTTCCATGTTAGAAAATAGAAACAATTCTTAATTGCTTCTGTCCATAAGCTGACAAATATTTAGGGAAAAAAAGGTTTGTTTTGGACAGATTAAGTAGATGATTTGATCTAATAAAATACTACCCTTTCCCACAAGTTGTAAGTACCACTAACTCTGCAGCACTTGAAATGTCTCTATTAAGGACAAAGTATTGTTTCAGTTACCCAGTGTGGTTCTTCTGATCCCAAATATTTAAAAGCTCACTTCTTATTTCACTTTTCTAGGTTCGACATGGTGCAGGTACTGGACTGAGGGAGATACTTAAAGCTCATGGTAAAAGTGGTGGTAAAATGGGAGACAGCTCTTCAGAAGAGGTAAGTTTACAGTCATATAGACTTAACATATTTCTTAAATACTTAATATATAATATANATAACATATTTCTAAAATACTTAAGCTTTGCAGGAGGTGGGTGATTTGGGGTATATAAACCATAACATTTGTCTGCTTAAAATAATCTGGATGAAATCACTTTATGCATCCCTGAAATATTTACATTCTTTTTAAAAGGCCTGTGCAAAAACCAATGCTACTGTATAAGCAGCTATTAACATGTAGGCTGTGTGCAAAGTTACTAAACACTAGCTTCTGTACTAGAAAGTATTGTTTTCAGGTCATGGTAAAGGTATGCTGAAACAAAATTTACAAGTTCATTATGTAACTCCAGTGAAGTGTCTTAGACAATCTAATTCTATTCACTTAAATAGTAAGGTAACTATCGATCTACTTGCTTTGTTATTATGAGAAAAAGTATTTAAATAGTCTATTTAAAAGGAAAACATTTTTAAAAAATATGCTGACAGTAATAACTTCATTACCAATAGTGAATCTCATCCAGATTCATGCTAACTTCCCTGTTGTAAAAGCAACTGGGAGAGCTTGTGGTTTACAGATTGAAGAATGAGGAGATACATTTATCAAATGTAAATCAAGCTACATTTTATATAGGGAAAGCAGAAGTTGCTCTCTCTCCTTGCTTCCATGTGGAGTAGTATTTGTTCCATGGGGATTGCAGGGTAGTAATAACACACACTGCAATGATAAGATACTTTAAACAGTTTATTAACTATTTATGGGAAGAGTGTGCATACTCTAGGCTAGCTTCAAAGGCCGCTGTACATGCTATATGCAGGCTATAATTCTTTGACATGCATTGGAATATGATATCCATAATATGATGAAAGTGTTGTTCATAAAAATCATGGTCTTTGAGGGTTGTGGTAATTAAGTAGGCAAACAGTGGGTATGACAGATGGTGCCAGAGTGGTTGCTTTTATGGGGCTGCTTCTCCGAGATTCAGAATTGCAGAGCTATTGGGTCTCTAGCAGAGGCCAGAACTTAAACTAAATTGGTCTAAATTGCTGCTTTGAATCTGGAGGAGACTTGGCTGAAAAGCAAATTCATGTGACTGGGTCTCCCACAGTAGAGAAGTACTGCTTCACAGATTATTTTTATTTCAAAGTATTCTTCAAACATATATTAATTGTTTTGCCTAGCATATGTTCCTATCAGTCAGTATAAGTTATCTGAATGACCTTACCTTTATGTGCTGTGTAGGGATAAAATTATCTGCCTACCTTACAAGGTGCTCTCTAGCCTTTTGATGAAGGTACTATGTGGTTTTTTTTTTTAAATGTCATGGTTCTAATAAGCCAGGTGACCTGAGCCAGGCCATGTTTCTAATAAGCCAGTGCTGACTATTTTACCTTGACTATCTGTGCAAGATGACTATATTCAGTCAATTTAAACATATGTTGTCATATCTTTTATATAAACTTTAGCTAAAGCAAGCATATCAGAAATCCTTTGTGAATAAATATAGTGAAGGTGTTTAATTTTTCTCTTTCTACAGATGATTCAGCAGCATCAGGAATGGCTAGAAGACTTGGTTATTAGACTCCTTTGTGTGTTTGCATTAGACAGATTTGGAGACTTTGTATCAGATGAAGTAAGTTGTTGCCGAGTGAACAGTTAGATCAGCAGGCTTCTGTAGGAGATACTGCAGCAGATCAGCTGTGCTTTGTACAGTTCCACTGCTTGTGCCTGTTGTAACTGTTTACAGATGCTTATTACAAAATAGCCAATACATAAATTTCACCTTGTTTGTATAGCAGTTTTGGTCATCTGACTCATTGGGTTTTTTCCTAAGTCAAATTTCGTACATAAATAATCTGGTTTATCATTTACTTTATCCTAGGTGGTAGCACCAGTACGTGAGACTTGTGCTCAGACTTTGGGAGTAGTGTTGAAACACATGAATGAGACTGGAGTTCATAAAACCGTGGATGTTCTCCTGAAGCTGCTTGCACAAGAACAGTGGGAAGTGAGACATGGTGGTCTCCTAGGAATAAAGTATGCTTTGGCAGTACGTCAGGTAATAACCTTCGTGACAAATTGCAGAGAGCTTTGGAACAAAAAGCTCTGCTCAAAACTGAGGATGTGGTTGCACGTTAATAGGGATGACAAAGCAAGCTTGCTTGCGTTGCAGCTTCTTGTGGGTTATAAATGTGTGCCTGCATTTTTACATCCAGGCTGTAGAAGTCTGCAACTATATAGCAAAGTTGTACTGTTGTAACTTGAAAAGTTACTTGCACAAAACATGATAGAGACTATGCTTTTCTGGTTTTGATAATGCTTTCATGTGCCAGGATAACAGAGCTGAGTGCTACAAGAGTTTAGTCTATTCATGGTATTTTTCTGCAAACACTGAGCTTTGTTTACACAAAAAAACCCACCCCAAATCTGAGCTGAGTTACAGTTCATTCAAGTTTATAACCTAGGTTTTGTTTCATGAATGGTGACTTACAATATTTAGATTATAGCCTTGGACCTTTTGCTTCTGTTTTATATAACAAACAGGTTTATTCACACACTCAGAGTACATCTTTAGTTGTTTGGGGCATTATATCCTTTAAGTTTAAAAATGCTTGTGGTCTTTCTGGCAGGACATGATCAACACTCTGTTGCCTAAAGTGTTGCCTGCAATAATTGAAGGTCTCCAAGATCTGGATGATGATGTCCGAGCTGTTGCTGCAGCATCTTTAGTACCAGTAGTGGAAAGCCTGGTCCAACTTCAGTCTCAGAAGGTGATCGTTTTCCATCAATTCTGATAGAAAATTTCACTTTTGGTCTGAGTGAAGAAAATAACACTAATAACACTTACAGTCAGCACTTGGATTTTTTTTTTTTACAATAACATTTCCTTATTTGTGTAGGTGCCTTTTATTCTTAACACCTTGTGGGATGCACTTCTGGAGTTGGATGACTTGACAGCTTCCACAAACAGTATCATGATCCTTCTTTCTTCCCTTTTGACTTACCCTCAGGTCCGCAAATGCAGGTAACTTCAAAATTAGTATTGCAAGTTTTACTCTTGCTTTTCCTCAAAGTGAAGGTTAGGACAGTGCTTCCATTTTCATTACATTAGTAAAAGGCAGCAAAATAATTAAAAGGTACTAGACATTGTTTACATGTGACTTTTTTTTTTCTCCTCTCTCTTTTCATCTTGGATATTTTAGTAAAGGATATTGGTTCCACTCATGTGGTGGTCCTGCCCTCAAACTACTTATTTGTCTGCTCCTTGTTGACAAACTCAAACGAGAGTTATGTACATCAAAACATGTGCATGTACCTGTAGAACTTTACTATTGGAACAATTCTACAGAAAGCTACAGACTTGAAAATTCACATCAATAGCACAACCAGTAATTCTGTGTGACTGCTTGAAGACAATGCCTAGTTCCTTTCTGTTTGGGACTCTGTCAAAAGGAATTGCATGTCAGTATGTTAACATTTTTCATAATACACATGGTTAACTCACAGCATCTGCACTTAAGGTAGATGTTTTACACATCTTATCTTTTTCATCCTATGTGATTGTCACTGCTGAAGCTGGGTTTTGCCCAGATGCAAAATTAAGAATGAAGCTTTGTCACTAATGCTATCTTTAATTCAGCATGTACTACTTGCATCAGCTGATGTGCAAGTTCATGCATACAAGATCCAAGTTTTAAATTATTTCTAAATTCATAAATGTCTAATAAAAAATTCAAAACAAGACCAAAACACCTTTTTTTTTTCTAAATAGTTGAAGGAACCCAAAAGTATAATCTAGGAAACAACATGGTAAAAATATATGCTTGAATCAACTAGTTCCTTATACCAGCAAGAAAAACAGTATTTTCCTGAAAAAAGATACTGATTCACAGTATTGTAATACTTCTGTATTGTTTAATACTTCTGGTTTTTAAAAAAGCATTCTTTTCGATAAAATGTTAACTGAAGATAAGAAAAATTAACTCAGCTGTATTGCTTTTTTATCCCCTGTCGCTGCCTCTATATCTTTCTTTCATGTAACAGTATTCAGCAATCACTCACAGTTTTGGTCCCCCGTGTGTGGCCGTTCTTGCATCATACTATATCTTCTGTGCGAAAAGCGGCACTAGAAACATTATTCACACTTCTGTCTACCCAAGACCAGGTAAGAATTAGTTACTAGTGTTTTATTATGATACATATTGGAATCTGCTTTACCATATGATATCCTTGTTTCAGAGCTCTTCAACATGGCTGACTCCAATTCTGCAAGACATGTTGAGGCACATATTTCAATTTTGTATTTTAGAAAGCAACCAAGAAATTCTGGATCTTATTCACAAGGTATTTGCATGATTTACACAAACACTACATACTGCATTTGTATCCTGCTTTTTCATACCTTCTGCACTTCTGTACCGATAAAGAATAGTTTGTTCATGTTAATTATTTTGTAGTTAGCCTATTTTATGCTTTACTGTAGAGTGAAGGAGAGTAGGATGGTTCCTACCGTTTATCAGCACACATATGATCTTACGTAGACCTTGTACACATTTGTTATGTTTTCCACTATGTTTCTTTCCTGAGGTGTGGCTGGAACTGCTAAACAAGGCATCTGTACACTATGTGGTTGCTGCTGCTTGTCCGTGGATGGGAGCCTGGCTCTGCTTAATGATGCAGCCATCTCACTTGCCCATTGACTTAAACATGTTGCTAGAAGTAAAAACCAGATCAAAAGTAAGTGGAATGTGACCTCTCTAAGTGTTCTGGGGAAAACAGGAAATTGATTAGCTGTGTATAAAGACATGTTTTAAAGGTGTTAGAGGGCAGTGATGGGGCTCTTTCTACAACTATCTTTCTACAACTTATCTGTACTATCTACATATGTAAACTATCTTACAAACCTCAAATCTGTGCAGCAAAATATTTCTTGTCAGGTTATCTGTGAGAACTCAAAGCTCTGTCTTGTGGCACGCTCCCCATAAATACTTTATTTACATGGTTCCATAACCATCTTGGTTCCAAAACCATCTGTTTGCAGGACCGAGTTAAGTCTGAAAGTATTGTGGTGTTTCTGAAAACACGCTGAAAGAGGACCATAGAATACTTAGCAGAGAGATGATTTGCAATGAATAACTAGTTAAGAAGTCTGTTATCCAAGAAACGTTCTGGCTTAGTCCAACTTTTGCAGGGTCTGCTGCTTATTGGAAATGTTATGGAATATGAATTGATCTTTTCTATTACAAACACATTTACTTTCAATCTCTCCCAACTTTATTCCATAGGAAAAGGCAGGTGCTAAACTGCGGCAAGGACAAACCCAGAATAAGGAAGTGATTCAGGAATATATTGCTGGGGCAGACAGCATTGCAGAGGATCCAGCAACCAGGGACTATGTTGTCATGCGAGCTCGGATGATGGCAGCAAAGTAAGTTTACTGGACATGAAAAAAATATTTTAAAGCAATTTATCTTTTTTATTATATAGTTTTTTGACAATCTAATTGTGTAGACTTTTTTTTGGCATCTTCATTTTGAATCATTTAATGTAGAGTAATTGTAACATTGAAGTGACTGTTCTTTCTCCTTTTGTCAGGTTGCTGGGAGCACTTTGTTGTTGCATTTGTGACCCAGGTGTAAATACTGTTACTCAAGAAATAAAGCCAGCTGAATCATTAGCTCAGCTACTGCTCTTCCACTTGAATTCTAAATCTGCCTTGCAGAGGATTAGTGTTGCGTTAGTAATCTGTGAGTGGGCAGCCTTGCAAAAGGTGGGATGTTTCTGCAGCAAAAATAAATTTTATGTACTATTTTAATCCACAGCTTGTCTGCTATTTACTTTGAAATAACACTTCAGTTGATTAGCTAAATGGTATTTATATATCTAAATGCTAAAAGCTTGATTGTTAGACAATAGGAGGAATACATTACTTGGTAGCTAACTGTCAGAACGATGAATCAGTAAATGTGTTCACATTACTTCGACAAAAGTCTGTTCTCAAGTTGCATGTTATTTAAGGTCAATGCTTCCTTTTAACGTGACTGTCTTCCCTGTATTCATTATCACTTCAGTTCTAGTTGCAGACTGAAGGTTTTGCTCATAATCTTTTATTCTGGGTTGCAAATGTTACTGCTCCCTCTAGAAACAGGATTTTTGTAGCTAGATTGCACTGTTTTAGTGCCCAAAACCAGACAAAATAATTTTTGATTACTCAAATACGAATTGTCTTTTCATGTTCTAGGAGTGTAGAACTGTGGCCATTTGTGTGCAACCTCGTTTACTTGGAGTCCTTTCTGAACATCTGTATTATGATGAAATTGCTGTTCCTTTTACACGAATGCAGAATGAATGTAAACAGCTTATCTCCCTGTTAGCTGATGCACACATTGACATTGGAAACAGAGTAAACTGCAGTGTATTTACAATAGATCAAGCTAATGAGCTGGTAAGTAGAGGCATGCTTGCCCTTCCTTCAAACCTATTCTTGTATTGAAATGCATCTTCAGCATAATTATTACACAGATAGTAACTTCCAGAAATAATGTGATGACTTTTACACATCCTTTGACATGAAATATGTAATAGATACTTACTACTTTCCCTGTGGTGTTTATGGACTATCTCAAAATGAGAGTAGAATGCAAGGTAGATACTTAACATGAGAAAAAACTGACAGTGTTCTGATTTCAGGTGTAGATCCTGAAATCTACACAGAATAAACCAAAACAGGCTGTAACTTTTTCAAAGCCACTGTCAAAAGACTAGTAAATAAACTGTGTACATTCTAGCACCTTCTACCCCTCAAGCATGTGTGTTAAAGCTTGGGGGTGTTTTTGTTTGTTTTTTCCCTGGCAGCTCAATTGTTTTGTCTCTTAAAATCTGAAAACATCAGTTTTAGATGTGCTAATAAAAAGGCAGCTCTTGACATGGAAAAACTCTGTAAGTAAAAATAGAGCTGATAATGTTGGGGCAACAAATAAAAAGGTTTTTCTTCCAATGCCAAACTGGCCTCTGTATCAGAGAAAGATATGACTATGGACAGATAAGGTAGGATGTAAATGAAGAGCTTGTGTATTTGAAAGCCTGCAAAAGAAAACAGGACTGAGGTGGGAGAGGTGTGTAGATCTGCAGAGATAGAGGAATGGTGATAGATGTGGTGCAGCTTAGGGCAGGGGAGGAAGGGGATTAGGGTCTTGAATGTAACTGGGTCGCTGAGGATATGAATAAGAGAAGGTTTAAGTTTGTATGATTATGGCCTTGATGACTCTAGCATGATGGATCTTGAAATTCTCAGATGGTAGTATTTATGTAGCAATATGCAGAAGCTTAACTTGGAAATCTCAACATAACTTTAAGGCTATCTATAACTGTGTATATGGGCTGAGGGGATTGTGGCAACCAGTGTGATTATGGCTACCATGTAAAATGAATAAATTCCTAAGGTAAAGCTAGACAGAATCATATGAGCTTGTAGTCTGTGAAGTACAGGAGTCTTCATACACCTCAACTGTTTACTTTTGAATAGGGGTGCTTGACCACTGCATGTTTTTCAAAAACACCCATTCTGGATTAGAAGACATATTCAATAACTACTTACTATTTTCTGTCTCTGTCTTCTGCACCCTTTTCAACTCCAAGTTTGTTTTTTTTTTTTTTGAAATGCAGACATCAAACCTACTTTGCATTGATGCATGGGTCTTCATGCAATAGATGTAAAAGCCCAGTGCTTCTCCTTGCTATTTATATTTTTTTGCATCCTTTGGTGATTCCAGTCATCAAGGTTATGTGGTATAGAACTTTGAAGTACCTATAGAATGAAGTGGGACAAGTCTGACGGTTGAAAGACTTGGTCTGAACTTTAAAAGACAAAAACCAACAAAAAAAAAACCCTTGGACTAACCCTCTCAACAGCTGTCATCTTTCCTTAGGAGCCTCACTACCCTATCAGTAGACTAAGCACAGCATTTCCATATTGCTTTTCCATATCCATTCCATATTGCTTTTAATCTGTTCGCTGTGAAAGATCTAAGCAACAGTGTTCAACCAATTCTGAGTGGGGAGGATATGGCAAATCCTGCAACTACTGTTTTATGCTGACATTTGCCTTAGATTTTTATTGTGGTCTCTTTCCACAAAAGAAAATCAGCTGAGAAACAACCTCTTTATGCATGGGACCTTTCACATCCTTTCTGGCCTCTGGTATTCATAGCGTATTCCCCTTGGCTTATCTGTCATGTGCCAGAATATCTGGATAGATCTGGCAGATACAGGACAATCTAAATTTGGAGGAGTATGTAAGCTCTTCTTTTAGCTTTGGGAATCTAGACTTGAAATGTTTGTAATATGCCTGATTTTCCCCTTGAAAATTCAAGATTCCAGAAACTACATTTTGGAGCATTTCCTGCTATTTGCTGGAAAAATGGAGATGATAATACCTGGTGAAGTGACTCGTGTTCTGCCATGAAAACCGTGTTTTTTGGAGGATAACCCATTTTTACAGTAAATGAAACAGATTTGTAATTCTTTCTTCCTTTTCATTAGGTTACTTCTGTTTTCAATGAAGTGACATCATCCTTTACTTTGAGTCCTAAAATTCTACAGCAGTTGGACAGTAAACGTCAACAAGTCCAAATGACTGTTACAGAGACAAATCAAGAATGGCAAGTGTTGCATCTGCGTGTCCATACATTTGCTGCATGTGCAGTTGTGAACTTGCATCAACTTCCAGAAAAACTAAATCCTGTTATAAAACCCTTAATGGAAGCTATCAAAAAAGAGGAGAACACGCTTGTACAAAACTATGTGGCTTCATGTATAGCAAAGTTACTTCAGCAGTGTACAACAAGGTCTCCTTGTCCCAACTCGAAGATCATAAAAAATCTCTGCAACTCCCTCTGTGTGGATCCACATCTTACCCCACTAGCAGCATGTCCTGCACAGCCTCAGAGTAGCCATGAAAACTCGAAAGGTATAATATACTCAAAACGTATAATACTCAAGATATTGCCAGAATTCTTAAAATGTCTGCTTGTCTCTGAACTGTTAAAATGTGTGTTTGACTGAATCTTGTTTTCAGTGGTTTTAAAATACCAGCAACTGAGTCTTCATTTATTAGTAATTACTTCATTTAGATAACTTAAATTACACGTTGTATGTAACTAATATGTATAGCCTTCAGAAACTTCATGTATAAAGACTTTTGTTCCAATTTTCAATTATTTACTCTTGTTCAATTATTACCTACTTATGATCACATTTCATTTACTTGTGTTATGAAGCATTTTGTCGAAATTGAATCAGTATGGAAATTTGAGTAGCCTGTTAGAAAAAAGTCTGACTTGTGTTATGTTCATAGGCTAATAGTGAGATAACAACAGATGAGGTCAGTGCTGGAAAGGAAAGAGTCAAGGCCAGGCTGGATGGAACTCTGAGTAACCTGGTGTAGTGGGATGTGTCCCTGCCCATGGCAGCAGGGTCAGAATGAGAGGATATTTAAGGTCCCTTCCAACCTGAGCCATTCTCTGACTGTATGGATATTTCTTTAAATGACTATCACTTGCTAAAAATGTAAGGATTGAATGAACAACACAAATTAAGACCTTAATACTCCAAGATTCCAGTGTGCTTTAAGGTTTGACCATTATACATTGTACTTAATCCATGTGACCTCCTTTGTTTCAGAGTAGAATAACATTCATATCTGATTGAAAATTAAGCTGATTGGAATAAGAAGAAATACCAGTAAATCCAAAGATACTGATGGCATCTGCTGTTGTATCACAATAGAAGTCTTGAACTGTTGTAAAGGACACAGAACATAAGTTTGCACAATTAATTTTTATGTGACTGAAGCTTTGTTACCTGAAATTCTTGCTGAATAAGAATTTGTGGCAATTTGCACACTTAGATTTTTTTTTTTTTTCCCCGAGTCTGTAATGTGCTCTTAACAGAGTAACTCTGCTCTGTACTTAAATTTTTCTATCCTTGAGGACCATGATACCTGTGGGGTTTTTTTAAAGCACATTGAGATCTGCAGATGACTTGTAGGAAGCTGTCACTTCCACCTACATTTTAAACTGCAGCTTAAATCATTGTCAGCTATTCTCCCTTTTCCTTTAGGACCCAACTCTGATAAAGATGGGATGCATCATACTGTTACGAAGCACAGGGGAATAATTACACTTTACAGACATCAGAAAGCTGCTTTTGCCATCACAAGTCGGCGAGGTCCTACTCCGAAAGCTCCAAAAGCACCAGTTGCAGATCTCCCCACTGGCAGTAGTGGAAGCATTCCTACAGAACTTGATGAGGTAAATTTCAAAAACTTTCAAAAAGTTGCGTTTGCAACTTGTACATCCAGCACTCCCATCAGTTTGAATTCACTGGAGTTGATAGTGTTATAATAGGGATGTCCAGGATCTTTTCATGAGATAACTGGGTTGATATAAAATTTTGTGGTGCAAGCAGCATATGTTAGTTGATGATTATATGAAGTTTTAAATCTTCAGTGTGTCATTAAGAAAATTAATATTCCTGAAGTATATTACATTTAGCACGGGATATGAATGCTTCAATATAAATCCATGCAAATGGATTTCCACAAACTGTGCTGTGATTGTGTCCCGTTACCCATTTTAGTGTGGTCGTCTTGATGCCCAGTATAATCTCTGAAGGGTTACAAACAGTATTTGAAATATTACTGGCTTTGGGATATTCATGTGACTTCCACGTTTCATATACTATTTTTTTTGTTACTGTCTTATTCATATGTTTTATTCAGCATGATTTAGTAAGACCCTAATCAGGCCTGTAATACCTGTGGATTTTGTTCTTAATTGTTAAAGTGATTTTTATCAATGCCACTTTCTGAAAAGGGTGGGAGCAAGAGAAGAAGATCAATAACAAATCAAGTATTGCTTTTGGGAAGGTTTTTCTAGCATAATACTGTTCTTGGTGTCCCCTATATTGGCAATATCTCAGGTTCAGGAGCAAGAATTAGTTGGAAAACCTCTTGTTGAAGAGGGACCTGTGTCAGCAACAGCCATGTCCCAAAATGTATAGGATTTAAGTAATCTTCATTTTTTTTACCCATGTTAAAAAAAAAAGGTAACTTAAAAAGAAAAAAATCAACCTGCAAATGTGTCATAGGTAGCTATAAACACAATCAGAATTGAATGCCTATATAGCAACGGGAGTTGCCTTGAAAATAATTGTTGTTCTTAAATGTATCTGTCCTCACTACTTTGTTAAATTGTTTAATTCTAGGCTCAGAAACCTTATGTTGTACAGAGAAGAGGAGCTGAATTTGCCTTATCAACTATAGCTAAACATTTTGGTGCTGAAATGGCAACAGGATTGCCACATCTCTGGGATGCTATGGTTGGTTCATTAAGGACCAACATTCACATAAGTAATTTTGGTAATTACACTTCTGATTTAACCTGGGGAGAGGGGTGGGGCTGGTAGACTGGGTGCGGTATGTCAGTCCTAAACTGAACACTTTTCCTGTTTTTAACAGATCGAAAGTCCTTACTGGAAAAAGGAGATGCTCCTGCCCAGGAACTAGTAAATTCTTTACAGGTTTTTGAAACAACAGCAGCTTCAATGGATACTCAGCTACATCCTCTGGTAATCACATTCCAAAGCAGCTTTTGTATGAAGCAATTAAGTCTGTTCATTGCCACTGTTTTAAATCTTTGTTTAAGGTTTCTTTTTGGATGTTTTCCTAACTTTACTCAAATTGTGGTTTTGTTGCACTTGCTATCCTGCCTGTTCTCCAAGTCCTGTATCCTAGTCTTGATAAACTGAAGACATAGCCTTCTATTTTCAGCAGTTAAGCTGTTACGCTTCATAGCTATTTCTTCCCTGTGTCCTGTAGGGTGTTAAGTTCTGTATTTGTTTTTGTGGGTTGTAGAATAAACCACAAAAGCAAACACCTACCTACAATGTAGACTTGGCCTACCCTTTTCTGAATGAGATGCCCAAACAAGATTGTGTCCAAAGTTTGAGCTATGACAGTATTTATGCTATTGTGTTACATTGAAATCAACATCTCAACTCTTGCTTTATTCTAATTCTAGATTTCCAAAACCTGGAGAACAGACTGGCTCCCTGTTCAGGGAATGCAAAAATTATGGGAGACTTCAGTTACTCCCAAGTAGACTGGATTAGATGAATTTTTTTAATTATTTCTTTTTACTCAACACTTAACGTAAAAAACCTTAACACCTCATATGCAGCAGTAGGCTCTGAACTGACTATCTCTACTCAGGAGAGAGATCCTGGAGTTAGAATAGTTCTGTGAAAGTATCAACTGAATATAAAGTACTGGTTAAAAAAATAGAAAGCTAAGAAATAGCACAAAAAAGTCACTATTATTCGTGCATTTCAATGCAGCCTCCAGTGCCACAGTTCAGCATAAATATAGTAGCACTGGAAGTGGCATAGAGAAGGCAACAGGGTGATAAAAATATATGAAAAGGCTCCCATGCAGGGAATAAGTAGGCCAGAACTCTGTCCAGAAAGAATTGGCAGAAGGAGTGGCTGTAGAATTCTGAGCAGATGGAGAAGATTCTTATGGCACATATGGAATTTTTTCTTACATATTTTAATAAAATACTGAAAGGATTTTGAGTTAATTTAGCATATGACATAGAATGACATTTTTATATGTATGTATTTTACATGTATAGATATACATATAACGTGTAGTTATTGTGTAGATGGTTTTGGGGGTGCCAATACTGTACACAGGTTTCAAAAAGAAGAAAAAAACCATAGAAAATCAAGGAGAATGGAACTGGTTCATCAAAGGTAATATTTAGGGGCTTTCCACACTAGGAAAAAATGTGACCATCTAATATCTGACATAAAAAAGGTATCTGTGCTCATGGAAAAAAAAGGCATGTATGTACTTGGGAAGATGTGAATTTCCTTCTGTGTGTTGTCCTTGTCACACAGAGTTAATAAGACTCCCAACTTGTATAATTCATCTTCCTAAACATAAATGTGATGAGTCTAGGACAAATTTGATAGCTGGAAGGGATTCTTTAATCGATATATCTGTATTTAAGCAATATCTTTTTTTTAAATAGTAAAAAAATTTCTGAGTATCTAATAGTGTATTTTTCCAGTGGAAAACACTTCCTTAATTATCAAGGGCTTCTTTAATTTGCATTTGGACTAAAACCTTAAACACTTTAGTACACTCTGAATTTTAACTGTATTGTGAAGCAATGTGTTGAAAGTTCAATTGTCTGTCTTCTGAAACAACTTTTCTGTTCAAAACAATTTTTTGGTTTGAAACAATTGGATCTTCTGAAGGAGCCATTTCACGCATTCCTTAGGAAGCAACAGTGACTTCAAAAGACTGTTTACTTCAAAAATAAATCAGTAATTTGTTTATAATTCATATTAACCTTTTTTTTTCTCCCCACCCTCTTCAGTTAATACAGCATTTGTCTCATCTCTATATGTGCCTTCAACATCCCAGCACTGCAGTGAGACACATGGCTGCCCGTTGTGTAGGTGTTATGAGCAAAATAGCTACCATGGAAACAATGAATATCTTTCTGGAGAAAGTTCTGCCGTGGTTGGGAGCAATAGATGACAACACCAAACAAGAAGGTGCAATTGAAGCACTTGCATGTATCCTTGCTTGAGTATTCAAAAATGTGGAAACCTCTTTGCAGTTGCTTAATTTGGGGGAACAAAGAACGTTGCTTGAAAAAATGGAGGAATGAAATAAATTGTTAAGCTATTTTTCTCTTGTGTAGACAAGAAATAGAAGAAACTTTCATTTACATTGCCTTTATTTTACCTATCAAATGAAGTTTTGGTGGAGGTAATTCAGTGTCTCAAACCATGGAATTCACTGGGCTGAATGTAACTGGTAGATCAGACTTTTTTCCCCATTGCTTTGTTAGTGTAGATCTTTGTCATCTGATGTAGTAATGACTTTTTGCCTGAGTGTGAAATCTGCCAGGTACATATTGATGTCAGACAGTCCTGAACTAGGAAAAACTATTTCCTTAATAACTGATCCAGGTGTAATGGAGCAGCTGGATGTTGGTATCATTCCATACATTGTTCTTCTAGTGGTTCCAGTTCTGGGTAGAATGAGTGATCAGACAGACAGCGTACGTTTTATGGCTACTCAGTGCTTTGCAACGCTAATTAGACTGATGCCTCTTGAGGTAAGCTCAAGTTGTAAGTATATTGAGTATGTGAGCTGTCCTGTATCCACTTTTTCACCAACCACAAAGTCCAAGCTTCTGGCTTATTAAATGCTAAATAGATGTTGAGACCATTATCAGATGATTGAAGATGTGTCCTTTATAATGTAAAATGAGTGAAATTGGACTATCTGTTACTAATCTTCTAAATTAATGTTACAGTAAAATTTCTCACTTCAATTGTTTACATGAAGTTAAAAGTGTATATTAATTAATTTTGTGTGTAATTCTGCCTCTCCTAGTTTTGGCTCAAAAATCTTAGGAGTTGTATGTGTGCTCTCCCTGGGTATGTGTTGAGTATGTGGTGAGGAGAACTGCATAAAAAAGGAGTAATAGAAACACTGTGGAGATAAGTACAGTTACTTATTCCCAGTTCTTAAAATCAAAAAGCCCCACCCTATAGCTTTGGGCAAAATATTACATGTATTATGATGCAGTCGTATTTAATCAGCAATTAATTTGCTTCAGTTTTTCACTTCTAAAACTTGCATACCCCAGTGCTTAATATTGCACTTCAAGGACTACAAGGCTTCCAAGTAACTTATTTTCACCACCAGATGGTAATAGAAGACAGTTCAGAATTTGCTTGTGTCTAATGAAAAAGAAAAGTCAATTTAATGGGTTTAGATACAGCTTAGATATTTTTTTCTTTATAGCTACTTTAATAGAATTTAGTGAGCATTTCTTAAAAATGTAGAATACTTGTTTTATTAATTGCATACATATGCATGGTCAGTTCATCTTTCTTTTCCATAGTTACTCAAGAACTCCCTTCAGACTTCCCTTTCTAGTTAAGGAAGTTCAATATCAGATATTGAACTATATTAAATATGCAAACTTAGAGTAAAGTAGATAGATAGGAGAGAAAATGCCAGTGTTGTCATGGGACTATCTTTTGAATGCTAGCAATTTTAAATGTTAGGGCAGACAAGGAATTTAAATTGATAAATGTAGAGGGGTTAGTCATCTCAGTAGAAAGAGTAGGGGGTAAGTTGATAGGGACTAGGGGAATATATGCTTTTACAGGGAAATACTTTATTAAGGAGTCCTCTTTTTGAATTGTAGAGTAGTTTGCATTGGAAGGGACCTTTAAAGGTTGTCTAGTCAAACCCCCCTGCAATAAGCATCTTCAACGAGATCATGTTGCTTAGAGTTCCATCCATCTTGACCTTGACTGTCAGGGATTCCAGGGATGGCAAAATTGAGATTGAAATAACTTGATAAAGTTTTCATAGATCAAGTTTCACACATGCTTTCTATGAAAAAAACTTATGGAGTGGTGTGTTATGGATACAGTTTTACTTTCTTAGATGGGAAGACTTTTTAGGGTGGTCTTGCAGATATTTCATAAGGCAAACTCTTATGTTTTTCAGTAGTTATAGTGGTATTATTAAAACGACATCAAAAAAACCACTTTCCACTCTTTGAATGTCATATCCCTGAAGCATGACAGCTGCTGGATAAGTAGAAGTGATAGAGATCTGAGTAAGGCTGGAGGTTGTAATCTGTATTTTTGTACTGGTTTCTAATTGTGAGAATTGGAAACAATAGCAATACATAAATTGGGAGAACTTAGCTATGCTCAATTTCCTGTATCTTTATTCTCAATTTCATTATTCATTCAACCATAAACATGAAATATGACTGAGAAGTATTGTAAGGTAAATGGTTTGGCTTAATCTGTCCTGTTTTATTTATAAGCAGTGATACTGCAAGTTGACCATATACTTAAACCAATTTAAATGGTATGGTATTCACTTTTCAGACATGTTCTTTTAAAAAGGAGGGTAGGAAGAGTAGTTGAAGAAATAGTCTGTGTATATATAAGTACTTAAATACCATATCGGAGCTCTTCTAACGTCTGAAATCTGGATTAGCTTTCTTCATTCCTTATTAACCATGTACATGGTGGAATTATTCAATAAGAGCTTTTCTTCTCAGCCAGGAGACCTCCCGAAGTGATTAGTAACTTGGGTTTTGAAGTAAAGCTAACTAAAGATGGCGGTGGCCCAGAAAACTGGGATAACAGATGTGATGATAGAAACTACTAGTGCCTCTTTTGCTACTGTGTATTATTTGCAAGCAAGAATGCCTGACCATATTTATCCCCAGAGACGTTCTTTGGGCTTCTGGCCTGGTTTGGAAAGTACCTAGGAAGCCAAGGTCTGCTGCTACAAACTTGGAGGAGTTAAGGTTTTTTTTTTCCTCCCAGTAGTTCTCAACTGCTTGAATTCATCCTATGGATTTCAGTATCACTTTAGATCTAATTCTCCTAATGCCTGTAGGAGAAAAATCTAACTTTGGATGGTTGACTGTGGCTCAGGAGAAATGGGTGCCAAAGGATTCTCTAGCCAGCCAGATAAACTCTGATTAGAGGTAGAAGAGCTTAGTCTTTGTAAAATCTTACAAGGATGATTGCAGTTTTCCCTCTACTGTGCAATTGTATCAAGTTTTTCAGTGTGTCCTTTGGGGCAGAGTTTGTCTTTTACCCTCTACAGCTCCGGATGAGTTGATCTGCAAGGAATCAAATAAGTGCAACACTGAGTCAGGATTTATACAATTGAGACGATTGACAAACAGACGGCAAAGATCTGCAAAATGTCTAAGCCAGTATGAGGCTTGCTTTCTTATCTGTGTGAAAATTACTGTAGCCCTTACATTACTACTTAAAAAATACTATCCTAGGCTGGTATACCAGATCCACCAAACATGTCTGAAGAATTAATCCGAATGAAAGCTAAAGAACGTCACTTTCTGGAACAATTATTGGATGGAAAAAAACTGGAAAACTATAAAATTCCAGTACCAATCAAAGCAGAGCTCAGAAAATACCAGCAGGTAAGAGCTTATATTTTTATTTTAAAAGACCAGTAAGTCTGATAGGATTTTATGGAAGGTTAGGAGTTGTTCAGGTGCTTGGTTTTTTTTGCTTGTGGGTTTTTGGGGGTTTTGTTTTGGTTTTAGCTGTGCAGTGTGTATTTTAGACTCCTGGGTAAGGAAGAACAAATAAAGTAATGCATGCCATTTATACTGTTTTTCTTTGAAGAATTTTTTTTTCTTCTCTCTGGATTCTATAGTTTTTCTCAGGGAATGGTGAATGGGCCATGCCTTGCTTAGGCTGACTGGGAGCTCACCACTGCAAAGCCAGGCCTCAGTGTACTGTTTGGCTGGTTATGTTTCTCCCATTTTTCCCCCCTGCTGCTTTGATTGAATGGGCTATAGTAGATGCATTTTGGTGGGAAACAAGCTCATGGTTTGGCAGTGATCCATCACTGCCAAAGAACATGCCAAGAAAGAACATACAGATGTCTGAACTGACACCTAACTAGCCAAGAGCTAGTTATTACTTCGGAGGCGCTCTTTTTATTTTCTGATTTCAGGATGGAGTCAACTGGCTGGCGTTTCTCAATAAATACAAACTTCATGGAATTCTGTGTGATGACATGGGTTTAGGAAAAACTTTACAATCCATTTGCATTCTTGCAGGTGATCATTGCCTCAGGTAAGCTTAAACAAATAACATTCTATCTTAAAGACTTTATGATAGGTTTTATCTATGATAATGTCTCTGGACATAATCCTGGGCAATCATCTGTAGATGGCTTTGCTTCAGGGGGGGTTGGACCAGATGACCTTCAGAGGTCCCTTCTAACCTCAACTATTCTGTGAAAAACAGTTTTTTGGAACTTACTTTGATATTCTTAAAGGGCTCAGGAATATGCAAGAACAAAACTGGTGGACAGCGTTCCTCTTCCCTCCTTGGTGGTGTGCCCTCCTACGCTCACAGGACACTGGGTGGATGAAGTGGGCAAATTTTGCTCAAAAGAGTATCTTAATCCTTTGCATTATACAGGACCTCCAACTGAGAGAGCAAGGTAATGCACTTCTCATTTATGACTTGGATAAAGTAAAATTCCACACACAGAATTTTGCAATTCATTTTGCTACTGAAGCATAGTTTATGGGCATGGTAAAACGTGGTACCTTTAAAGGCTGAAATAACATATGTAAGGAGCACTTGAGTTATAATCTCTCTTTTTTTTTTTTTAATTAAGATTACAACACCAAGTGAAAAGACACAATCTCATAGTGGCTTCATATGATGTTGTGAGAAACGACATCGACTTCTTCAGGTAAAAATTAGTTTATTTTCTGAGGTCTGTAATAGTTTAGAATTTTAAGTGCTACTTAAGTCTATGTTCTTCTTTTCTAGAAATATTAAGTTTAATTACTGCATTCTTGATGAAGGCCATGTAATAAAAAATGGAAAAACAAAGCTGTCAAAAGCAGTAAAACAGCTGACTGCCAATTACAGGATAATTCTTTCTGGGACACCTATCCAGGTAACTGCTTTTCTTTTTTCCTAAGGAGTTGGGTAAGTAGTAGAAAACAAGCAAGAGAGATCTACTTTGCAGGCCATTGTATTGTGCTTTTTATCAGAGTACAATTTTGTCTTGTTCAAAGTACATGTTGTAAAAAAGCCTTTCTTGCTAAATGCTTGAAACTACATCTTTTTCCTTTCCCAGTATACCCACATATAGGGGAATGGGTGCAGGATCTGTGATACTGATGGGGTTCAAAAGTTTGCAACAAGACTTTCTCTAACACTCTTTCTTTATGTAGCAGGCAGGGGAAGGGAGAGAGCATTTCCTTATGCCTCTAGTGAAATTAGCAGAAGCTTGACTCTGAGAACTCCAGATTTAGGGGTCTGTCCAGAATGACTTGTCTGTGGAGTATCTGTCTCATCCAGGACTAAGACCACTGGCATCCCCTGAGTTTTATTGTCCAGAAGAACCCAGGGTGTGACTTACTATATAAAACACAGTAGAAACTCCATTTCTATGTTAAAGTGCATATACTTAACAGTTACTGTGCATGTACTGCAGTTACTTCCTGTAACTTAGGTTGATGAAACAGCCACCAAGTTCCAGGAGCTCAAAAGTATGTTGAAGTGTTGTGTTTGTGGTGTTTTATAGGTAGAGTTAAATATGTATGGAAATGTTTCTGATAACTTAAAACAATTGTTTCTTTCATGTACAGAACAACGTCTTAGAGTTGTGGTCATTGTTTGACTTCCTTATGCCAGGATTTTTGGGCACTGAACGCCAATTTGCAGCTCGTTATGGCAAACCAATACTGGCAAGTAGAGATGCCCGAAGCTCCAGTCGAGAACAAGAGGCTGGTAAGGATCAAACATTTAGTCTTAGTTTTCTGTTTTCTTCCTGAAAACTGTGAGAACTGCTAATGAAAAGAGAAATTGTGGTTAGTGCCAAACTAAGAGATTGGGGAGGGGCTGAATGTTTTGAAATATTTTTTTCCCTAAAATACTGCTTCTGTTGCCTTCACTAGGGGTTCTTGCCATGGAAGCACTGCACCGTCAAGTTTTGCCATTCCTGCTAAGGAGAATGAAAGAGGATGTACTGCAAGATCTTCCACCCAAAATTATTCAAGATTATTACTGTATTCTCAGTCCTCTACAGGTACGCTTAAGAAATGACTGGAAGCTTAGTTTTTTCAGCACACTTAAGACCACAAAGAAACCACTTCTCTATTCCTGGGTCAATCTGATGTCAGCTCTGACATTCTATGGGACCACAGGGCTCAAAAGTTTTTTCAGTATATGCTTAAGAGCTAATTTCAGTCCAGTTGCAATAGTGTATTTCTTTAGCTTAGTTTCTGGCATCATTCTACCAGAACAACATCTAAGCATCTGCAAGTATTTTTAAAGAATACTTTCCAAGCGGAAAGAAAATAAATTGCAAGAGATTCTGCTGTTAATGTTGATCTTGTGCTACATACAAAATAGCTTTCTTGATTTATGTTAATTCAGAACTTTAACTTGGAACTAAATTCTAAAAATAACTGTCTTATTCTGTTGGGGAAACATACTTACTCTCTTGTCTGGGGCCTGGTCTACAGGTTCAGTTGTATGAAGATTTTGCCAAGTCTCGTGCCAAATGTGATATTGATGAAACAGTTTCTTCAATTTCACTGAATGAAGAAACTGAAAAACCGAAGCTTAAAGCTACAGGTCATGTATTTCAGGTACAGATTTCTTCAGTAATTTTTACTACCTAGTTCTTTAATTTCTGGTAACTGTATTTCTGAATTTAATAAAAAGTGAGAATCAAAAAAGTTAACTTACACATTTGTAGCCATATGATCTAAGTAAAATATTTAGATTTTTGGATCAGCTTGCCTGGAATGTAATGTATAGCTGTTATGCTCAAATTATGGTTTTGTGTCTTAGTCATATAAAACTGTCTTAAATTTTTTAATGTGTTCTGCTGTACTAGTGTTCAGCTATTTTGTGGATTGCGGATACTACTATCAATTAAAAACTGATGACCAAAAGTGCAAAACCTCAGAACAAGAGGGGAACTAATTTTGAACTCATCAGATGTTACAATACAAAATTAAGATTCTAAAACACAAACAAAAAAGTTTCCTTAAGGTTAGATCTGAATGTATGAAGGTTTATGGTCTTACAGAATTGCAGGTTAAGCTCTGGCTACTTGGAAACAGTAACTTTTAAAGGACCTGCACAGCTCCCAAACCTATCTACTAGATCACAAACACGGGAAGGTGTGGGAAAGATAGTCTCTGCACTGTTCCTGCAACAGGAACCAAGATCATTTTGCTCCTAACAGTTACTGGATATAGTTTGAAATGCAGGCTTTCTTAATATAAATGTGCAACTTTATTTTAATGAGAATAGACCCTAAAGTCCACATCGTGGAATGTGGCTGAATGGCCCCTCTACTTACAGTTCATCCTTTTTCTGTAACTACATCGTTGCTAACCATTTCTCTGAACTTTGTTTCCTAAATAAAGGCATTGCAATACTTACGGAAGCTATGCAACCATCCAGCGTTAGTGTTAACAACCCAACATCCAGAATATAAAAGAATTACAGAGCAACTTGCAGCTCATAATTCATCCCTTCGAGATATCCAACATGCACCTAAGCTGTCTGCTTTAAAACAAGTAAGTAGGCTTGCATTTTGTGCCTTAAATTTCCTAAATGTTTGTCTACTGATGTTACAATTTAGAAGGTTTTGTTTAAGACTCATCAATATGAACAATGATCTTAAACCACTAGTTAAATATCAAATGAAATAGAGTACAAGGATTTTTTAGGCATATGCCCTATTTTTCCTGTTAATTCGAGGAGGAGGGGGAAGCACAAGTTTGCCTCAAGGTGATGATGCTTACATTTTTGCTGCCTTCTCAAAAACCTTACTTTTATTTTGTCTTACTCCTGTCCGCCTTATTACAGAAAATTTTTTCTCCTATTTATTATGCAGGAGACTATTAGCTTGATAATGATAGGTTGCACTGCATACTTAAATTATATTGTGAGTAAAGGAAAATGAAGAAAGTTACTATTCTGTTGACTCCTTAAATTTTTCATGGTTTGACAGTGAAGCTAAGCTTTGTATTGTCATTTAACTGACTGTCACTTATAGATCTCCTTCTGTAGTTTGTTTCTCTTATTTCTACCTCTGATAGTCCATCAATGTCAATATTTACATGAGATCTACTTTCACTTTGATACACTTCAATGCTCTTACTTTAAGCTACTGCTAGACTGTGGTTTGGGGAATGGTGGATCTTCAGAAAGCGGTACAGAAGCTGTTGTGGCTCAACATAGAGTACTTATCTTCTGTCAACTTAAAAGTATGCTGGATATAGTGGAGCATGACCTTCTCAGACCTCAGTTACCTTCAGTTACTTATTTACGACTAGATGGCAGCATACCTGCTGGTCAGAGGCATTCCATTGTTTCACGGTAAGCATAACCCTTCATAACCTATATAAGGCTAACTGTAATGAGCTGTATTATTTATATGGTACAAAATTGGTTTTTTGTCTGCCTCAAAGCAGGTTGAGGTTCATAAATTCATTATTTAAATTAAACTTACCATCCTTAACTTTTTTTGTATGCAGGTTTAATAATGACCCATCTATAGATGTTCTTTTGCTCACCACTCATGTTGGTGGATTGGGACTTAACTTAACAGGGGCTGATACAGTAGTATTTGTGGAACATGACTGGAACCCAATGAGAGACCTGCAGGCCATGGATCGGGCACATCGCATTGGGCAGGTGAAAAACTCTTCCATTTTTTTTCCCCTTGCTGAACTCCTGTTTCTTTGAATTTGGATAAGGTTGTAGCATAAGTGACATTTGGGGCTTTCTACCATTCATACTGCGTTCTTGCAAATATGCCAGACTATGACTTCCTATCCCCAACTTGGTATGACAGGACAAGGGGTAATGGTTTTAAATTGGAAAAGGGGAGATTTAGATTAATTAACAGAAAGAAATTCTTTACTGTGAGGTTGTTGAGACACTGGAACAGGTTGCCCAGGGAAGTTGTGGTTGCTGCCCTATCCCTGGAGGGGTTCAAGGCCAGGCTGGATGGGGCTTTGAGCAACCTGGTCTGGTGGGAGGTGTCCCTGCCCATGGCAGGGGGTTGGAACTTGATGATCTTTAAGATCCCTTCTAACTCTAACCATTCTATGATTCAGTGAAGGAAAAGATGCAATTGAGAGAAGGGGCTGAGGGGAAGCCCCAAGGGTTGTCCTTCTCTGACAAGGAAAGACTGATTGCTGTTAGCCTCCTATACAGCTGTAAAAAGCAGTGAATTCCTGACTTCCTGCATGCAGGTGCCTCTACTGTATGCTAGCACAGTCTTGTTCTTTTTATCTATCATCAGTCAGCCTTGTTGAGTACAACTGCTGAAGGGTAACTCCAAGCCAAACTGCTTCCAGACTGTTCACGATGAATACTAAAAAGTTATGCTTTCTTGAATCCCTAAGATGATATTGTTTAGTTAAGTGTGCTTTTTTTTCAGAAACGTGTTGTTAATGTGTATCGCCTGATAACCAGAGGAACTCTTGAGGAGAAGATAATGGGTCTTCAGAAGTTCAAAATGAATATTGCAAATACGGTGATCAGCCAAGAAAATGCAAGCCTACAGAGCATGGGAACAGAACAGCTTCTTGATCTGTTCACTCTTGACAAGGTAAAGAATAATTTTTACAAATACCTACCAAAAATAGAGGAAGCTTAGGGAAAAGCTTGCTTGAAATGTAAAATTAAATCAGATGAACACATGAAGTTGGAATGATAAATTGTAGGCAGCTCTCTGAAAAACAGGAGGAGCTGATACTTAACCAAAAGAATCATCAGACTAGAATGATTTAGTATGTTTGTGAAAACATTATTCTGTATGTTAATGGATTTTTTTTCTTTTGTGAAGGATGGAAAAACTGAAAAAGCAGATACCTCTACCTCTTCTGGGAAAGCATCAATGAAATCAGTACTCGAAAACCTTGGTGAACTATGGGATCAAGAACAGTATGACACTGAATACAGTCTTGAAAACTTTATGCTTTCATTAAAGTAACAATCGTATATTCGTAATACAACTGCTGCTAGTTCACGTAATTTTCTGCTGATATTCAGCAAACTTCAAAGCATAAATAGTGAACCTTTAGCTTAATGTGTAAATAGACTTATTGAAAGAAAAATCTTCAAAAGACTGGCACTAAGTAGTGTCACCTGTTTCACTGGGGAGTTACTCTGTCTTAAACATTTGCACTGTATAAAAGAACTTTAAATGTAAACATTGTGAGGTGGTTTAAATTTTACTTGTTCTGAACTGCTTCAAATTCTTGTTTGGTAGAAGAATAAAACAAAGCAAGTTTTTACATATAAACAAGTGTTACTTCTGTTTGAAGTTAAGTCCACCATTATTTCTTTCTGTATTTATACTAGTTTTGTACAGTTGTTTCAATGAGTACTTCAGGTTGTTCAGTGTACATTTTTCTTTTAAACACAACTTGCTTTTATGGTGTATTAAAAAACAATTTTCAACTTAAACTTTCATTCAGATCATTTCAGGACTTACATCACCAGAAGCAAAGCCTAGAAGCCTTCAAAGTATTGAATAATTAAAGGGCACTAGGTATGTGGAACCACCTTTGTATATTGAGTATAAATTATGCTCTTCAATCTTTTGACGCCATCTTGAGAGAACAGCTGACTTGAACTTTTTAATGTAACGAGCTATATTAAATACAGGTAATGGCCTATTTGAGGCCATGTTTGCATCCTATTAGCAGGGGTGTACTTTTTTAATTTATCTATAAGGCTAGAATATAGCCACTTTGAGAGATGCATGTATTCAGTATGTTTCAATCTTATATATTTTTTGTAACTAAAAGAAGAAATCAAATATACAGACAGACATTTTCCAGAGTAGATTTTACACTGTCTAGGATTCTAAAATCCATGCTAAAGTGACTGTTTACTAAACTGATGCATGATTTAAAGCTTCTTAAAGGAAGAGGGTGGACTTTTTTTCTTTAGGAGAAAATATACATAGAAATACCTACATTCAGTTTGAGGGAATTGAATAGTTGAAATTGTGTAACAAAGATAGTAAAGGTCTTCAGTAGCAGTGAGTGAGAATAATATGGCTGTATGTTACACAGCTTTTTCTAAGAGAGGCAGTAGTAAAAGCGTGTTTCTAGATGTGCATATGTACCAGTATATGCACTTATAAATATTAAATTATAGATAACTTACAGCAGTTGTCTGAATACATAGAATATATGTATAAGTATAAAACCTAAGGTTTGTAGCTTGCTGTGTGCTTAAGCATCAGAGCTTAAAACCACCGGAGACCTCAACTATGTAAAATAAGATTGTTATAAAACAATATATATAAAATCAAGACTGTTCTGCCGCATTGGAGGTGAATTAATGTCACATTTCAGTAGTTATGAACTGCTATATTGTAATTAAATTAGCATTCCATGAAAATAAACAAAACTGGGAATATATAGCTTGTATGTTGTGTATGTCCATGTTTAGGTTTTTTCTGTAGAGAAGACTTTTTCACTGTAGCTGACTAAGTAACAAAACTAATGCCTTTGGAAACTACAGCTGGATTACTGTAGTGTTACTATTATGTTAGTTCACTTCTACCTTCATACATAGAATATTTCTGTTGTGCTTCCAACTGCTAATCCAAGCAGGGGGAGAGACAAGATGGGGCTTGGTGTTCTGTTTGCAGAGAAATTATAATGCTGGAATACTGGGTACTCTTAAGGTAGTTTAGTGTGGTAATCTAGCAGTAGTGCCCAGAAACAACAAGATACTTGAATAAAGAAGCCTCTTATTTAGTCATAAAACACTGCATATGTTTTTCTTCAAGAGTTTTATTAATTGCAGTGGTAGGAAACTTTGGCTCCTGTTGGAAAATGAATACACAGCAAAGGACTGCTTTAAACCAGTTATTTATCACATTGAAGTTGCTATGCAACCATAACACTCTTCGTGATGGCTTTCTTGGATGTGACATCAAAGAGTCCTGGAAAACAGATGGGAGCAGAACCTAGAATAAGGGTTTGACTTACTGAGTGATCTTAAATCTGTGAATTAGCACTTTCAAAATGAACACCAGCAGGAACACTGCACTAAAATATATATAAAAAAACATTTTTAGTTAAAAAAGCTCTTATTTAAATATCAAGGTTATGCTCTCCAAGCTAGTAGGCCATCTACCATGATCTGGCTTGTTACTGCAGTGTTCACAGTACACAAACTGGGTTCACTTACAGCAAAACTGAAGCAAGAAAAATGCTCTTGGAATGCCTCTGTGTTTGACCTGTTTAATGGGTATTCAGATCACAATCTAGGCTGAAATAAAAACTTCAAAGATAGTGCAAGGATGTCAGGTTCACACCACTAGCCATTTTTCTCTGCCCCTACTGCAGTATATTACGTGCTAATGAAGACACAGCCTAAACCTTGAATTGACTGCAAGCTCAGTCGTTGCAGGCCCCAAAAAACATGACCCGTGAGTAGAACCACACAGGCCCAAGGCTTGAGGCACTGTGTGTAATTTGCACTGAATTACTAGTCTGCATCCATAATTTAATGGCATCAAAAGAACACCACTAGTCACCAAAGCCAGACCACCAAATTATTGATACAGTTCCAGATTCTATGCTTGCTAATTTGTGAAAACTAAGTACCTCTTACTGGTGACCCCATTCTGGAATGAAATGTATACAGTTTGAAACAACTGTATACATAATGGTGCTTTTCCAGCAAATTTAAGTGTGCTTGAAATTCTGCTTCAAACTAAATGGAAAACTACCTTCTGCAACCCTGCCCCAACTCTGCATAAACATTCCTTCTGAAATGTCTATTAAACTAAGAATTCATTCTGACAAGTCTGTCTTAATGCATGTCACCTTTAGAATCTAACTAGGAAGCTGCTTGCTTTCTCCAAAAGTGGACTATTGCAGGGGATTTTTTAATTTTAATTTGCCTCTCTAATCTATGGTATCAGCCTCATTGTCCCAGCATCAGAGCAACCAGGAGATAAGTTTCTATACTTCTTGATGACTAAAGCCCTTCCTTATATTTTGCAAATCCTTCATGGAGAAAGATTTAATGATTATCTCTGCATCTGTGTCCTCATTCTGTGTTAATGATGCCCAAGAAGGACCCTCTCCTGGATCTGATTTAAAAGGATGGTTTCCTTTAGCTGCATTAGAAGGACCCTCTTCTGGATCTTTGCCAGAGGAACCCTCTCCCATGCAGTCTGGCTTGGGCTGATCTCTGTTGTGAGAGCACAGGCAATAGCTGACTTTGCCAGACATCTCCAAATGTTTGCTATTTTTAAGCCCTACCCTGGGGCAATTTAAAAAAGGTGGATTTTGAGGTTGAAGTCAACACAAACGCTTGGAGCCCCAAGGTTTGCTTGCGATGCAAGCAGTTCCCAGGGAAGAGTGAGAACAAATAACAGTTTCCCCTTGTGTCATCTTGGGTGTGGGAGTAATCTCTGGACATTTGCTATTTTTGAGCCCGGTCCTGGAAAAAGTGAAAAAAGGTGGTTTTGAGGATAGGGTCGCCACGAAAGCTTGGAGCCCCAAGATATGTGTGGCAATGCAAGCAGTTCCCAGACATCTTCAAAACAAGGACCAGTTTTCCCTGCTCTCACATTGGGTGTGGGAGTAATCTCTGGCTGCTTGCTATTTTTTAACCCAGCCCTAGGCCAATTTAAGAAAAGGTGGTTGCTAAGAAAGACCAGAGCTCCAAGGCTTGTTGGGCGATTCAAGTGTGTGAGAAATGTTTTACCTTTAAAATCAATAAAAAGCACATTTAAACATTCTTGCAAGAACGGGTGACCTGGCAAGCAGGCACACCAGGTTTTGGCACGTTTTGGTTTTATTCACTATTCCTGGCTGAAATTTCCCTCCCCTTTTTTCCCCATTGGCTGGGTACTCCAGAGGTTATAGCCTATCAGATGCTTACGACTACTTCTACTTGTCTTGCCTGTTGCAGACAGTGTGATTAACTTCACTTGTAAGAGAGTAGTGATGAAATATTTATTAAGGTGAAACAGTGATTTAACAAAATTAGCAGTAAATGCAACAGTGTTTTACGAGATTTGATGGCAAGGTACACTTGGTTGTTTACTGCATAGAGGACAGGGTCAAATAAAGCTGTCAGGGAGACCCTCCCGTTGAGTCACAAGATTCAGAAAGGACCCCCTTGCTTTCTAAACTCCTTCTCAGAGAGGAGTCTGGGTGCAGTTGGATCCAGTCCTAGTCCCAGGCTTGGTCAATGGTTTATAACTAAAGGATTATATATGAGCAGTCAGTCCTCTATATCACTTAGCTAAGTTTTCAAAATTTAGCATGCAATTAGTCACTTACCAAGAATCTGTTGTGGCAAGGAGTCTCTCAACCTTGTTCCCACTCGAGGGGAGGTCCTGGCATACAGCCGCTAACACAGGAGAGCTCAAAGGGCTCTTGGGCTGTCCACTATTTATAGAGTGAGATAATTGACCTACTTTGCATGGGAACAAAATATCTAGGTTCCCACTCCAGACAGTGTTTTGGCTGTATTGCCAGCCATCCCCCAAAGTCCAGGTGCAACCCATCACAACTCCCACTGATGGTTATGGCTTGAGCAGGAGCAGGGTTTAAGAGGGGGAAAACCAGGGAGGGCACACCACCCCTGTTTACTTCTTTCCATCACTCCACCTATATCAATTATTTATTTATTTATTCCCTTCTTTGGTAAGACTGCTCAAGTTTTCCAGTCTCAGTTAAATGTTCATCCTCCCATTAAACTGCCAGTCTGGCACAGACTGGTTTCTCCTTTGTCTAAGGAATGAGCGTTCTTGCATGTCCCTGGGAAGCCTTTGTGTTGGTAACCATTCCCTAATTACCTCATTGCAGGCTGACCACGTTGTTCTGCAAAAAATGGCCAGGCTGTTCCTTTGCAAAAACAGTATCTTAATTTTTCTTACAATCCATCCACTTTCATTTTCTAAGCTTATTGCTTTTTGCATTAACTTATCAGGGTATAGTCCCATAAGAAACTGTCGTCTTCTTTCTTGTTCTTCTCCCCAAGTTGAAACATTATCCCAAGATACAGAAGAGGGTCTACTTCCATTTGTTTTGTTAAAACAGTTTCAACCAATCATTAAACAACCCTTGTACACAGAGAACGATACAACATCCTACAGCCACTAATACTCCAGCTACTATTATAAGAGAAGTAACTATTGATACCACCATACCTTTCCATTTTCCAAACCAGGAATCCAGCCAACCTGTCAGTGAGGTGTCTATTCCAGAGTTCTCAGCTAACGCATCAGCTAAAGTGGTGAGCCCCTGAAGGGCTTTAGTTATAGTGCCGTCTGGAGCTGTATTGTTTGGGATGAAGGTGTAGCACCGATTCCCTAACATCACACGCACACACCTCCCCTCTCCGCTAAGATCATATCCAGGGCAAGCCTATTCTCCCATGCCATTCAGCTGGTTACATCCAATTGTTCTGCCAACCCTTTTACTGCATCTCCAGTGTAATTAATAAGCCTTTGTTGGTTATAATAAATATAATTTATCCAATCTACATTTTTGTTCATAGTAACCCACCAGAAAAAGACAGATTCAAATCCTGCTCCTATCTGATTCCTTGCTTTGTGTTCATCTGAGACTCCTCTAGGGACTCCAATGGAATCTATATGTATCCGTTCGTCAAAGGATACACCTAAACTTCTTCTTACTCTCTTGCCTAAACTCAGGGATCCTGTTTCTTTTTGAAATTCCTTTTCAAATTCTTTTTCAAATTCTGAAATTCATGACTCTGTCAGGGATAATAGAGGATGGTCCGAGTGAGACAGGATGGAAACTTACTAGTTAAACTAAGTCCCATATACGTGCCGGGAAAAACAAGGGAACTCAGTATTGTTGTTGCCAAACTATGTGCGTACCCATGAGAACCTGACCTTCAAAGAAGGAAAACAACCAGAAGAAGATGCAACAATGTGGTCACCTATCAGAAAGCCGTTGTTTAGCCAAGTCGGAGTACGAGTCTGATGAGGCTTGCTGCATGTGCTACCCTAGCCAGTACTTTCCCACTCACTCCAGTGCAGGATATAAGGGGGCTGTCTCAGGCTGGGGGAGAGAGAGACATGAGCACGCTTTGAAGTTACAGGGAATGCCCTGAAGGCGCTGTGCCTACTGTCGTGTTTCAGCCAAAATCACCGTGTTTCAGCCAAAATCACCGTGTTTCAGCCAAAATCACTGCAACGGACAGATGGCCCTTCCCCCAACAAAAGAGGAGAGGAAGAGATAAGGAGATTCAAAAGTTTAGAATGAACTAAACTACTTTAATGAAGAATTAATATTAAAATTTAAAAAAAAAAAAAAAGAGAAGAAAATAATGAAATAGATACAATATATACAAAACCGTATCAAGCTCCCAGGATGACAGTCCCGTCACCAGCAGGCACTGGGGAAGTCCCAGACTGGACTCAGCAACGGATGGGAACTGGATTCCAGCTCTGGAGTCAGGAACACACGGATCGGGATCAAAGGCAGATGAACAGACAGGGTCCTCTTTGGACGTCGGCCATTGCAGGAAGAGCCTTGACCCTTTGATCCCTCAGCTTTTATACTGAGTGTGGGGCAGATGGGATGGAATACCCCTGTTGGTCAGGTTTGGGTCACCTGTCCTGTCCGTTCCTCCCCACAGATGTGACCCCTCTACATTTTTTCTGTTTCCGACCCTCTAAGGGGCAAATAACGAAAATTGGCTGACCTTGGTTGTTATAGCAATAAATATAAGCAAGGGCCTCTCTGCATACCATTCCTTGGCATTTAGCACAAACATTGGTCTTATCATTCTGAGAACAAGCAGTTTTCTCCACAATATGCTGTTAAATTCAGAGAGTTAGAGGAGGTCTAGCTAAAATGTAAGATTACAGAACACAAAATTGGTCCGGTTTTACTTCAAGCCGGGACACCCACCTCCCCCCAACCCCATACCGATGGGGCTCCTTGCCATGCTGCTGCTCGGTGGTGCTGCTACTGTCTTTGGGTTGGTAAGACTCTCCTAAGTAACTGCTGTTTGTTGGTAAAACTCTCCTAAGTAACTTTTGGGACACTTTGGGAAAGGCTTCACAATAAAGCTGAGTTAACATTTTCGTTTTCATGTGAGCTCGCATTTGTACGTTGGAATCTCTCTAAAAGAATCGGTTACGATGACACACACAGATTTATAGCTCCCGACTGGATCCTGCCCCAACCCATGGCTTATTGTCCTTTAGGGTTACAGTAGGATGTACTGTCTACTGTTCTACTGGATCTGTTGGAGGAGGGTTCAACTGGTTGTTTGAGCTGGGTGTAATAAATCCAACCTTTTTCCACTGTCCTTACTGCTGTTTCAAGAGTGAAGAACACTTGGAATGGTCCTTTCCACTCCAGGTGGAGCTTACTCTCCTTCCAAGATTTGACTAGTACCCAGTCCCCTGGTTTATACTGATGGACAACAAATTCCAAAGGCGGAGTTTGAGCAAGAAGGCCTTTAGTCATGAGGGAAAGAAAGAAGATGATAACCGCAGTACATATTTCTTAAGGAATATGTCCTGGGTTTCAAATGTGGGTACACCTTCTCTACCTCCAGTGTAGAGAAAAAACAACAAACCCCTGATTATGAAAAGAAGCAAACATCATCCTTCCCAACAGGTTTATTACTCTACTCAAGAGTAGAACACCTCCTCCCAGGAGAACACCTCCCTCCCCTTAAAGACACACGTCTTTAAGAACATGCACTCTCAGATGCAAAGGGAAACTTGATAAGGCTTTCTCACAGCTGACTCCCCTTTTACTATTTCTTTAAGGAAGACAGGCCTGTGAATCTATAAACTCTAGCTTTTCTATACTTCAGTATGTTCTTCTTCTTTGTACGTACTCTTGTATATCTTTGCCAATGCTATGATAATATTGTTTTACTGGTGTATTTTTCACCCGAGCATAGCAACATACTCACTGTGCAAGTAAGAGCAGAACCCCTTGGGCTGGTCTCCAGTGCTGGATGGTGACTTCTATCTTTGTCCCTCTTGCCTCAGGAGCCAAGAAGAGGACAGCACTTAGGAGACCTTCTGAAGGAACACGTCTCCAGCAGCAGAGCAGGCTGACTTTCACACAAAAGCTGCAGAATAAGTAACGTAAGATTGATTGAATCAGTGAGGGGTGAAAAAAAAATTCAAGGCTGCTCATTAATTACATTTCATAAGTCCTTTCTGTTAACAGCTCCTTTCTGTTAACCCAAGTAGGTACAAAAGTCAAATGATTTGTTCACAATTGCTCACTAAGGGCCAAGAAGAAGAGAAATACCCTGCTGCTGAGATTTTTTTAAAAAAACACACATGTAGCAAATGTATACTTGCCATTCCTAGCTTGTTTCCCTTTGGTCAATCCATTTCTTACACAGAGGAGCACGGCTAAGGAAAGGGAGGACACAAGTGCGCTAGTACCTTGTGCGGAGCCCACTGGAATTCTCCCAGCATACTCTTGGTGATAGGGTTTCCCTGCTCGTGTTCTCTCCAAGGACCAGTAGCATGAAGAGGAGGCGTTCGCAAATGCACACACAGGAGGCAGCAAATGTCCTAACAGGCAGGCAGAGTGGGCGAGAAGAACTCAGCCTCATCACTGCTGACATCACAATGATCACCTGCTGCGTGCTCTCACCGGGGCTGGCAACAATTCCATTGCTTGTCTGCATCCGGGCAAGGTGGAAACAGGACGGATTCACCTGTCAGGCAAGAATATGAAGGCAAGCACGATACCTTTCCAGATTTTTGCATAGGTATTGTCCACATGGTGCAGGCTGCCAGGGAACAGCAACATCCTGTCTGCTCCATGAGGGGTGATGAGCTGGGAGACAGGGATGACCTCAGAAGAGGCATCGCCTTCAACAGCCAAGGCATAGGCCTCCCATCCTGCAGAAGTCCAAGTGAATGGGCTGAGCAGGATGGTGGCAACAGGGTCCTCTGACAGAGGGCACGGGCAAGAAAAGGTGCAGGTCTGGATCCCAGGCTGAGACTCTGTTTTAGAAACCCAGCTCTCCTCTAAACCTCTACTTGCCACAGTCATGCACTCAAACCGCAACAGTTAGCACCTGAAACCTGCAGACTTTACACATCTCTGAGTCACAGAAGATAGGACAAGGGGAAATGGCCTCAAGTTGCGCTAGGGGAGGATTAGATTGGATATTAGGAAACATTTCTTCACCGAAAGGGTTATCAAGCATTGGAATAGGCTGCCCAGGGAAGTGGTTGAGGCACCATCCCTGGAGGTGTTCAAAAGATGGGTAGACGTGGTCCTCAAGAATATGGTTTAGTAATTTTTATTTCCTATTTCTTATTTATTTTTTTTTGTCAGAGTTTGGTTGATGGTTGGACTAGATGATCTTTAAGGTCCCTTCCAACCTAGACAATTCTATGATTCTATGATCTCTGGGACACAGGTACAGACAGATACACATGCCCCAGAACGCACCCTGCGCATGCACAAGGCTCTGTTGCAAGCACAAAAGCAGAGCTGGGTAACCTCTCTTGCCCGCTGTTTTACTCCAGTTCAAAGCATCTTGAGCAGTTCGGCATTTGATATGCTGAAACTATTACCCCATACTCCCTTCACGCGGGACTCCTCACAGACTCAGAGGAGCTACAGGCTCCCGGACACACAGAGAAAACCCCAGTGCAGCAGTGACCCTACCCCAGCCCCACTCCAGACCGAAGCAGAGCAGCCGCTCCTCTGAACTACAGCAGCGGGCAGGATCCTGGGCAGGCTCTGCCTCCTGTAGGTGCCCCGAGTTTGGCACGGCCTGGCCATGCCCACGCAAACCAGGCACACCACTCGCTGCTCAGCTGGCCTCTTAGGAGGTCTCTCTTCTGCTAAACACATCTCCCATAAGAAGACAAGATTTAACGAAGCTACAAGTACCTGCTACAAAGTCCCCTTGCATGCAAAGATCCCAAGCAAGCCTCTAGTTCTCCCTCAAAAGAAAAAATGGAGAAACTCCTCCAAAATAACCAGCAATTCCCCCAAATAAAAATTTCAGCGAAAAAAACAAGAGACTGCAGTTACTCTTCTCAGACAGAGATCTCCTCCGCTTCTCCGGACTTCAGTGGCCTTTAGCTTCTGAGGGAGGGACTCCCAGCTCAATCTTTTGAACTCTTTTTCAATCGATTGCTTTCCACTCTAACTGACCTGCTCTGTGCAACCAGGGAGACCCACACGACAACAAACTGCCTCAAACACTCGCTTAGCAGCCTCGACAGAAGAAAAACCAACAAGTTGCAGGTGCGGGAGGGGAGCAGCGCGGCCTGGCCCGGCCTGGCCCAGCGCGGCCCCGTGGCCGAGGGCGTGGCGGCCCCGGCAGCGCTCTGGGGGGACCAGACGCCTCGGCGGGGCAGCGCTTTTCCGGAGTCCTCACTGGGCAGCCATCACCCGCAACTTCCAGAGAGAACAACTGCGCACAACACTCCCTCTCCCCTCCCGCCCGCCATTTTCCCTTTGCCTTCCCACTCTTCTCTCTCCCTCAGTTTTCCAAATGGCAGCTTAAAGACACGATGCCAGGAGGCTCACAGCCCAAAGTTTACTTACACTTCAGCAAGGTTAGCTCGGTTAATAAATGTTAATTGTTGGTTGAACTCCTCCGGTGGCCTTTCCCCTCAGTTCTGCCATTGGCATCCCATGGACCTGAGTCGCCTCAACCCTGGGATGTGACAGCAACGTGTCCCCAGAGGAAAGCGGTCCCCATTTTCAAAAGAGGCCTAGCGGTCCTCATTCTACAAGTGAAACAGCTGAGGAACAAAAAGGAAAAAGGACTTGCCCACATTCATCTAGAAGTTCACTGGCAGATATAAAACCTGTGCTACTATGGTTTTGTGCCCACTCCATGATGCTGCTTTCTACCCCTTGTCCACCTGCAACCTTCTCCAAGCTGCTTGCATGAGCAGCTTTCCTGACCCTCTAGAAAAATGTAAGCCACACCTGGCCATTACGGTGTTAATTCCCCTGTATTTCTTTGCCTTCTCTTGCAAACTACAAGTCTTCTCCCTGACAAGTTGTCTCGGTCACTCAAGAAAACTGGAGAGTGGGCTGCCAAGGATCAACATTTATTGGGTGGTGCTAGTAGTGAACTAATGCAGAGGCATACACTGTGTATCCCAGCAGTAATTAAGTTTACAACAGTAGGAGGCCATGAATGGAACAGAAGACAGCGGGGTGATTTTTGATGCCACATGTCCACCTTTTCCTTCTTCCCCTGCCTCCAAAGTCCAGCAGGTTTGGCTTGCTTTTCTTTTCTTCCTTCCCTCTGACAAGTCACTGGGGGTACTATCTGAAGCAGCCCACTGCCACTCTAGCCATTTCCTGAAAAGAACCATGGTGAGCATGAGGCAGAGAGCACAGGAAATCAGGGAATGAAAAGAAGCACGAGGAATCAAAGAGAGAAAAAGGCAGAGGAGTCAAACAGACACCAAGAACCACAAAGGAAGAAACATCGACCAGAGGGAACTGATTTGCCTTGGTGAGGAGTCCATCAGACTTTGTGCTCTGTAGTCCCAACTGGCCTTTGCCCAGTCTTTCCCACGGTCTTCTCCTCCAGTCACTCTTCCAAGCTGTCTCATCTGCTTGCGTCACAGCAGAAATTATCTTTAGTCCTTGCAGAACCCCTGAGAATTCTTGAGCATGTACGAATTCACATCTCCTCACAGCCCACTGCTCTCTGTCCCTCCCATTTCGAAAGGAATGGCTGTTAAGAGAGGAAGGGAGTGAAAAGGAACATAACGAGGGGGTATCAAAAGTGATTCATGTACCAAAGTGCATGTAGAGCAAGGTGCAACGAGGCTTAGACAGACAGACGCGTAATAGTGGAGAGAGAGATGTGTGCGTACAGAAAAATGGAGGAAAGCAGTGAAATGAGACATCATGCAACAAACCACTTTTCCTTCCAGGTCACGTTCATCACTGTAAGATCACCAGCTGGCAGTTAAGACAGGGAATTGCATGCAGTCCACCGGCTGGCTACACCCAAAATTGTTTCTTACCAGGCAGCTGGTCGGTGTCTTCAGAGCAGAGACCAAAAATTGTCTCCTGCTGAATTCCAACTAGTGTCATCTAGTTCTGCAGTAGGAGAATAGTCACCATGCACGGTAAACAGTCATCATATGCTGCCAGGGGAGACTGTGCGGGGGTCAGAAATCACCATGTGGTGTCAAAAGTCACCGTTGTTAAAGGTCACTTTGTGGGGTCAAAGTTCACCGTGTGGGGTCAGGGATCACCATGTGGAGTCAAAGGCCACCAAGTAAAGTCAAAGGTCATCATGTGGGGGCCAAAGGTCAGTATGTGAGGTCAAAGGTCACAGAATCACAGAATCACAGAATCGTAGTGGTTGGAAGGGACCTCAGAGATCATCGAGTCCAACCACAAAAAAAAAAACCAAAAAAACAAAAAAACAAAAAAAAACAAACCAAAAAACAAACACAACGACAACAAAAAAAACCAAACCACCACCCACCACCTAAACACACAACAACAACAACCAAACCAAAACCATCACCCACCCACACAGCACCCCACCACAAACCAACAATCTCGGGCACTAGAGCATGCCCTGAAGAACCATGTCTACACGTTTCTTAAATACCTCCAGGGATGGTGACTCCACCACCTCCCTGGGCAGCCCATTCCAATGCCTGATAACCCTTTCAGTAAAGAAATGTTTCCTAATATCCAACCTGAACTTCCCCTGGTGCAACTTGAAGCCATTACCCCTTGTCCTATCGTCTGTAACTTGGAAGAAGAGACCGACCCCCACCTCTCTACAGCTTCCTTTCAGGTACTTGTACAGAGCGATAAGGTCTCCCTTCAGTCTCCTCTTCCCCAGACTGAACAACCCCAGCTCCCTCAGCCTCTCCTCGTAAGACTTGTGCTCCAGACCCCTCACCAGCTTCGTTGCCCTTCTCTGGACCCGCTCCAGCACCTCAATGTCCCTCTTGTGGTAGGGGGCCCAAAACTGGACACAAAACTGGACACAAGGTCACCTTGTGGGGGGCCAAAGGTCAGTATGTGGGGGTCAAAGGTCACCTTGTGGGGGTCAGGGCTCACCATGTGGGGTCAGAGGTCACCATGTGCTGTAAAGGGTCGCAATACGGGGTCAAAAGTCACAGTGTGATGTCAAAGGTCAGTATTTGGGGTCAAAAATTACCCTGTGGATTCAGAGATCATCATGTGAGGCGAAAGGTCACTGTGGAAGCCCAGGGCCAGTGTGTCGGCTCACGTCCCTTTGTGGTGTCAGAAGTCACCTTGTGGTGTCAAAGGTCATCACAGTGTAGGGTCAAAGGTCACCATGTGGGTTCAAAAGTCACTGTGTGGAGTCTGGGGTCACCATGTTGGGTCAGAGATCAGCATGTTGAGGCCCCATCTGGAGTAGTGTGTCCAGTTGTGGGCTCCCCAGTTCCAGAAAAACAGGCAAGTGCTGGAGAGGGTACAGCAAAGGGCCACAAAGATGATTAATGGCCTGGAGCATCTCTCCTACGAGGAGAGGCTAAGCTCAGCCAGTCAGGATAAAGTATTAATGAATAAAAGTTGAAAAATTGCACATGCCTCTATTTTTTGTGCACCCGATTCAGCGCTGTTTCATAATTCCTAATTTTCATGCAATGTTCCGTTTTAATAAAATTTTTTAACATTTCCTTCAGTGACTTTGTCCTCTTTAAATTCTAAGATGTGAGTCGGCACTTCACACAAGGACAGGCAGCTGCTGTAGAGGGTGCAGGCAAAGAGCGGCAAGATGTTGAGGGGCCTTAGGAGGAGAGGCTAAGGGACTTGGGTCTTTGTAGTGTGGAGATGAGAAAGCTGAGGGGGGATCTGATCAATGCTTCTCAATCCTTCATGGCTGGGTGCCAACAGGACGGGGCCCGTCGTTGTTCCGTGGTGCCCAGCCATAGGAGAAGAGGAAGTGGGCACAATCTGGAAGAGACCAAGTCCCACCTCAACAGGAGGAGGAACTTCTTTGCTGTGAGGGTGGCAGAGCACTGGAATCGGCTGCCCAGGGAGGTGGTGGAGTTGGCTGCTTTGGAGACATGCAAAAGCCACCTGGGCCCGTTCCTGTGCAACGTGCTCTAGGTGGAGCTGCTTTGGCAGGGTGGGTTGGAGGAGCTGATCTCTGGAGGTTCCTTCCAACCCCATGGGATTCTGGTATTCTGTGAGGGGTCAGTGGGGTCAGAGGTCACCATGGGAGTTCCAGGGTCACTATAGGGGGTCAAAGGTCACAGTTTTGGGGGTGAGGGGTCCCTGTGTGGTGTCAGGGGTGACCCTTGGGATCGTGTGTGGGGTCAGAGGTGACTGTGTGGGGTAGAAGGTCCCCATGTAAGTGCCAAGGTCACCGGGTGGGGTCAAAGGTCACCTTTTGGGTCAGGGGTCAGCGTGTGGGGTGGTGTCAGAGGTGACTGTGTGGGGTCAGGAGTAACCATGTGGAGTCAATAGTCAGCATAAGGGCTAATAGTCCTCATGTCTTGTGTCACAGGTCACCATGTAGGGGTCAGAGGTCAGGATGTGGAGGACCCAACTTGACCGTTTGGGTCAGGGGTCACCGTGTGGAGGTGAGACGTCACCATCTGGGGTCAAAGGTCACCTGGGTAGTGTGAGGTGTAACCATGTGGGGTGTCCCTGTGTGGTGTCAGAGGTCAGGGTGTGGTGTCAAAGGTGACAGCCTGGGTGTCAGAGATGACCGTGTGGGTCAAGGGTGAGCATGTGGGGTCAAAGGTCACCATGTAAGGTCAAAGGTCACCATGTGTGTTCCCAGCTCATTGTGTGAGTCCAGGCCCACCATGTCAGCTCCGGTGTCCCGCTGTGGTGTCAGAGTTGCCCAGGTAAGGTCCAAGGAGACCGTGTGGGGGGTCTAAGGTCACTTTGTGGGTGGAAAGGTCACTGTGTGGAGTCTGGGGTGACTGTGTGGGGTCAGAGGTAAGCATGGTGAGGCCCCATGTGGAGTAGTGTGTGTAGTTGTGGGGTCCCCAGTTGCAAAAGACCAGACAAGTGCTGGAGAGGGTAGAGCAGAGGGCTGGCAAGATGTTGTCATCCTTCTTCACTCTTCAGCTCACTCTTCAGCAGACGGGGACTGCTTGGCCTCTACTCTTCCTCCTACTTTCCCTGCCTCTGGGGCTTCCCTTTGCCAGACGGTATGCTTTTCCAAGCTCAACTGAAGAAGGCATCAGCCTGCTCCTGGCTCCACACGCGCATTCTCTTAGTGCTTGTCACCATTGGCTCTGAAATAGATGCAGAAAAATACAAATCAAATCCTGGGTCCACTTTTATCTTTTCTGTTAGGTACTCTTGCAAGGGTTTTTGGAGCTGAAAAACTCATGATGTTTCCGGCAAGTCTCAGGCTCCTTCTTGGAGTCATTCTCGTTGGAGGAAGTAGGAGAGAAGAGTTACACGATGCTATGCCCAGGGTTCTGCAGGACAAGCTCTGACCTAGGGCTGAGGGCTCCATGCAGGAGAGCCGCTCTCTGCACTGCTGCTCTCAGGCCCGTGCAGGAGTCAGGGCCAGAGACAGNCGTTGGAGGAAGTAGGAGAGAAGAGTTACACGATGCTATGCCCAGGGTTCTGCAGGACAAGCTCTGACCTAGGGCTGAGGGCTCCATGCAGGAGAGCCGCTCTCTGCACTGCTGCTCTCAGGCCCGTGCAGGAGTCAGGGCCAGAGACAGGCACACCTACAGCATCCCTCTGGCAGGGACTGAAGGCCCCAGGCTGAGCCCAGACCCATCCCCTGGCCCCATTGGCAGGGGACCATGGAGGTGGGGGGTCCGGCAGGCCGGTCCCAGCCACGGAGCCCTCTTGTGTGGCAAGTGTTCAAGTCCCTTTACAGCCTTCTCAAGTGCTGGGGCCCAGAACTGCACACAAGACTCAAGCTGGGGAAGCACCAGCGCTAAAGACAGCGGCACAATCACCTCTTCTGACCACCTGCTCATGCCATCTTTCACGCACCCCAGCATGTTCTTTTGCCCTCTTGGCTGCCAGGGCACACCGCTGGCCTCCTGGAAACCAGCACCTCCACCTCTTTTGCTGCAGGGCTGCTCTCCAGCTACCCCTCTCCCGCTTTAGACTTGTGCCCGCCATTACTCCTTGCCAGATGCGCAATCCACAATTTGGTCTTCTTCCATTTCATGCCATTCAGCAGAGCCCAGTGCTCTCATCCACCCAGATCCCACTGCAAGGCCTCTTCTTCCCCACGTCAACAGCACCTCCCAGACAACCTCTCAGCAGCCAACTTACGCTGCATTCAACTCCTGCATCCAGAGCACAGAGAAAAGCCTGGAAAAACACCCCCAACTATAAACGAGCTGCTGCCCCCAGAACCCCCAGAGCCCCTTCCGCAGGGCTGCTCTTCAGACACCCCTCTCCCCACTTACACTCCTGCCCACAGTTCCTGCCTCCCAGTGCAGAATCCCGCACTGTTACTGCTTCAACTTCACGCCACCGGGGATTGCCCACTGCTCCAACCTCTCGAGAGCCTTCTGCAAGGCCTCTGGTCCCTCAGGAGGCTCAACAGCACCTCCCGGTTGGGCATCACCAGCTCATTCATAGGGCATTCACCTACAAAATCCAGGGGAGCAACTCTTCCCAACGTT
>QJSC01000488.1:0-107653 GCA_003697955.1 Calidris pygmaea
AGCCAAAGGGCCGTGCCACTGGCTTCTCTTCCAGGGCCAGCAGAGCTGCAGACACCAGCGGCGGGGGAGAAGACCCAACAAGAGGAAGCGTTGTAAATAGTTCTACAGAGTTGTGTTTTCTTCAGTAGTTTTAGAGAGTTGTGTTTGTTGTTAATGGTTTTACAGAGTTGCTGTTTTGTTGTTAATAAAGAGTTCTATGGATGTTCTTCAGACCCAAGCTCTCTCTGTGTTTCCTTGATCACCCATGGCGTTTGCAGAGCTGTGGTTTCCACTTGCTGGGGGTTCCTGGGGCTGGGGGGGCTGTAACAGCTGCCCCAGGGGGCAGGGGGTCCCTGTGCACAGAGGGGTCCCGCTGATTTAGGGGACAACATTGGGCACCAGCGGGGTTCACAGGCTGCTGGAGGAAACCTTTAGGTTCCACTTCCCATCTTGGATCCCGTCTAGGATCTCTTTCCTGTTGCTAATTTATGGTGATGTTAATTGGTCATCTTGAGTCATTCCAAGTCCCTTGGGAATTAAGGTACAGACTCTTTCTTGAGAAAAAAAATCCAGGTTAGGATTCTCCCTATGAAATCATGATTTCACATGCTTAAAGCATCTAGAGTTTGAACAGGAGCTAAACAACATGAATTTGCATTGGGCTCTCCTGGCACATTTTTGCACACAGTCTCTTAATAGTAACAGTTTTAGAAACTCAGGATCTGCTGCTCCTGAGCCTTATGTTTGCTAGACTTCATAAGAGCTCCAACCTCCAGTAAACACACGATCTCAAGTCTTCCAAGGAAAACCTAACTTATATATTTATATACACTCACAAATAGACTTCTCTACATATTTAATACATGAGTTCTGTAAGCCATCTGGCATGAATTTAAACAGAAATGTGGAGGGAAAAAAGAGGTCCTGATCCACTACCCAACATACAAAATGCCAATAAAGCATCACTAACAGAGAAGCACTGGTTGCTAGCCCCTCTCAAAACCACTCTTGACAGATCTCCACCCAAAAAAAACCCGTTTCAAACCAAAGAAAAAAAGCACACTTATCATAACATGCCATACGTTGATCACACAATAGAATTTTAGGTAAATTCAGGGTGCCAGCTAGCCCTTTCATCTTTAACTTCTGTAAGACTGCAATTCTTTAAGAATTAAGTCAAAAGTTTCTGGGTTACGTATCAGAGGACAGACCAACTCAGGTGGTTCTGGGGTGGTCCTGTGACTAAGACCACCTGAATAGACTATGAAGTAGCTGAAAATATCTTTAAATAGCTGGAAAAAGCCTCAATAGCAAACCCTGGCAGGCTTCGTCTCCACAGCTCTGGCATCTGCTGGAAGGGCAGTAGGTTTGTGCAAATGAATCCAGGCTTATGGAGACCATCAAGGCCAGTTTCTTGCCGCTGGTGGTCAGCGAGCCAACTAANTTGAGCACCCATGGCGTTTGCAGAGCTGTGGTTTCCACTTGCTGGGGGTTCCTGGGGCTGGGGGGGCTGTAACAGCTGCCCCAGGGGGCAGGGGGTCCCTGTGCACAGAGGGGTCCCGCTGATTTAGGGGACAACATTGGGCACCAGCGGGGTTCACGGGCTGCTGGAGGAAACCTTTAGGTTCCTCTTCCCATCTTGGATCCCGTCTAGGATCTCTTTCCTGTTGCTAATTTATGGTGATGTTAATTGGTCATCTTGAGTCATTCCAAGTCCCTTGGGAATTGAGGTACAGACTCTCTCTTGAGAAAAGAAATCCAGGTTAGGATTCTCCCTATGAAATCATGATTTCACATGCTTAAAGCATCTAGAGTTTGAACAGGAGCTAAACAACATGAATTTGCATTGGGCTCTCCTGGCACATTTTTGCACACAGTCTCTTAATAGTAACAGTTTTGGAAACTCAGGATCTGCTGCTCCTGAGCCTTATGTTTGCCAGACTTCATAAGAGCTCCAACCTCCAGTAAACACAAGATCTCAAGTCTTCCAAGGAAAACCTAACATATATTTATATACACTCACAAATAGACTTCTCTACATATTTAATACATGAGTTCTGTAAGCCATCTGGCATGAATTTAAACAGAAATGTGGAGGGAAAAAAGAGGTCCTGATCCACTACCCAACATACAAAATGCCAATAAAGCATCACTAACAGAGAACCACTGGTTGCTGGCCCCTCTCACAACCACTCTTGACAAATCTCCACCCAAAAAAAAAACCCGTTTCAAACCAAAGAAAAAAAAGCACACTTATCATAACATGCCATACGTTGATCACACAATAGAATTTTAGGTGAATTCAGGGTGCCAGCTAGCCCTTTCATCTTTAACTTCTGTAAGACTGCAATTCTTTAAGAATTAAGTCAAAAGTTTCTGGGTTACGTATCAGAGGACAGACCAACTCAGGTGGTTCTGGGGTGGTCCTGTGACAAAGACCACCTGAATAGACTATGAAGTAGCTGAAAATATCTTTAAATAGCTGGAAAAAGCCTCAATAGCAAACCCTGGCAGGCTTCGTCTCCACAGCTCTGGCATCTGCTGGAAGGGCAGTAGGTTTGTGCAAATGAATCCAGGCTTATGGAGACCATCAAGGCCAGTTTCTTGCCGCTGGTGGTCAGCGAGCCAACTAANAAGACCACCTGAATAGACTATGAAGTAGCTGAAAATATCTTTAAATAGCTGGAAAAAGCCTCAATAGCAAACCCTGGCAGGCTTCGTCTCCACAGCTCTGGCATCTGCTGGAAGGGCAGTAGGTTTGTGCAAATGAATCCAGGCTTATGGAGACCATCAAGGCCAGTTTCTTGCCGCTGGTGGTCAGCGAGCCAACTAAGGGAGATCTGCTGGATCTGTTACTCAAAAAAAAAAAACCAAACAAAGCTGATCAAAGACGGGAAGGTAAAAGCAAGGCAGCCTTTCCTCCAGAGACTGTTAAGTGTAAGGTCCTTGACTGCCCATGCAGTAAAGCAGCCAAAGTTTTTCTGGAGCTGTATCAAGAAAAAAAGGAGCCAGCAGGTCAAGAGGAGGGATCCCTCTCCCCTGTTTGGCAGTTTAAAGACACCTGCATCCAGTTTTGGTTCCCCACATACCAGAGAGCGTTCATCCAAGGGGCCACCAAGACCACGAGGGGGCTGAAGCACAGGACACACAAAGAGACCAAGAGAGACCTGGAGAAGGTGAAGGTGAATTCACTGCTGCCTATGGCTACTTCACACAAGCATGCGGTGAAGATGGAGCCAGACCCTTCTCAGGGGTGCAGAGGGATAAAGTGGGAAGCAACGAGCACAGGCTGCAACACGGGAAATTCCAGTTAGATGTACAGAAAACTATTTTCATCTAAAGGGTGGTCAAATATTAGGAGACAAGCCTAAGGTCTCTGACCCCAGAGATAACCGAAACTCACCTGGGCAAGCTGATCTCCAACCAGATCTACATTGGCCGTGGTATGAGGACAGGGATGAACCAGAGACCTCCATGTGGCCCTCTCTAACTACATTATTCTATGAATGCATGATCCAAGTCCAACAGCAGAATTAGAGCCCTGTACTTCAGGACAGCAGATGTTCAGCTGTGAAATAGGTTTAGAGAAGCCAAAGCCCAGCCAGAAGAAACTAATGAGGAATAAAGAAGGACAACACCCCATCCCTGTTCTTCTACTGCATTTGTTCTACCACAGTGACATTTTCTATCATCACTATTCTGCCACATGCAGCTCTGTATGACACAAGGTGACCATCAACTACCTTTAGGTGTGTACTGCAACTGTGTCTGTCTGCGTGGAGCTCAGTGCACATTTAAAGGATAATCCCTTTTGGCATTTGTGGGACCCAAATTCAGTTAGAATTGGTGCTTTTTAGAGGTCGATGCAAAACAAAGCAGTGAAAAGAGTTGCATATTGAGCAATGCCTTGTTTACTCATCCCCTGTTTTTCCTTCCTCCAACAGTTCACACTCTACACCATCTGTTTTAAATGCTCACTGACATCACATCGGGTGCTTGGGCATGATTCTCAGAGCACTTCAAGTGTGTTTTAACACCATCCCAAACATTTCTCCTTCTCATATCCAGGAAGAGGTGGCCTCCTGTAACATGTTGACTGAAGAGGACAGTGGAAAGAGAGGACCTCCATGACACACATGGAAATATCTCTTTGGGCAGACAGGGGACTGTTCTTCCTGCAAGATTCAGCCCTTCAAATATTTAAATAACCTGAGGAGCAGCTTTTCCCAGCTCAAGGATATGATGCAGGCTAGCCACAGCACTGCCTTTTGCCTTGAGGAAACCCCCTGTGGGTACGTTCAGTATTTTCAGTAGCTTAAGGATCACACAAAACTAAAGAAATCCATGGCAAAACCCAAAGCATCTCACTGTACAAAGCAAGTCAGGCCACAGTCAGATCTTTAATAAAAGCACTTTGAGTCAGTGACAAACAAGGTACAGCAGACATGACAACTCAGAAAGTCAAGTTGGGGGTAGATGTGTGCTGCTGGTGTTTTCAGAGGATCGAACAAGGTCCCTAAACCTCAACCAGCCCCTCAGTGGCTTCTCAGCTGCTCACCTCACACTAGGAAAGCTACTAAAAAAAAAAATTTAAAAAAAAAAAAAAATCACTCTTGCCTCACCCCTCCTTGAGCTGGAATGGAAGAAACACAGAAGGGTCTTTGTTCTCACCAAAACTGATTGAGTCAATTATGCCAGAAAAAATCTCCAGCTCTAACCTGAGTAGGAGATTAAGTTGATTTTAGAGGAAGGAGACCAAGAAACCTATGCTCCTCCCTGCTTCCTCAGTTTTACTATGTGCACTTCAGCTAAGGGCACCTCTGTAGAGAGAAGCCCAACACTGCCAGCCTCCTAATTCATCTAATTTGAGCAGGGCACAGCAGAAAGCACCTCCCTGGAGAAACTGTTCCACATCTTAGTCTGTTCAAAGAGGCTGTCAGCCGCATGTCTGACAAGAGTATGCATTTTCATTAGCCATCTTCTGCCCTGCTCCACATTTGTGCATTAGGAGCCAATGAAAGGTGCACAGGATCCTTTTTACCATGACATCAGCTAAGTAACCAATTTAATTCCAAGAGTCAGAGTGATCCTTTTACTAACAAACAAGGCCCTGAAGCTCCCTTGGTTAAGGGAAGGGGACCTTCAGCACTGAGAGGAGTACAGCAAAGGGTTTGTTCTCAGAAGCCCAGCACACACAAGAGCTTTGGAAGGTTGTAATCTCTGCACTTTGGTCTTTGGGTAGTGCCACCTGCTCAGTATCTGTAGTGGTCTGGCTTGAATGGCCCATCTCTCGATAAGCCGAGGTATTTGGCCTGTTTGTCACTCAGCTTCGTCAGCTTCACACACAGTTTATCCAGATGAGCAGCAGCCACAGCTTCATCCAGCTGGAAAACAAAACACCCAGACAAGAATATTAGCAGAAAAGAGTCCTATTAGTTCAGGAAGTCACAGTCAACAGTGAGGAATGAATATCCCCAAGGAGGATCTAACATGCTGACACAGATGAGGAGCAAGACTGCTCTTTTCCTCCCAACACACCTCACCCGCTCAAGCGCAGAGGCTTCTGCTCTGAGCAGAGAACTGCGTTCAGATGGAAAAGCCCCCTCTTTTCGAGGGAGCCAAGTTAAGCTTAAGTGAGACAGACAACTTTGTATGATCAAGCCTGTTTCAATCTCATTTACACATTCACATGCATCCAACAAGGACAGAGATCAAACTATTCAGAGATAAGAAAAACCCGTTTGGTAGATCGGTAAAGCCCCAGTCACATTTCCACTACAAAGACACCTGGACAGAAATGCAAACTCAAGGGATTGAAAAAGGTGTAAAGGTCCAAGACGGGGAAGTGCTACAGGAGATCGGTACAGAAGAGCCAGAAAACAATCAGTAAAATGGCAAATTAGCTGTGATGTCAGAGGAGAATATACAGCAATAAAGGATATTCACAGAGAAAGGACAGGACTAAGAAGGGATCGGGTGCTGCCAAGTTACAAAAGGACCGGTTTGACCACCATTTGTAATTCCTGCAAAATACAAGTAATCATTGCTAAGGAAACAGATATAAGTTCTGTGCTTCCAGCAGCACAGAAAGGCCTGGCAGTATTTCCCCCAAAATAGTTAAATAGATGTAAAAGGCTGAAATATTTGAAGGGCAATAAATCAACAAAACAATCAAGGGCCAGATCTTCCTAAATGATTCAGTAACTAGTCCTAGATTTCCCACTCACAGGGAGTGTGGTAACAAGCAACTACTCTGAAATAATCCCATTGTAACAAACCTGGTAAAGTGCTACATCTGTACAGAGTATAACTCACTGCAGCTCAAGCTGCTCAGAGCAGAACTGCCAACGTCTCCTGAGAACCAACACAGTCAGAGATGTACAAGACAAAATTAAAAACGTAATTGAAGAGGCTGAAGAATGTGCAAGTGAAGCATGAAAGCTGCCAAACACTACGTAAGCGTCAAGAAAATCACAAAAGAAAGAAAAGCTAACCGGAAGGACTCTGTTTAGAAGGGAAACAAGTATTTAAGCTTAGTAGATCCTGCCCGGAAAAGAAAGGAGAGTTATAAATTGAATGCATATCTGGTTGACCAGACTGACACGTGAAGATCTGACAGGTGCATTTCCAGCAAGTTTAAGACAGATTACACCCACTTGAAAAGGAGCTGAGTCCCTGACATTTCCCAGGTTCTCAAACTGCAGCAGAGATGTGTCATTTCACAGCTGCTTCAGCCTGGGGGCTTCAAGATTTAGATAAAAAGGCACACAAATTTAGGTAAAGGTAAGCTGACATTGTTACCTAAAAATCAGACAGCTGAGCACGAGGACAGACAGATTTGGTGCCAAGAACATGGACACAACAGTTTGCCTGGATTTCCAGAACACACATTGCAGAAATGTGTGCGTGTTTGTAATACCTGATCACCAAAGTGATAGTCTTGCACCCAAAGTGCAGTGTAAGGTACTTGGTAATTCTTAAATTTTACATTTGGACCTCAAAGCTACTACACAGAACAAGGAAAGATACTGGCCAGAAAATTATTAGAGAAAGCTCTTCTGCCCATCTTTTGTTGGTTCTGACAAGGCAACTGCTTTATTCTTTGAAATTCTCTCTGGAGGGCAAAGGGCAAAAGCGCATTCTGTCACAGCATACGACCCTGAGAAGATCACTGCCATATGCTCCATCAGCATGTAACTCTGTAAGGAACTGAGCTGGGCATTACTTCTCATTTCCAGTCCAAGTACGTTTACTAAAACTTGTTATTCAGGAAGAGGATGAAGCCACATTTTATTAGCAACACTGGACTATCAGTTTCAAGAGAACTGTCAGCAGAACTTCCCCTTTGAAGATGATTACGTGTCAGCTTGCTGATCAACTCCTACACCTTATTTCTGGTATGCTTGGCTTGATCATTAACGGATGGTCCTTGAGCAAACACTTTATAAGTAAGCCCAAACAGACACATTCTACTTCCCAAAAGAAAAGTAGTTTCAGATTTAGTCTCACACCTGGTTGCATTCCAAAGGCAGTGGGATTTAACTCCAGCATCTTTTTCAATGACCATCTCAAATTCTCAAGCTTGTTTTGGAAAATTAAAACCAGGTTAGTTTTATAAAAGGAATTTGTGAGTTGTGACATGATCCAGATTTTTCCAAGAACAAAGAATGCAGAGATAAGTTTAAAGGGAAAACCGAGGGAATCTGTCATTAATATTTTGTGAAGCTATTAGGACCAGATTGTGATAAGCTCTGCTCAGGTGCAAATGGGACCCAGACTCTACCAACCACAGTAAACGCGATTCCTAGTTTCAAATCCAGCTTCAACTCTCCCCCGTTAGATTTCCCTGTTAGACAGGCATGTGAAAGCTTGCTGTGAACGTTGACACCCAGAAGAAGGAACAAGTTGGCTGGGAGAAGCTCCCTGACCACCCTGAGGCAGCAGAGGGCTTCCCAGCACCTCAGAGAAGAACCCCAGGTCAAGCCAAAGAGTGACTGGACTTTCTTATGGCATGTGACAGACAAGTCCCAGTTCTGCACAAGAGTTTAGCCACAAAAACCAACCCACTTCAGACTCAGCATGACCAAAGCCAAGCAGTCACCGAGGGACAGAGGCTCCTTGCAACCACACTCAGTAGGAAAGTGAACTCAAGCACAAATGAAACAAATCCACATGATCACGTGCAAAGTTGGCTTCCTTACAGGCTTAGGTCTTTCTGCTATTCTAACTCACCTTCTTTGGCAGAAAATGGACTCCAACAGAGTATTTGTCGCTATTGGTCCACAGCTCGATCTGTGCCAGCACCTGGTTGGTGAAGGAGTTGCTCATAACAAAGCTGGGGTGACCCATGGCACAGCCCAGGTTGACCAGCCGGCCCTCCGCCAACAGGATGATATGACGGCCGTTCCTCAGTGTATAGCGATCCACCTGGGCAGGAAAGAGCAAGAGCAGTGCAATGTCAGGGCAAACACAGCATTTTAAATCAGACAAAGCTTGGTGGGCTTTCTTCCCACATCAACAATTAAACAATGGGTTTGCAACACAGACTGCAATTGAGACACCTTTCCCTCAATTCCCAGCCAGGGTTTGGGAAGCCCGTAGCTATTCTGGACATCACACAACTCAAATCTTATCATCTGCTTCATATTTAACCAGTCATCCAGTTCTTCTGGTTTTTCCACATCCACGTTGTCTGAGATGGCTGTGGTGGGGAGCGTGCTGCTAGCATTAAATGCAGTTCATATATGCTTAATTCTAACAATGGGTATGGAGAGACAGGACAGAGAGGGAACACCTCTGTGTGCAACAGTCCAGAGCCTTTGCATCTCAGAGCCAGAGCCCTCAGCCTGCTGAAACGGCTCCCCTGGAACTCTTCCCACATCCATAAAGCATAAGAAACAGCCGTCCTAGCTTCTGGTGTACCCTCCTTTGCTCTCAGGGGGCCAAAGACGACATCCTCTACTCAGACCGATGTCCAAGCTACGGTGGAGATAATAGAACTCTGCACACAGGATCACACCTCAGATGGGCTAAGGAGATGGGTCCTCAGCCGCATGAGAGTCCCACACAGTTCAGAAGATAATGCCACTTAATATGTGCCTCAGCTGCCTGGGCCAGACTGGGCTCCTGCAATGTTAGAGCTGACTCTGCTTCTCATTTGCACCATCACCAACTCTTCTCTCCTCTGCCCTCACCCCTGCAGGGGGTTAAAATATAAAAGCCTAGAATGAAATGCCAGTTTCAGTATTAAATACTCAGTATTCACTGCTATTTATTGGTTATGTCACACCAAGCACATGGGACTAGAGCAAACCTTTGGGAAGACTTAAAAGATAATCTATGACCAACTTTGACAAAGGTTAATGCTTCAGAAAAAGCCATTTATCTTACACTGTCATAACACAGCAACTGTGAAAGACCTAAAAGAGTCCCTCCCCACAGCTGTATTTAAACTTTCAGTCTCAAAAGTTATTTAATATAAATCAATACACATCACTTCCAGTTTTATTCTTAAAGCTTTGGCCTGTAAGTTAAGAGTCCTATGAGACAAAGCTTTAATTGTAACAGTACCATCTTCTTAAAAGACACATCTTTGTGCAGGGCTGTAAGCAGAGATGCACTAAGTAAATAAATAGAAACCATTTTATTAGAACAGATATTTCGCCCTCAGAGCAGGCCTGTGCCTCCACCTGCCTTCCCCAGCCACACTTCAATCGCAGCACTATTTCCTACTTTTTGGGTTCATATAACAGATTATTATGTTTTCAGCACAACATATGCAGACAGTAACCGCCTCAAACAGAAGCCCTGAATAACCTTCTTAATTTCTCCTGTGCAAGAGCAGAACAGCAAGGCAGGGTTAGTAACAACGCTCACCACTGAGCAGCTGCAATATTCCTTAAGGATGCCAGTTCTTTATTATGGACCACCAGTGACAATGCTCAGTCCACCCCAAAAATATGCCAGTTTTTACACCTTGGACTAGACTGCACCTCATTGCACCCAATACACCTGTGACAGACTGGCTCCTTCAACACAGAGCACATAAAGAAGGGACTAATAACTCTGCCAACAGAGACACAATTTTTCATATGGATTTTAAGAGCCACATTGAATGGCCATGTGCAAGCAGTTTGTATGTTACCATATTAACATCCCATTTAGCCTCCAACAATCATAGAATCACAGAATTGTCTGGGTGGGAAGGGATCTTTCAGATCGTCTAGTCCAACCATCAACCCAACACTGACAAAAACCATCGCTAACCCATGTCCCTCAGCACCACGTCTGCCCGGCTTTTAAATACCGCCATGTATGGCAACTCCACCACTTCCCTGGGCAGCCCATTCCAAGGCTTCATAACCCTTTCAGTGCAAAAATGTTTCCTAATATCCAATCTAAACCTCCTCTGGTGCAACTTGAGGCCATTTCCTCTTATCCCATCTTATCCCATCGCCTGTTCCTTGGGAGAACAGATCGACCCCCACCTCTCTACAACCTCCATGTTCACTTTTTGAGCAGTCCCAGTTTCAAAACCAAGTGAGCAGAAAGCCAGCAGCTACCTGTGGGCTCCTCCAGGACAAGAGCTGTTGAGCAAAGTCAGCTCCACACTAAGCTCACAGGCAAAAACAGACTTGAACACAGTAAGCAGCTAAGGGTACAACTTCATGCCTCGTTGAGCCTATGTGGAGTGTCTCAACAGCAAACAGGACACTGAACAGACTCTCACAACTACTTAATAAGAGTTTGATGTGGGTGGCCAATAAGCCACAGAGAGATTATGAAAATCAGAAGGGCAGATTGAGATCTACACACATACTTGGGTGTGGTGTGTTTAAAAAAGCAGGAAACCTGCCCCAGAATCCTGCTATCAGCAAGCACTCTCCTTTAAGAGGTAACTAGATAGAAGACCCCTGCAAGTCAGACAAAGCCTGGTTTATGTTCTCCCTCAATGCAGTTTTGATTTACTTCAGTTTTGTTTCTCTGCTTTGAGACACACAGCTGAAAAGCTGAAATTTTTATATCCCTATTTTCCTGCGTAGCACCAGCCACAGCTTGAAGTAAACACACAGTGAGAACACAAGCTGAGCGAGGATAAAACATCTCACCTTGTCTGCCCACACAGAGACTTCTGGTCTACACAGGTTTCTAAAATGAAGCCACTGAGTCTGGGAGAGAAGCCTGAGTCTGGCAGAGCTCCAGACAGCCTTTCCTGAGGCTTCAATCTCCAAGTTTAAAAAAAGAAAAAAAGCTTTGAAAACAGGGGTGTGAGTTTTTTCAAACCTTGACAGAATCCCAGAAGACATTCCCTTGAGATTCCCTCCAGTGCTGGCACTCTGCACCAGGACTAAGACTCTTGTGCAGAGCAGCACGTGAGCAAGCAGCTTCCCAAGAGGAAATTCAGATCAGCCACCAAGCAACCTACGGGCTGCATACTTAAGTTTTATATGGTCTCCAGCAGTCTGTTCCATACTCATCTAACTTACATTTTGAAACTGAGTTATGGCGCTGTTTTCAGAGGGCTGTCAAAAAACAAAAGTCATGTTTCCATACCTCTCTACCACACCCCAAACATCAACATTGATTTCCTGTATGGAATGAACTTGGTGCAATTAATGATCTACACAACACCACTAAGGGGTAGGTTGCTGTTTGTCAAGGAAGTAGGAACACACGAAGACAGATGCATCCACACCAGGCACCTCTCGCCAGAGACCACGCTGTACACTTGGGCACCGCCTGGAACCAACTGCTTTAGTATCAACACAAGACTACGACATCCAATTTGTTCCAGGTTAATTGGGGAAGAGCAGAGCAGAACATCCATTCTGATCAGCCCAGAGCAATGCTGACTTTTGAGAAAGCTGGAAACACAAAGTATATGAAGAGAAATACCCCCCCTTTTCTGGAAAGAGACACTGAGTAGCTACTGCTTCCTTCTAGAAGACTGAGGGGTGGGTGTCAGGAGGATGGGGCCAGTCTTGCTTCAGTGGTGCCCAGGGACAGGACAAGAGGGAACGGGCACTAACTTGAGCATAAAAAGTTCCATCTAAACATGAGGAGGAACTTCTTTCCTGTGAGGGTGGCAGAGCCCTGGAAGAGACTGCCCAGAGAGGTGGTGGAGTCTCCTTCTCTGGAGACATTCAAACCCCACCTGGACACATTCCTGTGCAACCTGCTCTGGGTAACACTGCTCTGGCAGGGGTTTGGACTGGATGATCTCCAGAGGTCCCTTCCAGCCCCAGAGCATTCTATGATTCTAGCGAAAGAGCTTGTGCAAGGACTGTCTCACCTGAGGTTTAACATTCACCGCCTCTACTGCGTTTTCGTTCAGCCACTTTGCATCAACTTCCACATCAAAATGGCCAATATTACACACTATGGCATCATCCTTCATCTGCTCAAAGTGCCTGCAAAAAAATAATTATATCAAAAACTAATGCACAAAATGCCTGGCTCACTGACTGCACTTGACTCACACCATGTGTAGGTCTGGTAATCTTCCAGGCATCTGAAGTCTACTGGAAAAAACTCAAGGAAGACTTCTAAGGAAGGACACTTCCCAAGGATGTAAGTAAGAGGTTATCAGAGAGAAAATATTTTCCCAGTATGGAAAGTAAAACTATTTTGTTTAATTGGTCAAAACTGAAATACCCATAGTTATTCTCTTTCCTACATGAAGAAATCATTTTCTTCATGACTTTAAAGTTTCCAGCAGTTTTACATCTCTGGAGACTAACGCCTTACCTACTCCTGCTCCCACTTTATCTGATCTTCCACTACAACATGTACAATTATAATGGCAAAGACAGGAATGAGTTTGCATGGAGTGGAGGGGCTATAAATTGAGATCTAAGAAGCGATAACAAAAAGACCGCGGGGTAGTTTATTGAGAACAGGCTAGTTTCAAGCCTGCTATGTGTACTCACAGATGGAATCACTTTCAACCTTAACCTACCTCCTCTTCTGTTCACGTTTATCTGTCCTAACACAGAATTTATCCCTGATGCTCTCATTCTCCAGAAGTCTATCTGTCCCTCTACACCTTTTGTTCCTCCATCCTTATATGCTGTAAGACAGGAACAATTGCAACATGGCAATATCCAACAGAACCGAAAAAACCAAAGCCCTGATTTCTCACTAAATTGATGCTAAATTCTGATGTCCAGAAATGAGACTGTGTGCTAACCCTCACCATACAGCTGACAAGTTACGATTGTATTTAAATAATTTAACTGTATGGGTATGCTTTCATGAAAGCACATGGCTAGACCATACCTGCCCTGAATAATGTCAGTGCAGCCAGTGGTGGTAACAAAGATATTGCCTTCTTTGCAGGCCTCCTCCATGGTTGTAACTTCATAACCTGAAAAAACAAAAAAAGTTATTCCTCTACCCAACCAGCAGCACTTACTTAAGTGGGCTACAACATTATGAGTAGAAAGTATGGAGAAAGAGAAGTCTGTGCCAACACCTTGGAGGATGCAAGGCAGTGGGCATACTGGTCTTACTAAATACCAATGGAGCACAAAAATATCCATCCCTCACCTATTTCCAATCTGTAGATCTAAACATTCAATGTCTTACGTCCCCAGGTGTAGCACCTGGCACAGCTCTCGGACCAGATTCAGGGAGTCAGGTTTGCAAAGGAAAGAGCTCCCACAACACTTGCAGGCTCTAGCCAGATGTGAGCATAAATGGGATAAACTGGTACTAAGAAGCACAGTTATACGAGGTACCCACAGAAGATGAGTGCAGCCTCCAGAGCACGCCATGAGCACAGCTGGAAAGGCAGACAGCACAGTACTGCTCTCCAAAACCATCAGGTGTTTTACTGGGGAGATGTTCTAGTTAAGTTTTAGCCCACACCGGAGGTTAGAGCTGCACAACTTGAAGATAATGAACCTGTTTCAAACCAGGATTACAGCGCTATGAAACGGGGGATCCTTGCCCCACTACGGTCTCTACAGCCTTGACTCCAAACATCTTCAAGGCCTATACTAATAAACTCCTTCCCTAAATATATAGAAAGAATTCCTACAGTTAAACTAGAGTCACCTCTACCTCAACACAGACAGGGCTGAAACCTGCTGAAATTTTCTTGGCCACCTCTCATTTATTGCTCTACGCTGACATGCGGAGACCCCCACCGGATGCATCAATTCTGCATCTCCTCTGGTTCTCACCCTCCATGGCTGCCTGCAGGGCGTTGATGGGGTCGATTTCGGTGATGATGACTCTGGCTCCAAAGCTCCGCAGCGCCTGGGCGCAGCCTTTGCCCACATCACCATAACCTGCCACGACAGCTACTTTTCCAGCAATCATGACATCTGTAGCACGTTTGATGCCATCGATGAGGGACTCTCTGCAGCCATAAAGGTTATCAAACTTGCTCTGAGGAAGGAAAAGGAACAGTTTCAGAACAGAAGGTCATTCAAGTAAGAATTACTCAGAGAAATAATGGACTTATATGCAAGAGGCTGACAGTCAGCTAAACAGTTTAACCAGTGAAGGATGGGAAGAAGATAACATGCTTTGATGTTTTTATTTATCCAGTTTCAATCTATAGAGTTATACCAGACACAAGTTTCAGCACATCCCTGGTGAGAAGCATTTCATAAACATGTTGTGTCTACTTACTAGGGCTTGGACATCTTAAAAGCTTGTCAGAGGTAACCTGAATTTAGTAGAAGCAGAAACAATTCTCACAGAGGTAGATGCAAGTTCTTTAACCAGATGTTCATGAGTTCTCTGCTGCTGTTTATCAATGAACTGAACCAAGTGCCACAGGTAGGCAAAAGCCACCAGCAGATAATCTGATAATTAGCACATACTCTTATCTTTGCAAGACACCTTCCCATGCACACTGCAGAGTTGTCCACATCAACCACGAGAAATTGGTTCCCGCAGTCCAGGAAGATCAAAATTGGGTCTTCCCCCAGGAAGAGTTACAGTAACACTGCCAGACCTCACCCCTGCTCAGATCTAGAAAAATCCAGCAAGTAGCCATTCACAATACTGGTCACTGCAACCAAGAACCCCTGGATCTCATCTCCTAATGCCCCATCGCACATCATCCTCCTACAGTAACATTAACACATGAGTTTAAAAGCCAGACCTCCAAATCAAAATCCCCTTGCTAAGTCAGATGTCAAATGGTACTACACTTGAACATCTTCCTAAACGCAGAAACACGTATTGCTGTACTGATTTTTGTAATGCTCTTCCTTTTTCTCCTTGGGCCCTTACTTCTGACTAGGAAGATTGGTCATATAAACAGATTTGATTACCTGAAGAGTTACAGAAGCCAAGAATTAAAAAAAAAAAATAAATCTGGCTACCAAAGTCATGCTACGCTTCCCAAAGCAGGGGTATACAGAACTCACCACTCACAGTAAAATCCTAGTCTGAAAGCCTGCCCTGTGCTTTCTACAGCCTTACATTGCCAATCACTCTTGCTTTCACATGACAAGGTAGCACCCTGTCTGCTATAAACTATCTTAAGACTGCACACCTAGATGTGAGTAGGGGCACTGACCCTTCAAATGGGACCTACCTTGCAGCTCTGGCTGGTGTCATCCAGCATGTGTAAGATGATGTTACAGTTTGGTTTGCAGTCTACAACTGTTAACATTTTTAATAATAAAAAAAATGCAAAGTCCACATATAAAAACATTGCAGCTATGACTCCAATGCACGATCTGATCAAGTTACAAGGTTTATTGTATACTGTATGTACTATTGTATATAGTGGCATATCCCTCCCAGCCTCAGAAGCTGGCTGAGGTCTAAAGTGTAAGAAATCATCCTTCAGATCCAGAGGTTCCCGATTCAGTGCCTGTAAGTCTCATCACAGGCACAGCTGTCATCAATATTTCAGAGAATTTCTGTTACCAATCCTTCAAATTCCAAAGCTAGTACTGGTTGGTAATCCTTTTTCCTAGTTCTCCAGATTTCCCTTGCAGTAGAAGCCTTCTTGCAGAGGAAAACAGCATCGTCAGATTTGATTCCTCATCACCAAATTCCCCAATTGCAGTCAAAGCTTTCCAGGTGCTTGTGCATTCCCATGGAGGGAAGGCAGCAGAGTGCCAGATGCAGACATCTGTCCCACCCAAAAATCCATGTGAGTAGCAGGAGGGAAGAACAGAACTGGATGCCACCTGCCTTCTTTCTCCAAATACTAGTGCAGGAACTTGGCACCAAGTGAAAATACCAAAGCGAGAGAGCAGGATTTGTCAGCTCAGTAGTATGTCTTCCTGGAGATCTCTAACTGTGGTTAGTACAAATCTTCTACTACATAAATACCAAACAATTCTTGAAAATAAGCACTAGAATAAAGTGAGCTCAGCCCAAATCCACTCAAGAGGCTTTTTTAGAAACATCTGAATTTCCAAGTCTACTAAACAGTATTAATAGTTATTATGCAGGGGGCACAAATCTAGGTGAAAAGGATGCAGAGAAACAAGCTTCTTCCAAGATCAACTGGATTCCAGCCTACTAGCTGTGAAATAAAAATGCCAGATGCATCTTTGTGAGCAGAAAGGAGATACTCTTCAGATCGCAAACTGCAGAGAAAGGAGGCCAAATGGTGAGAACTGCCATGGCCAACAGGATAATGTTAGTATGGTAAATTGAAATAGATTTAGCAACTAGATTTAAAAAACATCTAGATGCATAAACCTTGAGTACACCTGAAAATCCCACTGTAATTCATCTGCATCCAAAAACCATCAGCACCCTTTAAACACCATTCCCCCTCATCCCTCACTCAGTTCACCAGGATTTGTCTCAGGAAGCAGTAATACAGCTAAGCAAGGAATAAATTCCTCCTGCAACTGCAGAGACACCTTGTCAGATCAACTGACTTTTACCAGCCACAAGCTCATGTAGGTCACACTTTCCCAGCTGGTACCTGTCACCTGCCTGTAGGCTTTAAGCTAACCAGGAGGAGGACATGCCCCTTGCCCCAGGAGCTGACTGTACCCAGGAGCCATAACTTCCAAAGGTTGTTTTCACATTATTAAAATGCAGGAAAACGTATGTCCTTGCATACAAAAAAAAAAAAAACCCTGATGTTCTGAAAATAGAGTATTTACAATGGCATGTCCCATTAGAGACATCATGGGCTCACTTCAAGGATACGGTGAAAATGCAGTCAGTATCCAGGTCAAGAATAGTTCAGCGAGACAAGGAATACTTGGACGGGAATGACAACATCCCAACACCAAACTGGTCAGACAGCAGAACACAGCGGAAGGGCTCCAGCTACATTACCTTGGTGACAGAGTCGTTGACATTTATAGCTGGCACTTTCAGGGTCCCATTGGCCTTCATCTTGTACAGGTTGTGAACTCCAGTGGTTGTCTCTTCTGAAATACCTCTGATTCCTGTGGGGAGAGGAAAAGGATTCACCATAGTTGGAGTTAACATTGCTGCAAAGCAACACATCCAGGTGCCGGGAGCATCCTCCAGAGGCCAAAGTTAAACAAACCCTTTGCAGGAAGCAGGGAAGAGAAAAGAACCCTCATTTGGATCCTCAAACAGCTTCAAACCAGTTTCTTCCCTTACAAGGCAATTAAGAGAGCAGGACAAAAAAATATTCTTTGGAAAAATGGAACAGATCATTTCTAGACCAGGGAATCAGGAAAGACACCACTCGTTTCTCACAAGATAAAAAAAAAATCTTCCGCAAAAAGGGCAAGATGTTCACCTCAGTGATGTTTCTACAGCCTAGTCAATTCTTGCAAGGTGGCTTGAAAGGAGATGATACCTAGATAACCACAGTTAAATCTAAAGCACTGGAATCAACTGAAAAAAAAGTTAAAAATATCAAATGCACAGTTCACCATTCCCAATTGTCCTGTTGTAATCAACTTCAGCTGTGATTAAACAGCCAACACACCCCCTAAAGGTAGATACTAGCTACCTGAAACTTCAGTACTAGCACAATCAAAAAACAGTATTTCAAATATATTCTTGTTTGAAAACAGCCCAGGAGGCAGAGTCCAGAGACAAAGCACTGTCTAAAAACACCATCATATAATGGACTAAGATCCTGGTAAGACAGCAATTGTCACAGCGTTACCTCCCTCCACATCACACCGAAAAGCCAAAGCTGTGAAGGCACCCCCTGCTTTAAGGGTCCTGACCCTTCGTGGACCTTTCAACAGCAACCAATCGTTCAGAAGCATCATCACTGCCCATGACTTCCTGAGACATGAGAGAGAACAGAGATCTGCAACACCTCATTGATAAGACCCCATTATTTAGAAAGCCTGTCTGCACAAAGAGGTAGGCAATTTATGACAAATCAGAATAAATCTGAAACTAAACTATCCAGTCTGGCTGAATTCCCACTGTAGAGGATATGGTAATTATGTTTGTTCTTTAAGGACTGAAGGCACACTGCAAGACAATTATTTTGTTGATGTCTCAACTATTGGGAGAAAATAGAGGAATTCTCTTAAATTAGACTGAAACCACCAACATGAGCAGCATCTCTATAAAGAGATCCATGTGGCACTTGGAGCTAATTCAGATTCACAAGAACAGAGAAAATACAAAAACGATGAATGCAAAGTTGTATGTACACTGGAGATTTATGTAGAGAATATATTGCCCTTCCAGGCAAGTGACCTCTCATGGTGACCTCAGAATACAATCAAAAGGATGCTTCTAGGCAAAAATAATTTTACAGTCATTTTGGTAGAGAAACTCTGAGAAATAAACAACATCCACAAATTGTTCTGTTCGGGCCCTTTTACTGATGAAGCAGGTGACAGCCCAGGTTATCCCACACGAGTGCACATTAACAGACAAAAAATATTGCTCTTTTTCATGTCATTTTTCTTAATTTCTCTCCTTCACTGTGCAACATATAATCACTCCTAATTGCTACACGTTTTCTTGTTAGCCACACTCTACCCACAGTCCTTCCAGCATTTCAAAAAGCTGAGTATTAGCCCCCCTATTTCACAAATGGCAAAAGCAGAGGGGTCACAGGACTAGCCCAAGACAACCAGGCAACGGCAGGGTTCCTCAACCACAGCCCACACACCTCCTCAGTAGCCAATACTACTTTAGGGATGGGCAAGTGGGAACCAACAACAATAAACCCCCAGCAAAATCCCCCAAACTATTTATGTAGTCTGTTAATTCTGGGTGAGAGGTGTCCAGGTGCCACCAAGACCTATGAGAACTTTATAGGACATTCCTTTCTGGATGAATAACTGGAGAATCCTCTCGCTGGACAGCATGAGGAACAAGCAGCCCTGCTGGGAGCAACAGCCTCAGCACAGCCCAAGGTGGGAAAAGGAACAAAGCAAACAAGACCAGCATCTCCAGTTGAGCAGCTGGCTTTGCCCACAGTGGACAATCAAAGATGTCACCCATCTCAGGGGCCTGCAGGCTCCAAGGATGCTCCTTGAGGCCAGACCAGGACCCTGCAAGGGCACCGGAAGGCAGGAAGGCCAGAGTGTTTCAAACCCACAGGTACCTGAACCCTGCACGCACCCATGGGTGCCATGCCTCCCAGGCAGGGCTCTTCAGCAGGCACTTGCATCCCTTGGGCACCCAAAGGTGCTGTGCACCCAAGCATGAGTCCCTAGCAGGTATCTGCACCCTCTGGGCACCCAAGGGTGTCATGCCTCCAAGGCACAGGTCCCTGCACTTTCTAGATACCCAGGGTGGGCCATGCCTCCCAGGCACGGGTCCCTAGCAGGTACCTGCATCCTCCAGACACCCAGGGGTGCTGTGCCTCCCAGGCACAGGTCCCTAGGAGGTCCCTGCACCCTCCAGGTACACAGGGTGAACCATTCCTCCGGAGCACGAGTCCTTGGCGGACACCTGCTCCCTCTGGGCACCCAGGGGTGCTGTGCCACCCATGCATGGGTCCCTAGCAGGTCCCTGCACCCTCCAGACACCCAGGGGTGCCATGCCTCACAGTCACGGTTCTTCAGCAAGTGTCTGCATCCTCAGGGCACCCAAGGGTGCCGTGCCTCCCGAGCAGGGCTCCTGGGAGAAGGCAGGCAGGTGCTTTGCCCGTACCCTTTGGGTTTGCTCCTCCTGCAGGAGCAAGAGCCCCGGGGACCGCCACCGGGAACCCAAGGGCTCAAGTCACCCCCCAGACAGGGGAGGAATGGGGGCGAAAGGGAGAAAAAGGGAATCCCAAATTTCTCCCGGAGCTCCATTAAGTGAGGAAGGAGGAAGCTCGTTTCGGGCACCTCCAAAGCCCAGGCCTCGGGCCCGGGACGCGCCGCTCGCCCCGGCGCCCCCGGCCCCATCCGGCAAACACGTGACCCGCCACGAGACACAGCCCCCGGCGCGCGCTCCGCGGAGCAACAGCGGCCCCTGGCGCCGGCACGCGCGCACACACACACAGAGGAGGCCCCAAAGGCCACCTCCCTGATGCCCCAGGTGTCATTTATAGCTGGTCTGAACCACTCTGTACCTCCACTAAAAGCACTGCCCACACCGCTCCACTGGGTGACTTAAGTGACTGGAGAAAAGCAAAGGACCCAAAGCAAGGAAAAGGCTGAATTAAATTGAAAAAGCCTCACCAAACACCCAGACCTGTTTTGCTCCCTTTTTCCTACCTCCCTATTTCTCACCTAATCAATGAGCACGTCTGCAGCAATGGATGACAAATGATCTGCTCTTCTCCATCCTTTCCCAACAGCAGTCTTCTGCATAGATGCCAGACACCTCCCCTGCATGAGCTCAGACGACTTTCTCCTTTGTTCAGTTCTACATTTCCCCCCTCCTCCTACCTTTATTTATCTTGGTTTAAGGGCATTTAGTTTAGTGGAATAAGCCAGAAGGACAAAGGCCATTCTGCCCTCTAACTGCCATCGCCATGACGGAGGGGGAAAGCTTGCTGAGATTTTCCCCACAGCTATTTCACACACCTCCCGGGTGAAGCAGACTTGAATGAGCCCAACTTCCAACTCTTAGTTGCACACCAGGACTGAATCATAGAATAATTTGGGTTGCAAAGGACCTTTAAAGGTCACCTAGTCCAACCTCCCCCTGCAACCAACTAACTTCTACTTAAATTAGAAGCAGCTGAGGCATGGAAGATAGAGAGTTCCCTCTGGAATTAGCCCAGAAAACTTGTCCAGCCTTTAAATGGCAAATGGCACTTTCAGACACTGCATGGCAAAGTGTCTCCTGTGCTCACCATCTAGTCTTCCCACATGCTGTGCATGCTCTGGTTACTCTTGTCCTACCTCTCCCCCAAAGAGGTCAAATATCCCCACAAGCCCTTGGGATAGATTAGCCTCTATTATCATCAAGATACATAAAAATGGATGCTACACAGCTTCATTTAAGCAGCCTTCGCAGCAAAGCGCTAAGCGCAGAGCTCAGTTAAATGAGATCAAGACTCCACTCAGCAGGCCCCATGCTGGAAGTTTTGCAGTTCCCAAGGAGCAATGGACTGGAAGGTAAAAAGAGGTCAAGTTCTGTCACCCTCCACGGAGATCAGTCTTAATTAGCTCAGTGACCTGCTGCAGGGAGGCTTTTCAGCTACTGTCAATGCAGACAGCGCACACATTTTGGCAAGGGAAATGCTGACAGGTATGGCATCCTGCCCAGGCTCAAAAAAAAAAAAGTGGAAGAGCCATTCCTAGGAATTTAGGAAGCAACCCAGGGCAGTCGGGCTGTCTTTTCGCAGTGGCAGATCTCTACATCCCTCTAGTTGAGATGGATACCAGACACAGGAGACAGTTCAACAGCCATTGCCCTACTGCACGCTACTACACCAGTCCCATCCACCCCAGGAGCACAAGACAAGAGGGAGCAAGGGGCTGGAGGGGAGAAAGCAGCAGCCAGCAGGATGGCTGGAAGCATGAGAGGAGCTCAGCACGAGGACCCCCAAGAACGGGGACACCAGCTGAGGTGGTGTTGCATGTGCGTGGCAGGGAAACAACCCTGCAAACCAAAGAGTATGAACATGCAAAACGCATTTTTTGGTCTCTGACAGTGCCAGGAAGACAGGGGGGCATGATCAATTGTGGTGTTCCTTGGCCTCAGATGGCAGGAAAGCAAAAGGTCATGAAGATCAGACAATCTAGGAAGCAAGATACCTTTGACAGAAGAGAAGGGATCATAGCATGGTTGAGCAGACACCAATAAAAACCACTGATTACTGTTTAATTCGCAAAGATACTGACTGTTGGATTACTAATGATACCAGGCTGAGGATGAAGGAGAAAGTGAGGCCTGTCACACAGAATGAGTTTCCTCTCTTCCTTATGCCCCTACTCACACATGGATGGGGAGCAGCCACCAACTCCTCCCCTCACACTGCCCTATCCATGCCCTGCCACCTCCAGATTTTTACTCCATAGCTTCCTCTTAAAGCAGTGCAAGAGTCAGAGGAGAGCTGATCCAGCAGGCTTTTATAGCAACCTCACTTCTACAGACCAAGAATCACAGACTGGCCGGCATTGGAAGGGACCTCTGGAGATCACCCAGTCCAACCCCCTGCCAGAGCAGGTCCACCCAGAGCAGGTTGCACAGGAACGTGTCCAGGTGGGGTTTGAATGTCTCCAGAGAAGGAGACTCCACCACCTCTCTGGGCAGCCTCTTCCACGGCTCTGCCACCCTCACAGCAAAGAAGTTCCTCCTCATGTTTAGATGGAACTTTCTGTGTTCAAGTTTGTGCCCGTTCCCTCTTGTCCTGTCCCTGGGCACCACTGAAACAAGACTGGCCCCATCCTCCTGACACCCACCCTTTAAGTATTTATAGGCATTGATCAGATCCCCACTCAGCCTTTTCTTCTCCAGACTAAAACGACCCAAGTCCCTCAGCCTTTCCTCATGAGAGAGATCTTCTAATTCTCTAATCATATTTGTAGCTCTCTACTGTACACTCTCCAGCAGTTCCCTGTCTTTCTTGAAGAACTGGGGAAGCCCAGAACTGGACCCAGTGCTCCAGATAGGGCCTCACCAGGGCAGAGCAGAGGAGGAGGATAACCCCACTGTACCAGTTTTGTTTCCACCCCACGTCATCACCCAATTTTCTTCACATCCCAGATCAAACATGCCCTTTCGCAACACCAGGCATCTGTGGGGTAGAGCAGCACAGATGATGGGCACTGCAGAGCTAAGAAGGAGAATCTGTCATACTTGCCAGGCACAGATCAGCCTGCTACTGCAGGTCACACCAATTTCCCTTCAGATAAATCTTTTTACATAAACCTGTGCTAGCAACACCACACCAATCTATTTTCAGTTTTACTGGCTTACACTGAAGGTAGTGCATCAACAAAGCAAGAGTCCCAACCCTGACTCCATCAGCATCTTTGCTGACAAACTGGGTAAGATAATGCCTTGTAGTTTATGAAAGGCAGAAAACTTTTCCCTTTCCAAGAAAGGCTACAGGTTGTCAGGACTTCATTCAGAAGTGCTCTAAGAGGATGGGGAAGAAAAAGCATTTATGTTAAAAAAATAATAATTGCAGGCAGACAAAGCAATCCTAAAATGCAGCCCACTTCCAGGAAGCTTTCGGCAAGTCAGTAGAACCACCAGTCATTCTCAGGTAATGGCCACTGTGAAGGATAGCCAGAAGGACAGGTCACTGTAGTTTATATACCACAGAGCAGAGATGGAAACAGCTCCTGCAGGTAAGAGATTCTGGTCTTGGACTGTAAGCATAGACTCATTCAGAGCCTGTTTGTACATGCCTGTCCCTCTTCCCCCACCCTTTTACACAAGCAGGGAATTCCCGCAAAAAAACAGACTGCCTAAACAGCCTCCCAGGCAGAACTGTGTCTGACAACACAAAACACAAATCACCTTTCAAGAGCTGTGGGTATTTGGTATGAACCAGGTTGGTAAGATCTCCACCATCATCCAGAATCATGTTGAGGGGCTGCCCATCCTTGAAGTACAGGGTCTGCTCGATGCACCACAGATATTCCTCATCGGTCTCCCCTTTCCAGGCAAACACTACAGGGGAACAAACACACACAATTAGGCAGTTTCTTACTCGGCATGTAGTAAAGCAGCCAAAGGACGATTTCATCAGCAGCTCTCAGTAGCAGAGCCAGCAGACAGATGATTATCTGTGCCTGCAGGCCAGAAGAGACATTTGTATTGAAAAAAAAAAAAAAAATCTCCGAATGAGCAGAAGTGAAATCACTTTGCCTTCTGTTCCAGTCCATGAAATTGGTCAAAATTGAGACTTCTCTGCTGTCTTTATTCTCCTTCCCTGTTAAGGGAGAGAAGGCAAAGCAAGCTAGAGCAGACTCACATCCCACAATACGCCACTTGCTCCCCTGATACCCCTGATCCCCTACATTACCAGGAGCTAGAAATAGCCACTGGATATATTGATACAGCAAATGAAAATACAACTACAGCATTTTGTAGCACAGCAGGAAAGAGGGACTAGACTTTAGCATGAGCAAAGCACCAGACTACAAACTCTTCGGCAACATTAAGTTTCAATTCTAACACTACAATCCAAGCTGCTGTGCCCGTCTGCTCTGCTCTTATTAGGACACATTTCTGTATCAGTACATCTACCACCAGCAACACGCTACAGCCAGTACGCAGCAGTGTTTTTGCCTTTACAGGCATCTGTACTGGCTCCATGCTATACTTGTGCCTCAATGACACTCTGCCATTCAAACATATATTAGGCACATGATTTACATACCCCAACATTTGGCTAAATCACCATGTTTTCAAGGAAAACTAACTCTTGAGCCACAAAGAGCCAATTACCCATTCTGAAGAAATGTACATCAGTATCTCATGCTATATCCAGAGGATTAGCATTCCTCCAAGGCCTCAAATTCAGTATGAAGTGCAATATTAACAAAAAGAGCAAGTTCCACAAAACAAGGATACCAAGGGCTTTTTGACAAGAGGTTAAAAACTTAGACAACACTCCACCTGTAAAACTGCTCTTCAGTTGAGTGTTGGGTGTTAAGAGCAGTGAGGAAGGCAATATCCTAACACCGGATCACAGAGTCACAGAATCCCCCCTCAGTCTTCTCTTCTCCAGACTAAAACGACCCAAGTCCCTCAGCCTTTCCTCATGAGAGAGATGTTCTAGGCCCCTAATCTAGAGAGCTCCTCCCGATCCTTTGACATCACACACCTGGGACAGGCAGTGGGGGTGATGCCTGCAGCCAGTAATGCCAAAGGAGTTCATGAAGGGACCACTTTCTTCTACTACCTCAGAAGAGACCACAGCTGGGGAAAGACTGGTGGCAACAGCTAATTATAACAGAAATGAAAGACACCTCCCAAAGCAAAGAAAATTGGATTTTAGCCAACATCTGGGCTCAGGCCATGCAGTTCCCAGCACAGAGCCATGAGGTCCGTATGTCCTTCAGACGAGTAACACAGCAGACAGCTTAGTGTATTCAGACTGTATTCATACCAGTCTTTATTGGAAGGTGACAGTAACAAAACAGCAGCATCCCGACAAACCACTTCAGGGATGCCAGGCAGCAACACAGCTTTAGCCTTAAAAATATCTTGAGTATCAACGCTGTTGCTGTAACAGGGCACACCACAGTCAACAACACCCTTTCCCCAACCCCCATTTAGCACCAAGCTTTCTGGAAAGCACCAAACACCTCCATTTACACACACCTACACCCCAATCAATTTAATTACCCAGCCCATTCAATTATCCTAATGACCAGGCTTAAAGCTGGTCACATAGAGCCAGGTTCTTTCACAGCCAAACACCAGGAACTGTCAGGAGAGCTGTGCACAGGCTGATGCAATACAGTCCTGTTTTGTAACAATCACTGCTTTGGATGGGCTATTTCTATCCTGAAGCTTGTTCAGAAGAGCTTGATTTGGACAAAATTTGATTTAGCTTGAACAGGCAGCACACCGTAACTCACAGCCAAATTATAGAACACAGAAAACTTACCAGGGATCCCAGCTTTTGCAATAGCAGACGCAGCGTGGTCCTGGGTGGAGAAGATGTTGCAGCTTGACCATTGTACCTGGAAAACAACCGAAGTTTTGTTTGCTGAACAAAGTTCTGCGATATCAGGCACTCTCTTCCAGACATGGGAGTTTAAAAAGGCAGCACGAGCAGAAAGGCATACTAGTTCAGATTCCTGCCTTTCTCAGTAGCTCTGCAAAGTTAAGGTGAAAACTAAGGATCTGACTAAGGCAGGGAAAATAATGTCACATTGGGACAGAATGTAATGGAGCTTTAGCTGGGCCACATGTTCAGCCATGTCCTTACTCAGGAGAGCTTCTGCCAGGCAGCCAGAGCGTACATTCAGCTATAGATCTTCAGCAAGTGCACAGTAAGGTGGGTTTAGAAAGTTTTGGTCAATAAAGCTCAGATTTTCAGAACAGCCACATATCGAGTGTCCATTGAGGGGTGTGGACATGCAGCAACACACCTGCTGGCACTGTGAAGAGTCAGAAATGCAGCTGGAAAACGCTACACTCGATCAACAGGCATTCTCCAAAGTTATGCTCATCGAACTCCCACTCTGTGCTTCAGTCGTGGAACCTTTTCCACCTGAGCTAAGCGTTTTCCACCCAGATTTCATAACTATGCACCTAGAAAAGCAACAGCATGTTGCTGAGTTGCATTGAAAAGCATCTGCAGACCTACTGCAGCTCCCCAGCAGGTACAGGAACCACCACAGCCCAGCACCACACACGAGTTCTCACTCTGCTCCCTGCAGGGCTGACTGGCAGGTATTTGCACGCTTATTTGTAACAGACCTCAAGGAAAGGGAGCAATGAGGCTCCCTTAACAGGCAAACTAATCCCACTTTATCAAGAATTGACACTTCAAAGTCAGGGCTGCTATAGGAAGCCCCTCATCTGAGCCTACGCAACCAACACTTGTCAGTGACCACAGAGCCAGAAGGAGCAAAGGAAAACTGAATTCATGGCCTTAAGCACTGCACATCCTCAGCCGGGTTTTTCTAAGCTCCCTCCGTACTATTATAGATAACACTAGATGTCATGAAATTCAGAGTGTACAGAATACCTATATATTTTTTACACTTGATACAGCACATAGGCAACTTCAAATCTGCATCCTCAGATCTGTAACACCAATTTGTGATAAAGGCATAGACCCTGGACTAACTGGCATACCTGACGGGCTCAGAGCCTAATATTTACATCACTGGTTATGAAAAGGATGCATTTTTATTACAAATTTATAACTTAAGTTCCGTGGCACAGAGTATTTATTCTATATTTGTTAACCTAGACAAAAAAGGGACATCAAGATTACCACGCTGCAGTGAGCGACATCCTCATTGGGTAGGGCCTGGTTTAACCAGAGTTTCACTCCTCCCCCCCAGGCAGAATAGATGAGCCAGGGCTGAATCCAAACTCAAGTCCAGGTCTAAACTAACAGGCAGGTATGAGGACAAGGAAGGAGCTGACACACAGCACACCTCCTAAAGGTACAACCATAACTTACACTTAGAGGAACCAAGTCTCTGCAGGTACCTCCCTGAATGACTTGGATTCAAGTCAGAGAACACCAATTTGGGTTTGTGCACCTTGGCAACGTTTAAGCAAGAGGCTGGCTGCCTAGGCCAGCCATACTGGGATACAGCAACCAACAGGAACAGCAGGAGCTTCCCAAATTTCACTGGCTACTGCTAAACCCTGTGGAGGGACAATCATTTCCTACACAGAGTAGCTGGGATAAAGCCAGATCTGTACCTCCACATCAAAGCTCCCCTTCAGCACTGCACCATTTACAGCTGGGGAACAGCTCCGAACGGTCTGAAGAACACCCAAATAACCGCACATACCTTGCCCAGGCTGACCTGGTGCGCTGTCTAGACCCTCCCCTTCCACTGTTTGGGGGGATGCCTTAGCTGGTACGGAAAGAGCAAGCTTCCCCTTCTCCCAGTGCCATTTGATGAGCTTCACACTGCTCAACTCTTAACCATTGCTGGGGGGGAGGGTCCCACATAGGGCACCTCTGGGCAGCCTAAGTTCAGGCAGCTGAGCTTCAGGAAGAAGGAATTTCAGATCACATTTGTACTTAACATAATCCATCATCAGGTTCCAGTCAGCTCCCTGCTCAGCACGCAAGCTATGTGGATTGTGCTGAGATGCCTGGCTCTCCTCATGCCCTGTTACACCAAACACTCAGCTGTGATGTTTGGGCTCCATTCAGCAAGGCAGGCAGGGGACACAACGCAGTAAATGGCTTTTAAGTATCTCAGTCTTTAATACAGACCAAGAAAACTGGTCCATAGTCACACAACAAATTTAAAGTCAGTGGAGTTGGTCACTGAACCACTCTGCCTCCCTGTTGTTTCCCAGCACAGCTCAAGGGCCAGCATGAGCCCTCAGAAAGCTTCATTAGTTTTTGCTGACTTTACCAGGACATGGTACAGTTCTTAATAAGAGCTAATCTGCGCTGGAGGCAATCACTAGAGCTTCAGCATTACCAGCAACAGCACTGCATGCCCGAGCACAACACGATTGCGTGGGAGCAGCTCAGGGTGCTGCACACACAGCTGCCGGAGCTGCCAAAGCCAGGGACCCAGCCCAAAACAGGCACTCGGGGAAAACGCAGCTCATCCAGAGGGAAGACACACATCCCAGAGGTGCGTGCAGTAGAGGTGACAAGCTTTTTGCTTAAGGAGAGAAGACATAATTCAGACATCTGGAGACTGCAGCATGGTCCCTTTTTAAAAGTAGAGACATTTGCCAGGATCCCCTCAGGTAGTTGTGTAAGCAGCAGGAGCACCCCCCCAAGGCAGAGCGTTACTTAAGAGCAGGCTGAAGGAGAAACCCAGAGAGGCTTTACCTCAGCTCCCAGTGCTATAAGGGTCTCTATGAGAACTGCTGTCTGCACTGTCATATGAAGGCAACCGGCGATACGCGCGCCTTTCAGCGGCTTGGAAGCAGCGTACATCTCCCGCATCTTCATCAGCCCCGGCATCTCATTTTCTGCAATCTCGATGGCCTTGCGACCCCAGTCCGCAAGGCTGATGTCAGCTGCAAGGGAAGGGGGACAGGTGTCAGAGTTTAAATAGCTGAGACCTTGGTATCTGTTCACACACACTTGCAGACAGGCATCGGCTGCAACAGCTGAACAGAACACCCAGCAACAGCTGGACACAGAGCCACGGGGAGGAAAGGGACACTATTCCTGTTACTCCCTGCTTTTTTACTATGGTACAGAGGCTTTCAAACAAGTTGAGACCAAACCTCACAGCCCCTCTGAAAAAAATGTGCTCTTCTATGATCATATTAATCAACTGTGACCTAGCGTATAGATATCCTAAGGCCCATTAATTCAGTAAGCCCCAGCCTTAAGTGCTCCTTCTTACAGGCACTGCCCGAGGGCCTGACATTTACTATAGAGATTTACTCCCACAGTATTAAGACCCCATGGGGGGTGCCTGTGCAGCAATAGCTGCCCCCCCCCCATGAGAACACACACGGCATGCTCCCTGTCAAGGGCACCAGGAGCTGCTCTCATCCCAGCTCCCCCTCCTCAGAGCCAAGCTCAGGGTTCCTACCCCCTTGGATCCACAGGGACTATTTTCAAGGCACCATAACTACCCTGCTTAGAAGTCCACTTTTGTCTTTGTAAAAAGGATATACAATGGAAAAGTTCAACAAGAACTGAACAAATAGAGTTCCGACAGGGTAGAAAATACTGCACTCATGGTGGACGTCCAACTCCAGCCTTACAAAGGCTAATGCCTGGGTGCACCACTGGCCACCACCAAGTGTCCCTCTTACTGGGTGGTTAGCTCTTTCAGACACTTACCATTTCACTGAAGAACATGGTCAGATACTTTTCTTTCACCCACCCAGCAAACACGGGTGTTTAAAGCACTGGGACCTCTAGAGTCTGCTGTTTCATACAGGCAAGCTAACTGCATTTTGCTCCACAATGAAGCCTTGGGGCCACTGAAGCTATTGCCCACGCTTTAGGCGACTGGTGCATGGGATTTATACCAACTGAGAACTGAAAAAAAGCCCAGGTGATGGAAGAACCATGGAAACTATAGCAAGAAAAGGGGGGGAGCAGATCAGATCTTGAACCTTACCCCTCTTAAGGGCTTGGCAGTTTTAACAGGGCTGCTTGAAAATATATCCCGTAGTATTTTAGGTTCGTAGCCTCCAATGCAAATTATTTAAGAATCTGAGCCTTACAGACTCACGTCCTCTTTGAACTCAGCCTTCAGAGAACACACAATTCTTTACAGAAATTAGGGGGGTTTGTGGCATCTCAGGTCTACAAAAACGCCCGCCAAAACCTGCAGGGAAGCGCGTAACGCCTGTCCCAGATTTGAAGCCACTTTCACGTTGGCGGAGGAAGCCCGTCCCCAGCGAGGGGCTGCCGGGGGGCGGCCGGGCTCTCCCGCGGGTGGCCCCGGGGGCTGGCGAGCGGCAAACCCGCCGTGGGCGAGAGGCCCCCCCCGCCCCCGCCACGCTGCGGCGGCTGCGGCGAGTCGCCCTCAGCGGCGGCCACCCCCGTTCTCGGCGGCTGCTGGAGCCGCACGGGTGACACAGGGCCCTGCCCCACCGCACAGAGAGAGGGGCCCGGTTCGGCTTCCCCCTGCCCGCGCTCCCCGCGGCCAACAGGCAGCTGCCATCTTCCCCCCCCCCCCCCGCCGCACCGGGGCTCCCCGGCCCGGCGCAACCGCGCTCCCCTCACCGGTGGGGGAGCCGCCGAAGCCCCGCGGAAGGCGGGCCGGGCCCGGGGCTCGCACTCACCGACTTTGTACGGCAGCCTGTCCGACATGCTGGCGGGGAGCGGGCGGCAGCGGCCGGAGGAGGAGGCAGAGGCGACACCGAGCGCGCTTTAAGTAGAGGCGGCGCCGCCGCCTGCGTGGGGCGGGACGGGGCCGCGCCGAGGCCCGACCGCTACCGGCCTGAGGGGGGCACGGCCGGCGGCGCCGCCTCTTTCTCCTCCTCCTCCTCCTCCTCCTCCTCTCCGGCCGCCGCTAGGGTCACAGGGCCGGGTCGGCCGCGGATCCGCCTCCCGGCCACCGGAGCCCCCTACGAGCTGCCTCGCCGGTATCAGAGTGAGCCCCGGAGGCCTCCCCGGGACCACAGAGGGCCCAGACGCCTCCCAAGGATCAGAGTAGGCCTCAAAGGCCTCCCCGGGACCACAGCGGGCCCCAGCGCCACCCCAGGGCAGGCCGTGGCGCCCTCGGGTACCTGGCGTGGCCCTGCCGCCCACCACCTCCAGGGCCAGGACAGGCCCCGGCCCCAGGGCCATGGAGCTGCTGTGGGACCAAGTGGGCAGCCCCCGCTGCTGGGGGTTCCCCGAACCATCCCCTGGGGGTTCCCCGAACCATCCCCTGCTTTTGTTAGTGTCAGTGGTGACTGTGGCCCGTGGGCCCTGGGTGCAGCGTGGCCGAGGGCAGCGTGCGGCGCCGGCAGGCCTGTGGGGCAGGGCAGGGTGGCTGCCAGGCAGAGCCAAGCGCGGCACCCGAGTCGCTCTGCCAGCCCGGACTTTGGACTTGGCCGTGGCCCGTTCCTCCAGCCAGCCCGGGCCGGTTTGTCAGGTGCAGGGCAGGAGCTGCCCCCGGCCACAGCCAATGCCCTGCGCCGGCCTTGCCTGCGGGTCACGTCCGCTCCTCTTCTGACATCTGAAATACGTTTTTCATAAGCCTCAGTCACAAACTGGGGCGAACTTTGCAACCAAGGTGTCATACACCTTTTATCTGTGAAATATTTAAAAGTGAAGATTTGCTCATACTTGCTCATGTTCTCACTGACCTATTTTGCAAAGCTTGAAATAATTCTCAGGGCAGACTTTGCCCCGACACCCCAACTTGCAGCGCTCTCCGTAAATGAGGTTCAGTATCTGTTACCTGAGCAGCTGCTGATCTGCAGTGACGGGTCCTACAGCGAGGAAAGACGTCCCAGCAGGAAACCTGTAGCCCAGCAGCCAGCACGTGTGCGGGTGGTAGCATTTGATATTCGAAGTGCTGTACGCCCACGGGTGTTGGCCCTAAATCAGGGTTCTTCACCCGCTGTGCAAAAACCTGTCTGCGCACTGAGTCAAGATGTTTGTCTTTTATTTCAGAATAGGGTGCCAAGCGTTTAACAACAGCCAGCAACACCCCACATTTCGGACAGTCCCAGGTTTACAGTGATAAGAGCCAGCTGATGGGTGAGCTACGGTTCCTTTACCATCCTTCATCATACAGGTGCATTCAAGTCCATGTTTTGAACATTTTGGGAGATCCCCCTAATTAGAGGGCTCATTATTTACAAGAGGGTGTGTGTTTTAGTACTACAATCTCAGGCTCCTCTCGGATACACTCTTATCTCGACTCCACTCCACAGGTGATACATCTTGTCACCCCACACTCAGATCAGAGACAGGGAGTGCACTCCCCCCATGGGCCGTGTTTGCCTTCAGAAAGCTCTCGATAGAGTAATCCTTCAACAATTCATTTTCTTTCATCTACATTTGGGTTAATTGTTTCTACATCTAGAGGTGGATGTGCAAGGACGCAGTTAAATTTAATTGTTTCTACATCTAGTCCAGGTGCAAAAGGCCCAATTAAGTTTTAATTTCAGGAGTTCAGCTAAAGTTCAATCAAAGTTCTGTTACAATTTTATCCAACTTTGTAACTTTTTAACCATATTCTTTCGCCATCATGGGCACACCTGATACCATACCAAACAGTTCTGTAAATCAGGAGGTGCCCGAAGGAGTGGCACGTCCATTCCCCCGTGACAGGTTCATCTAAGTCAGTCTTTTATCAGTTTCCATCACCAACAACCTTTTTGTCACAGCTCGAGTGTACTTGCAGCAGCAGGACAGGGGCTCAGGCTCTAGCAGTTCCCCAAGACACGGAGGCAGTATCACTGCAGTTTCTGCCTGCTCCCACGCGCCCACCTCTGCCGACAGGCAAATGGGGGGGCTTCCGACAGTCCCAGCTTCCCCAGCATGACCTAAGGGCAGCAAAAGGCTCCAAATGTGCCTTTGTTTGGTGCCAGCCTGCAGCCTCCCTCACCAACCTGATCAGCAGCTCGTCAGTTCTAGCAAACGGCTTTATGCACTAACCCACAGCAACCCCTAAACGTGAAATGTCCTTCCTAAATCAATGAGCAAGGCCAGAACAAAGACATCATTCCGTATAACTCCCACTAATTACAGCTCGAGGCATGCTGTGAAGGCTGGAAGGGACTGGCACCTGAGAGCAGCTAAGCCAGGAAGTTGGTGGCGGGAGCTGACATTTCAAGGCCAACAAGGTTCAACAAGGCCAAGTGTCGGGTCCTGCACTTGGGTCACACCAACCCCCTGCAGCGCTCCAGGCTGGGGGCAGAGTGGCTGGAGCTGCCTGGCAGAAAAGGACCTGGGGGTGTTGGTCGCCTGTGGGCTGAAGATGAGCCAGCAGTGTGCCCAGGTGGCCAAGAAGGCCACCAGCATCCTGGCCTGTGTCAGGAACAGCGTGGGGAGTAGGACTCGGGAGGTGACCGTCCCCCTGTATTGGGCACTGGTGAGGCCCCACCTCGAGGGCTGGGTCTCGTTTTGGGCCCCTCACCACAAAAAAAGACATTGAGGTGCTGGAGCGGGTCCAGAGAAGGGCAACGGAGCTGGTGAGGGGTCTGGAGCACAAGTCTTGTGAGGAGCGGCTGAGGGAGCTGGGGATGTTCAGCCTGGAGAAGAGGAGGCTGAGGGGAGACCTTCTCGCTCTCTCCAACTCCCTGAAAAGGAGGGTGTAGCCAGGGGAGTCAGTCTCTTCTCCCAGATCACAGGTGATGGGACAAAAGGAAATGGCCTCAGGTTGCACCAGGGGACATGTAAATGGATATTGGGAGAAATTTCTTCACTGAAAGCACTGTCAAACACTGGAACAGGCTGCCCAGGGAAGTGGCAGAGTTGCCATCCCTGGAGGTATTTAAAAGATGGGTTGACAGAGCGTTTAGTGACATGGTTTAGTGATGGGTTTTATCAGAGTTAGGTTGATGGTTGGACTTGATGATCTGAAAGGTCCCTTCCAACCTAGACGATTCTATGATTCTATTTTTAAAATTCATTATTTATTAAATGAGGCCAGATCAGCTCCACCTAGCGTGAAGGTGCTCCAACGCTTGTCAAAATATCCTCAGTTGTTTAAAACTGCATAAGGAGCTCTTAAAGCCGAGTCATGCTAGGGGCATGGTTAGCCCTGCCCCTCTGACTGAGGAGATGAATACCTCATAGCACTCCATTATACTACATCTTAACGTGTCAGTATTCCATGCCTTGACTCCTCATACACACCCTGGTCCTTTCGTTGTTGCTGTCACTGGTGGGTTTGGGACACCAGATGGCACAAGATCGGCATGAAATGGAGGGAATAGGATGTAGTCAAGAAGAAGGAAGAGGAAAATGAACAGAAGAGTACAAAAACCCGCTACCTAACAGAGTACATGAAACAATAACAGGATGTTATTCATGTTAAACATCCTGTGACTGTTTCTTTTACTGTAGTAGTTCAAGCAGGGAAGTTCTGGCTTGTAAATTTAAATATCTTGCAGCTACTGAAACACTGTGAAACTCAGAGAAAAAAAAACACTTTAAAAAGATGAGAATATGACATTTCTTCAGAACTATATTTAGAAAAAGATTAGGCTTAGTGGCGTGGGTAGGAAATACTGCAGATTTCATGACTAGGAGAAAACATCAGCTGCTGTAAAACACAGGTGACACCTCACACAGAGACTCCATGCAAAGCCAGTTAGTTGCTGGACTGGGGCGATTTATATATTTTATACATTATGAGAAGGATTTTGTGCAATCTGATATGTTTGTATTTTTTATTATAAAAAGAATTCCCATGATTTGTTCACCAGGATTCTCACTAGACAGTGCACTGGGATTATCTGTGCTGAGTGTGAATTAGCAACGTAGAGAAAAGGAGGCGGCTGTTCACAGGACATCATTTGTCACAGCAGGCAGAAGATGGGTATCAGTGTGACAAGAATGGTCTGACAATTAATTCAGTGCTATGGGAGCACGGAGAGCTGGGTTCTACCCCTACCATAGCACCTCATCCCCTTGTGCTGGCTCAGTCCCTCGGGGACGGGCTTTCCATGAGTGATCATTAATTGCACGCTCATTTTCAAGGTGCCCACGACAAGCATCCTCTGCTCTTCCCTATTCTTTGACCAATGTTCTGCCAGGCTGTGTGGACTGAAGGCCAGAGTACATCACCAACCTAGGAAACGCAGCACAATGCCACATACTCTGACAGAACAAACCCTGCCTGTCTCAAAGGGGTACCCACAAACAATGAGAATGTTTGACATTATATTCTGTACCTCACTTCACTCTTACCCATAAACTGCAGACGATGATTTCACTTTCCCACAAACTGACATACAGATGGCAAAAATAAGTTCATTTCTGCCTGTGAAGCACTACAATATCATGGTGGCAACATTCAGGAGCACCCTGAATTGGGAAACTAATGTCTTACCCTGCACTGAGGTTTGATGAGTGAAGAAGAATCACCAGAGTGAGAGATGCGGATGGAAGAGGTGCTGCAGAACCACTGTTCCAGCTGGCACAAGGCCTTCCGTGCAGGGAGGCAGGCGCAGGCTTTGATGATCCACTTAGATGGTATCAGGGTAAAATGTCACAAGGTTGTAACAGCGATGCCATCGCTGGTGTCTTTTGTGGGAGAATTCTTAGAAATTAGTGGTCATCCTGTGAGCACCCCAAGCTCTGGGCAGCTGTTGACAATAGGCCTCTGACAATAGTCCAAGCCCTTGACAACAGTGCAGGCCTAGAGGGTACTAAACGGTTAAGTTGTGATTTGTAAACTAATGAAGCTGGCAGAAAAGGAGTAGCTGTCTTCTGAATGTTCTGATAAGTAAGACCTTGAGTAGAAAAAAAAAAAGAGAAAAGACTGCGTGTGTAAACAGCTAATAATAGCCAACTATAAAAGCATGTAACTAGTTATCACCTGCTAATAATAGTCCACTATAAAGGCATCACCTGGGAATTGTCTATAAAAGCTGAGCTATCTGTGCAATAAAGTGGCACCTACCTGATCACATTGATTGTCCTGTATGGTGTCCGAGGCTTCCGCGTCATTAGTCTTTGAGGTGCAGCGCTTTGCTCTGGAGCCTTACGGCTTGCGAGGGCCCCAGCCAGCAGGTGAAGGCTGCAGCAGCCTTTCATGCGCGCTGTGTGACTCACACTGCTCATTTAGCTTAGCAGGGGTCCCCTCTGGACCAGAGTCCTTGTTGTTCATGCCTTAGATTGGCTTTTCACATAGTGCTGTTACGAGTGGCGTAGATATACACTTAGAGCACTCACAAATGTGTTACAGCTCATGCCGCAAGGAAAGTCTCCCTCCCTGCCTCAAGCATAACCTCTGGGACATGTATTGCCTCCTGTGCTTGCACAAAGTCCTTCACGACGTGACTTCCTGCTCATTATCATCTCATGCAGCAGTAGAGAATAACACCACAGGGGATCTAGTTCTGTTAATACTGTCTCAGTCCACAGCAACATTTATATTCCAGCAGCAAGCACTAGCATTATGATGATAATACCCCAGGGATTATGGGATGATTTGCCCCAGGGATGTTAAATTCAACACATTCCAAACTCACCGAAGCTCACTTTCTCCTCCCCTCTCCTCACATGAGACCCCTGCACTTTACCAGCTCCTGATTTTGTGTTTAAGGCACCAGCCACTTCCCATCATTAACTGCCCAACAGAGGGCAGAGAGCGCCTTGTTTTGACTTCCCTGCAAATGAGGACTACCAACACTTAAATCAGAGCTTGGTGTGATCAAGCTGCTGCCTTTTGGGAGGAGTATGGTTAGGCCACAGGCTACAAGGAGGCTACAGTTCTGCTGCAAGAACACTAGAAATTATTTACTTGTGAACATGCTCTCTTTACACCCAGTGCAAGCACAATCTGAAGCAAGAGCTAGAAGATAATAAATGAACTGGCATGAAGGGAAGTTTGGACTAATTTTACCTCTTGACTCTTATTTTCCTTTTACTCCCAACAAGAGAGAAAAAACACCAGGTTTTGTTTCTTAGAGGAGCCCTGGGGCCAGCCTGTTACACAAGAGGCTGTGTCCCTGAGAGCCCGAGGCTCCGGGCTGGTGGTACGTCAGTACAGCATCATCTCCTCCTCCCTCTCACAGTCACAGCATACATGAGCATAAGGTGAACTGAGCACCAAGCCCTCAGCCTTGTAGAGCAAGTTTAACCAAGTAAATTCTCCCTTAATCCAGTCTGGGAAATCATGAGCACTGCAGGTGGTATGTTAATGGCATGCGATAGGACTGGTACGGCAACCTCCCTGCCCCTGGCTGTTACTCACCCGAAGTCTGCAATTCAGCTGCCCAGTTACTCAGTGCACACTGAGCATAAAAAAGGCTGGATAAAATAGAGGGAATGGGCAAGATCCCTGCTCAGCAATGGATATTCACAGCCTGGCCCTGGGAGCTTCCTTGCAGTCCAAGGCTGGAGGTTTCGCTCAGAGTTCTTGTTCAGAAGTGAAATGCTCCAGCTCCAAGGGACAGACGGACTCAGTGAAAGACACAACTCGACCTCTTACTCAACAGGATTGATGGCTTGGGTGGGTCTGCTCTTTCTAGTGGAGGGCATTGGGATATCCTGGTACGAGGGACTACATAAGGTAAAGAAGGTACAGATTCCTGAAGCTGATAATGACTTTTAAAGAATTCACAGTGGAAACCAGTTCATTAGCTTTATTTGGCTTTGGGTCGAGCCTCAGGTATTTACATCTTACCTTCTCCCTTTGTATTAGTTGTAATATTACATAGCTTTTTATCAGCATGTGTTCTGCTCTGAAATGCCAGCTGATTTAAAGCAGAGCAATTTGCATGGAGGTAAACCACTCCGGGGATGACTCAGCCTTTCTGATGTAGATAATTTACAATTCTATAAACGAGGGAGGTTATCGGGGTGGGACGGGAATAAACCTGGGTCTAAACAAGATAAAGGCTCCCCCTATACTAGCATCTCCATTTCAAAAACTATTCTCAAAAAGCCTGGCAGAAGGAGGCATTCAGCTCACACTGACGCTGGGCAAACACACGTCTTCCCATCCTTTAAGAGTCCTGGAGGCAGTATCCAGAGAGCGAAGCCGTGACTGGGATCCAAGCGGTGCCTGTGGGTACCCTGCCGCTCGCCTGTCTCACCGCTGGCCCGGCTGCCCCGAAGGCTACTCGCAAGGTTCTGTGAGGACAAGAGGTGGACAGAACCGTCAGTTAAAAAATATGTGGTGTGTTTCTGAAAAGTCCCCAGCAGATTTATGGTATCGCGTTCTTCAGTCCCAAGGAAAAATAATGTTTTGAGTGGGGAAGAATCATAGAATTGTCCAGGTTGGAAGGGACACTTCAGATGACCTAGTCCAACCATTAACCTAACTCTGATAAAAACCATCACTAAACCATGTCTCCAAGCACTATGTCAACCCGGCTTTTAAATACCTCCAGGGATGGCAACTCCACCACTTCCCTGGGCAGCCCATTCCAAGGCTTCATAACCCTTTCTGTGTAAAAATTGTTCCTAATATCCAATCTGAACTTCCCCTGGTGCAACTTGAGGCCATTTCCTCTTGTCCCATCGCCTGTTCCTTGGGAGAAGTGACCGACCCCCCCTGGCTACACCCTCCTTTTCATGGAGTTGGAGAGAGCGAGAAGGTCTCCCCTCAGCCTCCTTTTCTCCAGGCTGAACAACCCCAAGAGAGGAACAGTATCACGTCCTTCCTTTAAAACATCTACGTATCTTGGTTGTGTCACTTCCGTTCTCAAGACACCTAATCACTCCCTCCCATTCTTCTGATTATGCACTGTAGGCCAATTGAGTAATAAAATACTTAATTAAATAGCCACATGTCTTTGTTTTACCCTTTAATTAGATTACTCGGAAATAATAATAGTTTCTCACCAACCTGAGGGTTTCATTCATGCCTTCTCCAGATAACAGGAAGTAATTTATCTTTTCCTACTGACACTTTTGTACATCCCAAGTAAAATTAATCAATTCTGATTTTAAAGTCAATTAGAAATAGATACACTCTGACACCGCACTGTTATCTTCATGAGTGAAATCATGAATTCAGACTCTGATAACAACACAGCACAACAAAAATTCTCTTATTCGGGGTGACAATTTCAAAATAATAAGTCTGGTTATTGCTTTTTTTTTGAACTAGGTAATCACTGCTGCAATAATTACCTTGTTAACAAAAAGCTCCAGAAGACATAGATAAGAAGAGTTACTTTATAGTTTTTGATAAACTGCCTTGGAATTCAGTAATGAAAAATGGTGTGAAAACAAAATATTCCTGCATTTATTAACCACCAACTTTACAAAGCCTTAAGTCAGCTAGGAGTGTTAAGCCACTGTTAAAGATTTAAAATAGCTTAGCAGCTAACGGAGGATGATGGCATCTGCTGAGTATTCAACAGTCATTGTGTGATGTTTGCTTAGGGCTGTGTCTAGCCCAAAGTGGGAAAGCATTCATAAAAATTGCTTCCACGGAGAGATGGGTCACTGTGGTCTCTTCCGGGACCAGCTTTATGTTGTTGACTTCTACGGTATTAGCAGACCAGACAAAAACCACAGGAAACTCAACAAAAACAAACACTGGTCGTCAAAGGTGCGTCTGGGAGGGAGTGACCCCAGGGCAGCAGGACATGGGGTTGACTGCCTTGAGAGCAATTTGGCAGACAAGGTGCTGGGGTCCCAGTAAACAAGTTGAGTCTGAGTCCACCGAGTGGCCCCACGACAAAGAAGGGCCGCTGCATCCAGGGCTGTGTCACCGAGAGTACAGGCAGCAGGGTGAGATGAGGAAGTGCCCTCCACTCTGCTAGTGCTGGGTCCAGTCTGAGCTCCCCAGTATACGACAGGCATCCACATACCAGAATCCGGAGAAGGCCACCAAGATGATCAGGGGTGTAGCACAGGGCAGATGAGGAGATGCTGAGAGAGCCGGTTCTGTTCAGCCTGGAGAAGAAAAGGCAAAAGGGGATCTTACTGTTGTCTACAATGGGAGGGTGTCAACAAGATGGAGCCATACTCTTTACAGAAGTGCACAGGGACAGGAAGAGGGACAAGCAAAAGTTCCTACACGTGAAATTCCAATTTGATATATGGAAAAAAATATTCACTATGTGGATCACCAAACACTTGACCAGGGCATAAAAGAGGCTGTGAATCTTCACCCTCAAAGATATTTATCTCTTGACTGGACAACCTTATCTAAGTTGGTCCTGGTTCAAGCAGGGTTTCAGAGGCCTAAATTCCTACCAAAGTGATTTTGTGTTTATGTGATTCCGTCTGGATTTTTGTGTGCTTCACTGAAATAATAATAATTAAAAAATCATTAAACATTTGTCAAGGAGCTAAGAAACTCAGCTCTGTTTCCAACTCTGCTGGCAACTTACTGTGCAACCTTTAGTAAATTACGTGATCTTGGAAAGAAGAGGTTTGTCATACGCAAAGTCAATGGGGATCTGTTGGTTGAGAGTGGAAAAAGGGAGTGAACAAAGACAGGGGCTATTTCAGGAGAGGGGATCCCATACTCTAGGGATAGCAAAATAATAAGGGTGTTCCTTGGAGGGAGCCCAGGGCTTTGAGGTACCAGAGAGCAATCCTCATTCACAGACTCCTGCTCAAAAATCTAATAGAATCACAATATTTTAACGATCCTGCAGGATTTTTTTGTTACCATATGAACGTGTCAAACATGGAAGGGATTTAAACAACTCTGCCACGCAGACCCTTATCCTCAGTGGTTTCCCAGTCAAGTCCCAGCACCAACAGCACTAACTTAGCATGTCAGTTCTGGCTGTAATAGCATGGTTAAGACTGCGTTAGTGATTTGAATATTATTACTTACAATAGCCCAACTGAGAATAAATCTATACATATTTTGCCACAAGAAACAACCTCTGACCTGGTGACCTTGAAATCTGGATTGGACTGAGAAAGAAGGGAAAAAAATATTATGAATAATATTAAATATTATCTCTCAGAAATGAACTCCCAGACGCACTGGTTTCTTTTTCAAACCTATGATGTGAAAAGCTATAAAGTATACATGGTTTTCCTAAAAAGCCTTTGTACAAGATCATCCTGCACAGTTGTAGCAAACTTTCCTGATCTGTTGAGGTTCTTACTAGTCAAGAGAAAGTTATGACAGGGAATAGTAAGAAAATTCCGTCCTGTGTGTCTTCTGCTTCTAGAAAGCATAAGGAAAAAAGAAAATAATCACGTAGTCTCCTCTTTTCCCTACATAAGTAAACAAAAGGTAAAATCTTGGATATGTAGCTCCTCTGCCACTCAATTATATTCATCGGTGTTTGCCACATTGTTCTGGTGTTAATTCATTATTTGTTGTTCTAGTTCACTGATAGGCCATGATTTTTAAAAAGGGAAAGTGATCTCTGAAAGAGTGTGAATGTGAAGGTTGCTTTATGTTCATCTGGCAAGCATAAACTAATCAGTAGTCTGTGCACCCGAAATGCATTTTTTTTCTCATGAATTTTACAGAGCAGATAGTGCCAGTGGAACTTGACTTGAGGCACCAGAAGCTGAAAAATAAAGAGATTAGGATTGCTGGGGTTGAACAACAATCACTTTTCTGAAACGCCAGTTACAAAAGGAGGAAAAAAATGATAACACAGAGGACATCGTCTGTAGTGTCCTTGAAATGAAACGCTGAATGTTATTAATTCACATCTGCTTTAGCAACCTTTACCTTGGAAACCTAAAAACCAGTAAGATAAAAACAGAGACTGCAAATGGCCCCACTGCCCTAGGGATGTATGTACATCTGTTGGATTCAATAGGAGTCACACGTACGTGTACTTGGGGTAGCATTCAGCTTCTTCCTGCAAATGCTAAACTTCTACTAAAGTTAAAATTCATTCAGACAGCTGGGGTTAAAGGTCAGAGTACACCCAGCTGCAGTTTTGGGAATCAAACGATCTGCAAAAACAAGCCCAATGGGATGTACGAGCTGGGAGACAGGACAAATACGCTGCAGAGGAAACCCAGTTACGCAGACGTGGAACTCAAGCTCAGGTCAGCCTGAGCCTTACTGTCCTGCCGGGACAGGAATCTGTACCACAACAACACGCGAGAGGTGACTGTTTATGCAGGTAATGCGTGAGAGAGAAATTTCTGTTAACTAAGGCTTGTGGAACTCATTTTTACTGTTAATAACTTGAATGGACCATTTAAATACAGAACTGTAAATATAAGTGGTCAAATATCTGTAAAGGAACATAAAGACTTAAAGGTCCATAGAAAAGTTTTACGACCTCAGTACTCACAGGCTCTGCCTGAGCAGCACCTCTTTTTCTGTGCTGGAATTAAAGTGATTCCTGTGCTGGAAGTTATGTGCATTATATCCCTTGGTCAATCATAACTGCAGATAATCAGCATTGAAACATGTGTGTTATACTCTTAGGGGAAAACAATCTGAGTCGTTTTCCTGCTCATCCACAGAAATTCTCACTCAGTTGTAGGCGTGGGATCTTTCTTACCGGAGTTTATGTGTGAAGCAGGGAAGACACGATGAATTTTCACACCCCTACCAGTTGTAAGAAAACGCTACACATCGCACTTGCAAAGTAATTTTCCTGAAAAATTGGTGAGGATATTCTCCTCCTCTTTGAAAATTAACGAGTCTTTTCCCTGATTTCAGTGCACGGAAAGTGAACTCTCTCATTCCTCACTGTCAAAAGAAGAGATGTATTATAATTTCTACACATTCACTTATGCAATAGTGCATTCTAGTTAAGAAAAAATACACTTGAAACAAGAAAGGTTTTATGTAAAGGTTAATATATTGATGTATTAAGTATCTCCAGTAGCTACATTAAAACCACAAAACCTTAACTGCATATCACAAAGCCCACACTGCTACCACTGATGTTCCACTTGCTTGACTGGTAGAAACTCAGATTACCCAGTATTTCCCTTTGTGCCACCAGAAATTTCCAGTTATTAGTGCTACTGTGATAACCCAGCGCTGTGGACGGCCAGAGGTTGGCTAAAGTATTCATGTAACTTCAGAGGAGCATTAGCCCAGCCTGCAGAGTTGCTTTGATGCTCAATTTTTACTGTAGTGTGTGTATATAGATGTAAACACAGAGGTATATGTATGCTCTGCGTGTGTGTGTATATGTACACATAACTCTCTTTAGGGCCTTGGCCCAGAAAGTTGCTGCGGGAGGTGAGGGGATGATCGGGCCCAAACGCCTCCTTGCTGCTCCGAGCAGCCCCATCAGCGCACGGGCAAACCCCACCCGCGTCCGGGGAACCGGGTGCTGTTGAGAAGCGTTCCGCCGGGCTTTCTGCCGGGCTTTCTACCGAACTTACCGCCGTGCGTTCCGCCGAGGCCCGGCCTCACAAACCGCAGCCGGGGCGGCCCCGTCGCGGCCCGCCCCTCAGGCTGCCGTGAGCGCGCGCGCGCGCGGCGCGGAGCACGCCGGGACTTGTAGTCAGCGGCCGCCGGCGGCCGCCCAGAGACTCGGCGCCTGCGCAGATCCCGCCCGACTTTGTAAAGTCGCTGCCTCAGGTTGGTCTCGCACTGGCTGCCATCTTGGCCGAGGGACGGAGGAGCTGCTACGCCGCCGTGCCCGGTGAGGGGAGCGGGGCTCCGCGCCCCGGGCGGGGTGGGATGGAAGAGGCAGCGTTTAGCGGTGGGGACGGGACCCTGAGGGGGCGCGGGGCGGCTCGGCGGCCCCGGCCGCTCTCCTCGGCTCCGGGCGGCCGCGGCGGCGGAGACAGGGGGGCGCGGGGTACCCCGGCGGGCGTAGGCCCGGCTTCTTGAGGGGCTTCTTGACCCCGGGAAGGCCTCGCTGAGGGAGCCTCCCCCTCCTCTGCCGCGTTGCCCTCCCGGCCCCCGGCGGGGGCAGCTCCTGGGCCGGGGGCCGGGCTGGGACGGCAGCATCGCTCCTTGCCTGGGGCACGGGGCGGCGGTGCCGGGACCCCGGCGCTCCCCTACCGGGACTGCCCGGCCCCGCCGCCCTTTCTCGGCGCTGCTGGCCTTTTTGTACTCCGGCCGGTGGGGGACACCTGCCCGGAGCCTGGCCCGGGGGTGCTCCTTTCCCCCAGCCCCGCGTCGCTTGCTCCAGCTGCCCCCAGCGGTGTTTGTTCCCCGGCCGGACCCCACCGTCCCTTCCAGGCTCCGTGTCGCTGAGATCAGCCTCTAAACCTTCGCCCTCTGAGGGCCTTGGGGATTCGCTCCCGTCAGAGGCTTGGCTTTCCGGCAGCCGTTCCCTGGCACAGCCTTTGTATCCAGCTTCCCAGCTTTTGTATCCAGCCCCCTCCGAGGAGCCCGGCCCCGCTGCCCCGGGCTCCCCGTCCAGATGGGGCGGCCGCCGCTTCACGGGGCTTCGCTGCATTTGTCTTGTCAGGGGACAGCCGTGCCTGGAAAGTCGTGTTTCCCAGCGATAAAGCATGACCGTAGCTGGAGGTCTCTACGGAACTGCGTTCCCTCTTGTAAACACGGCAGAATGGCAGCGCCGGTGCCGCCGCTTTATTTTGGAAACACGGACGAGTTCTAGCTGTTAACTCTCCCGCTTCCAGACACGGTGTCTGTGACCTTGTGTGGCAGTAGTATCCAGATACAGGCAGAAGAGGGTGTTTGGGGGTGCCTTTATCTAGTTGGCTCCGGTATCCAAGAATTCAGCTTGTCCTAATAGCTGTAATTTGTGATGTTAAATTGACAAAAGAACTTCAGATCTGTGTGTGATGCAGAGAGAAGAGTGAGTGTAGCGTTTGGGATATCCCTTTTCATTTGTGTGCCATCCTTTAACCTTGAAGCTTCAGAGAATATCCCCAGCAAAACTTATCTTTATAGCTTAGTTACAGTTGAAGAAATCAGAAACCAGGGTATTTTAGACTCTCTTTTCCCAATACACGACTACTTATTTTAGTGAGTTTGTCATTGTTCTGTTTGGTCCCTGCTACTCATCCTTTACAAAGAGAAAAGGAGAGAGATCTGGACTGATATTTTTAAGAAGACCGCCCACGTTGAGAGAATGACAGCAGATCCACCTATTGCTTGTTTGTATTTACCTGAAAAAAAGCCATAGATCTTTAAGAAGGAAACAGAAACTGCAAGCTGTCTTTGGTTCTGAGAATTTTAATGCTTAAAAAAAATCTTGTTTGAAAAAACGTATTGAAATTATTTTCTCTCTTCTTCCAGCGAAAGTCCAAAGGAGTTCTAATTTAATCATAGTTACGTTGCTTATTGCTGCAGCTGTTTAAATCTGGACTTGGTCTAGTGTACATTCTTAGTTGTGGCTTGGCTGACAGTTTTAATCACTGCACTGGATGCATTCACCTCCAAGGGATTATTGGAATAATATGTGGCATTCTGATCCAAAGTGAATTTTCTTGTCTTTAAAACAAAGAACTGATACAGTGCATGTGAAAGATGATGTTGCAGTGGAAAATAACTGAGACTCCTGAGTGCTAACTTTGAAAGCTTCTTACCGATTAAACAGTTATTTTGGGGCTTAAGAGAGATTGAGAGAAGATTATTTATATGAATTTATTAGTTAAGCAGCAGCACCTTGTTTTCTTCCCTCAATTTTCTCTCTCCTCTTAAATTTCTGTTTCCTCTGTGGTGAAACACACCTGAAATACCACATTTTCTTGTTCCTTTGTTTCCAAGTTTCACAATGGTTTGGGGAAGTTAACTGCAGAATAAATAAGCTAATAGGAAGACAGGTAGTAAAGTAGTATGATGTTTCTCTTGTAGAGTTTAAATTAATCACTATTCCCAAGAAAGCTTGCCTTAGAACTGACTGAGAGATTAATTTTCTTCTATTTTACAGCATATGCAATAGATAAATTGCTTCTCAACAACATTGTCAGTATGAGTCAATGCTAACATCGAAACAGATATCTTTTGTAAACTTAAGCTGTTTAAACAAAGTGGTAAATGCATTGAACCATAGCAAAGCGCTTTTCATGTTACAGCAAAAACAATTTGATTTCTGCTTAAAATCAGAAGGAAAGGAAAAGCAAAGAAGCAAAGGAAAGAGTATAGGGATAGAGCAGAAGAAAAACTCCTTGCAAATGGTAATGATGAAGCTTCTGGGAGTGCTGTCACTGGTGCTGTTTGTTATTAAGTCTTTCTGTTTGGCTCTCCAGTTATGTTCCTCTAATGTTCCAATTTTTGTCAGTCTGTACTTAGATATAATTGAAGGAAGTGCTTTGTGCCCATACACCTAAGGAAAGCGAATACATGTGCAGAACCTAGAGGAGAGTATTTGCCTCAGCTGCTTACTGTAACTGTACTTTGCCCAACTAGAGAAGCACTTTGAAGTGTGTGCTCGCCTCAGAAGAAGAAGTAGACAAGCCATGAGTATAGTCTGGCTTGGGAGTATTCTGTTTTTCTAGACATTTGCTTTTTAGTGTCCCATAAATTTAGTATTTTTAAAGGTTTTAAGCAATCCTCTTTGGGCTTGGTTTGACTGTTACTTGAGCTGTATCTGCATTATTCTTCAGGTGAGAGGGATGAAGAAAAAAAAAATACCTTTCCTTCTCCAAAGGACTTAAACATTTTCTGTAAGTGACTGCCATTCAGGTTTTACTTGCTCTAGTTCAGAGTTGCTGCAGTTGAAAGATTGATCTTTTTCTATATAAGAAATGCAAATTACCCTTAATAGAAATGAAGGTATCATAACAAACTGGGAAAGAGCATTTTAAAGAAACCAAGGCCCTGTTTTGTATGACCAGCTCTTAAGTTATGCCTGGAATTTCTACTTTTACTATACTGGGGCATAGAACAAACTTCTAGTAAAACATCAAGGGCAGATTTTTTTTTTTTTTCCCCTCCAAGGAAGCACGATACTAGATCTTGTTACGCTGGTTATTCAAATCATTTTTTAAAACTTGGCAGGATGTTAATATGCTGTTCTTTTTCTTTTTTTTTTTTAACATGTTTTATTACAGTCCTCCCATTTAGAAACTGATAATGCCTGCCTTCCACCCACCTGCCTGAGCTATTCTAAACTCTGCTGGTAGGAGAGGCCCATTGTTTCAGTCATGAACAGAACTGCTTATGTGTTTGCATTTAGATCATTGATTTTGAGGTTCAGAGCTTCCACTCAGGTGGTATTGTTGTGGAGCAAGAAAATGCCTGTTCAGGTGGATTGTTAAAGTTTTATTGTGTGGAACCCTGTTTCTTATCAAGAAGTGAAAGAGACGTGCCTTACCTTTAACTGGAAAAGTGCAGACCTTGGATTGGCTAGGTCATGATATGAAAGCTGGAGCTTTCAAGAAGAGGGTATTAATATCAACCTCTCTAAAATCTTTATGATCTCTGTTTTCTGTTCTGTATAGGTCTAGCTTTTTGTCAAGAGTAGCCTTTAGACATACTTTTTCTCTCTTAGTGTTAGCTAGATACCTGGTAATCTTTTTAATGTTTAATACTAAGGGAAAGAAAGGTCAGTTAAGGTTTAAAGCAATCTTGAATAGAAAATGGCATAGGAAAGTCAGGTCTACAATCTGGTTGTGATTTATTTATTAATTCATTAAATGGGTAGCTGTTTGCAGTGAAATGTCCCATCAAGAATATAAAATTTGTGACTGGGAGCATGTTCATTTACTTAAAAATAAAATGGGCTCTTTGATTCCTTCACTTTCACATGATTGTGATGGAACTTTTGCATGTGCAAGTCATTCCTAAGTGGTTACTGCCTTTTTTAGCTTTTGCTCATCCAGTACAGTGAGGAAAGCTAAGGAAGACTAGATGCTGAGCAAGTAGAAGAGTGTGTACTGAGACACAGAAGAGTGGATTGTGTTAATTGTTAACATGCTTTTGGTCAGTAACTGTCCCTCGTGCCTGCTCCTATCCCCACTGCTTGCTGTCTTTTAATTATATATTAATAATCATTACTGTTGCTTGACAGTTAGAGTGGTCAGATATCCAAATTCTTATTTCGCCACTGCTGGTTTAATAAACTTTTGAATGAATTAATACCTGTTGCTCCAAATACTGCATTTGTACTTTTCTGACACCTTAATTTTTGCTCTGCCAGTGCTGTGAGGTGCTCCTCTCTTGATTTATTTACAAAGCAGCTAGATGGAGTGAGTATGTTCTTTATAAGGATTCCTCAACTTTAACGACTTTTTTTCTTCTTTGCCTTGTTAGAGCCTGAATTAATTGACCTTTGGATCACTCTGATTAATTTCTCTATGAAGGGTTTGCCTTTAATAGCGCGTTTGTGCCTTGTGTCTGTTTTCTTCTGCTGTAAATGTATAGTTTCAGAGACTACATAAAAAAAATATGGCAATTAATATATGAAAATATTTAGAAGGTGGTAATGTGTTTGGTTTAATCCCTAACCGGGCTTGCTAACTTCTGTGAAAGTGATGAGCTGCATTTTTTCACTGTGTTGTACCTGAAGTTGAACACCCTTTCCCATCCATTCAAGTTGAGACCCCCTGGGGTGATCCTGCATGTGAAGGACATTGCAGTCTCTAAAGAAAGGGAGAAAAAAGAAAATACAGGAGCTTGAAATATAAAAAGTAACGGTGTGACGCTAACTTGTTTTTTGTATAAGGATAGCAAAGCTGCTTCCACTCTTAAATGTATGTGATTCATCCAGTGTGTGTGCTGCCATCAGTGATGCAGTCTGCAAAGCAGCTTCTTATTCCAGGCATTTGAGGGGGAATAACCTGTATAATGAAAACAGGAAAGAGGAGGGAAATGCTGAAGGTTTAGGAAAACATTCTGACCACCTCACTCTCCATTTAAAAACTTCTGTAGCCATTCAAACTAAATAGCTGTCACCTCTGTCACCTGTGTTTTCAGTTTTTTTTACATTGTGTAATGTTTCTAATTCCATTTAAAAGTCTTCATCACTTAAAGATACAGAGGAAAACTTAGGATCAATGGGCAGTACGTCTGCAGGTAATTGGCCTACTCCATTTTGTGCTTGTAAAATTGAATTTACCAGTAAGACATTAAAATATCTTTTTTGTCTGTTGCAAACGCAGCATGTGCTGGATATTAAAATGACCAATTTGTTAAACATTTGCCTGGACCAAATCTAGTTCAGGTCAATGAATAAGCTATCACAAGACAACAGTGTTCGCATTGTTCTTCTTTTTGCACACCCATGGCATCAGTGTATTTAACCCCTGTCCTGAAATCTAGGCTGGGCAAGAGGATTTGCTCTGTGAGGAAACCTGTTGTCGTTGCTGGCGTGTAGTTAGAGATTCTCAATGGTTTAAAGGTTTTAAACATGGTCCTCTTGGGTGTGACATACTGTTAGTTTTTTCCTTTCCCTTCCTTTTCCTCTCTTCAGGTCCTCAGAAATACAAGAAATTTATGGCATTTGTAACAATTAGAGTTATTACAGCAAAAGACAACGTTTAAGTCTGGCTTTCATCTGGGATGAGAATGTCTGAACAAAATAATACTGTCCTGATGGTGATATTAGGGGTGAAAATTCTCTGAAACTGATATTTGTTCACTTTATAGCTGTGCCCTTCCCAGTGAACTGTATGTTTGAGTGTAGAAGATACCAACAAAATGAAATTCACTGTTATGGTTGGATGAAGTGGGAGTTAAGAGGGGAGGGACTTTGTGGACAGTAATAACAGTAGACCTAGTATGAGAGAGAGCCTGTGCCCCTGCTGGAATTTCCTTGCTTTTTGGAATTTCGCTTCCTTTTTTTAAAGTAGCAGACTCTGTACTTTATATTTTGTAGTCCTGCCTTCATAACTTATAATCAAAGGCAGGAAGGTGCTTATGCGTTACAGATGAAATAAATAGTGTCTGAATGAAATTTCCTCATGTGACTCACACTTGGTTTGTATCTGGAAGAATATAAACTCAGCTTTGCTGCTTAAGGAAGTCATTACGTTAGAACCCTATGGGCCCATACTTCTACTCCAGTATGTGAGTACCTCTTTGGTTTGCCCCATAATGCACGGACAGGTAAGCTGTGAAGAGGTCTATGTATGGTGTAATAAGTGTGTTCACACTGAATTACATTCCGTGTACAGAATACTTTGCCAGGGCATGCAAAGTATGCCTGGTTTATTAAAAAAAAAAAAAAAGTTGTTTTGCAATTATCAGGAGCCCCAGGCTTTTTTTTTCCCTGAAGATTTACTGAATTTAAACAGGTCAGCAAGTGTCAATTTAGCACTAGAATTAGCACAAAGATAGGGAAGGGCTGTATGACTGGGAGGAGCATAAAGGGGAAGGTGGGACCACTCCTTCAGCAATCTCCAGCTGCCAGAGCAGAACTTGCCACCGGCGCTCCCCTGATATCTCCAGTGACAGCCATTGCTTTCACTCCTACCAGGCAGTTACCTCCGGCTCATGGTGTAGTTCAGGGGACAGTTCTTCATCACAGACCTGTGGGCTTTTGAGTGTGTCCCTGCAGTATGGTAATTCCCTTGAAATTGAAAGATACAATTCATGTTTGTTGTTAGCAGATAATCCTTTTTTTTTTTTTTTAAATGTGCAATTGTCAGTTCTTCATATAGAAGATCTAGGACATAAAGATTGAAACTTTCATTCAAGTGTTTTATTTATTACTACAGTCAAAAGTCTTGGGTAACCTAGCATTTCGGAAAAGAAGTCTACTTTATCTTCTGATAAAGGGCAGAACGGTTTTAGGGCAGCCCCACAAAAAAAAACAACAAAACAACAAGTTAAATGGAAGTGCTGAGAATACTGAAATAGCAGTGCAGTTTTCAGCCATCTTTTTCCTATAGTTTCTGTTCTATTTTTCAGAGAGGTGTGAGCTGGAACATAGCAGGCAGCTGCATTTTGCAGGGTTGTCCACTCCTGGCTATGCTTTCACATTGCCATCTGGGCACTCAGAAGATTCCTAGCAAGCAGTTGATGAACTTCTTTTGCAATTAGAAAATATGAAGGTGATTCCTCTAGAACTCAAGATTTTGCTTGCAGAAGTTTGCAGTTCTAAAGAGTGACCCATAGTAGACTTTCAGATATTTCAGTGCTTACTTAAATAATATCAGTGGGTTTTTTTCCTGAAATTCTCATGTCCATTTCATGTTTTGGATTTGTGTGCTTTACTTTAGTAATATGTAATTTAGATTGGAAATCTGCAACCTTTATTTCAGGCTGGCATTCAGTTTAGCACACAGGAACATTACTTCATTTTGTTGCAAATGTTTTGTTTCCAGTTCTAGTTTCCTTGATTATTTTTAATGCTTACAAGTATTCAGAGAAACAGCTTATTTTTCTTGTGGAGCCATGTATGTATATTCATACCATAATAACTAGTTAACTGTAAGAATTTCAGTGCATTGGCTACAGTAGTTCTTACAGCTGAGTCAAAGTTAATCAAGAGGAATTGTGTCTTACACCATCTAATTTGCTAAAGCAAGTGCAAACAGCAAGTGACAAAGAACCTTCTTTTTCAAGAGATTTCAGATAATCAGTGAATTTGGGAGTTGTGCTTGTCACTGGTACTAGAGAATGATTTACCATTTCTCAGATGAGCTTTGTCAGATGGATTGTAGGTCTGCACAGTCTGTTTTGGTGTGGTTTATCGCTCAGGTACTAACAGTCACAATCTGTTTAACAGCATAGATTTTGTCAGGAGATACCATTTGCCAGTAAGTTTCTGCTGATGCCTCCCTGGCCCCTGCTCTCTGGGTTCTTGGGAGCAAAGAGGCAGAGGTGTATCTGGGGCTCTCCTCATTGCTGTCCCCTGGTGGGGTACCTTTGTACATTGTGAACCTCCATCTGTGCTATCGAACACTCGTCCAATAAGGTGCGTTGTGCATTGTTCTGTACAGAACATACTAAAGAATCATGTTTGGGTTAATGTAGATACATTTTTCAAAAGCATAATAAAGCTGGTATCTGCTAGATTTGGGTTTGCCAGGTGGCAGGACTGGTTTTGGTTCTGGGTTTATAGACTGATAGTACACAACAGCCTTTCAAAAGGCTACTTTTAAAAACATCCTTCAAAACAACTGTAATAGTGGGTGAAGCTGTCATTCTTAGTAATTAATTCAGTGTACTTTAATGGCCAAGCTTTCTGTTTTCTTTTTCCATTCCCCCCAGAGTTAAAAACTTTACGTCCGTTTATTTGGATAAGGGTGTGTGTGAACCAGTGATAATGAAACGTAGCGGTGAGAATGGAATGGGGAAATACACTGAAGCAAGCGTTGAGCTGTAAACAAGAAGAAAAAACTAATGGCTGGAGATGACAAAATCCTCCGTAGATGCTGCCCTCTGTTCATAACTGAATCTACAACTCCCTCTGAAATGACTTGTTTAAAAGCTGCGAGGTGGATGGTGAAACAGAAGGTAGTGGCCTTGTATTTTGTTTTACCGTGAGAGTTTATAATATAAAGATAATATAGACACTTCAAAAGTACTGCGTTTGAAACACATTTAAAAATAGCTGTAATACAAAAGCATCGGTTTTCTTCTGATGCCAAATCACAAAATAACCAGTCAGTCAGCTAAAGCTGAAGTGGTTCTCCAACATGTCTACTAATCTCAGTCTTTCATCTCTCTTTCCACGAGCACCAAATTAAGTTCTGCACTTTCTGAAATTTACTCATGAAGGTTAATCGTTTCCACCATTTTAATTGGAAAATAACATAGAACTGTAATCTGAACTGTGCTGCTATGGTGGATATTTCTGTAATAATGAGATGTATGCACTGGGAACTGTGAAATGAGTGAAAGTTAGTGGATATGTTAAAACCATAAGGCTAAAGTGGTAGAACAGCTCACTGGTATGAATTTTTCAGCTTGGTATGCAGCTATATTATGCCTCCACGGCCAAGTTACCTGTACATATCATTGGGATTATTGGCAGCATTATTTTTGTTTGATTTTAGTATCATGGAACTCCATTGCCAGTCTTTTCCACTGAGGTTTGGATTAATTTACATAGATACCCAGGAGAAACTTTTAGAAACTGTTAGAGGATCAGCATTCTCTAAGTGACGCTCCATCCCAAATATCTCACACATGGGATATTTTAATGTAAAATAGAGTAATTAGTTTGGTTGAAAGTACTGCCAAGATTGGGCCAGAGGCTTTAGAGATGCATGGGAGAGATATGGAGCAACATACGGGTAACTGTCCAGATTTGCTTGGGAAAGTGAATGCCATATGAGTTAAAATGAAGGAAATTCTTAAAGGTATGAACAGTTGGACAACTGCCAATAGCAAAGTAAAACATCTTTTTGAATAAACAGAGTATTAACCATGATATTCAATGACTTCCCTATCACTGACGTTATCTAAATAATGAAGGGGTACCACGGGTTCCAAGACAGTGATATGTGAATGCTTTATGAGGTTTATGATCAGGGCAAAAGAAAATGTAAATAAGCCAGGAAAGCAGTGTGTGTATGCAGTGTACAGGAGGGGTCTTTCTGTTGGGACAGTTGAACTTGGCCTTAATTTTTGCATGTTTTTCTATTTCACATTACCTGATTGCCATTAGTCAAAGCTGCTGAATACTTTGATATGTACAGCCTTGGATGTTTTGTAGAAGATGGACTCAAGCTGTGTTGCATTGCTCTTTATAGTAGACAGCAGCAATAATTCAATGGAATTAGTTTTTAGAAGTGAGAGAAATTACCTAGTATAGGCTTGTGCATTGAATTTTAATATAGGACTTGGGAAAAACCGTAGAAATTAAAGTTGTGGCATTCAAGATGAAGATTACTGAACCTGAAGAAGGTGCGTGCTGGCTTATGCAGTCTGTGCCTTTCTATTGAAACTAGTAAAACTTAAGCTGTAATCAGTAACTGGGCACTGAAAGGGAACCTCAGTTTGAAAAAAATAATCTACGTAACCAGCTTGATAGATGTCTCTTTAGAGGAGGAATTTGCTACAAAAAAGAGGCCTAAAGAGAACAAGCAGGAAGAACGGGACAGGTACAACAGGAATTACTGAGTTTGCTTTAGGGAAGTCAAAGAATCACGGAATAATTAAGGTTATAAGGGACTTCTGAACATCTGCTTAAAGCAAAGCCAGTTGGAGCAGTCACTAATGTGACGTGTTCAGTCAGGTTTGGAATATCTCCGAGGATGGTGACTTAACCTCTCTTGGCAAGCTTCTCCACTTTTCAACCACCTCACAGTAAAATAAATAACTAAATCCCCTGTTTTTAAGTGGAATTTCCTGTATTTTATTTTGTGCCCACTGCCTATTGTCCCATCACTGTGCGCTGCTGGGGGAGAGTCTGGCTTCATCTTTTTTAACCCTTTATATTCCCTTCAGATATTTGCACACACTGGTAAGGTCCCACTGAGCATCCTCTTTCCCAGGCTTAACAATTCCAGCTTTCTCAGCTTCTGCCGGTATGTCATGTTCCAGTCACTTCGTCATCTCTGTGGCCCTGTGGTGTCGCTCCAGTACATCTGTGTCACTCTTGATTCGGGGAGCCCAGAACTAGACACACTAGCAAACCAGATGTGGTCTTAGCAACGTTGAGTAGAGGGGAAGGACCACCACCTTCATCCTCCTCATGATGCTTTTCCTAATGCAGCCCAGGGTGTTGGAGACCATTTTTTTTGCTGCAAGGAAGCATTGCTAGCTTGTGTTCAACAGGACTGGTGTTTTCTGCAGAGTTGCTTTCTGTCCAGCTGCCCCTCAGCCTTTACTGGTGCACGGGCTTATTCCTCCCCAGGTGCAGAGCTTTGCACTTCCCCTTGTGGAACTTCTGCATCATCAGCGTATTTGCTGAGAGTGAGCTCAATTCTGTTGTCCAGGTCATAAATGAAGAAGTTAAACAGTAGTGGTCACATATCTCCCTGTAGTGTACAGCACTAATGACTGGCCTCTGACTGGTCTGTGCACTGCTGACCACAGCCCTTTGAGCCCCACGGGTCTGCCAGGTTTTCAGTCCGCTCCACGGTCCTCTGTCTGGCCCGGACTCCGTGATGCGGATGTTACAGGAGGCACTGTCAAAGACGATCAGCATCCACTGCTGTCTTCTCAACTCCCAAGTCGTCTTGTCATAGAAAACTGTCAGGTTGGTCAAACATGATTTCCACTTCCTCTATCCATGCTGACTAATCCAAAAAATCCCCTTCTTGTCCATAAATGTTTGGAAATGGCTCCTGTGACCATTTGCCTCCTGGCCTTGAGATGATACTGATCAGCCTGTAGTTTCTTGGATGTTCCTTCTTGCTCTTTTGAAGAAAGGAGGGTGTTTGCTTTTTCCAGTTTGCTTCTGCAGTACCTGACAACATGGAGGGTCACTTGGAAGGAGTCAAGTGACCTTTTCACTTTTACATGGCACAGAATGGGCCTCACTGAGCTCAAACATGACTTCAGAGATTTACCAGAAATTTTAGTTTTGACAAATTATTTTGTCTAGCACAGAGAATGAATGGGAAAAGAAACTTCAGTTTTTCAGCATCTCTGCAGATGCTCCCCACTTCTTGAAATTTATCCTTTTTGTAAAAAGAACCATTCGTATTTACACAGGTAGGGGAACTCAGTTGCTTCTCTTCCTTCCACATAAAACAAGTAGTTCTGAGGTCCAGCTGATTGCTTAGGTCTTGGAGAAACACAATCTCTTACCCTATTTGAAAACACAAATACTTTGTGCTTCTGACAGCTTTTCTTTAACCTACAGCATTAGTCATTCAAGTTAAATAGTTATATGCTTTAAATTCAATATTAATCTGTTTAAATAAAAAGATCCTTATTATTTACTTAACTGTAACTGCTGTGATCATTCCAGTAGTTTTGCAGAAAATTTTTCTAGTCTCGGTTTTGTGCAGGAGAAAGCACGTTGATCCCAAAAGCAGATCTGCCCTAATGATGGAGAGTTGGGAAACTTCAGGAATTCCATTTTATAATTTCATAAAGGAAAGCATTCTGTGAAAGAGTCTCCTCTGAAACTGTCAAAACAGAGTGGAAGGTAGAAGTCTTGAATCAAAGTGAATAAGAATATTCATGCATGAAAATACCTATATCCACGTTCGCAGAATTAAAGAAAGAGAACAAGAAGTTCAAAAGAAGGAGCTGGAGTCAGTGGCCATAGCTGAGACCTGTGGTGGTTTTCCATATGGCCAGAATGGGAACAGGGAGGAACAGGTGAAGGGGAAACAGGGAGTGCATCTGCATTAGTGTTTTAATTGTTTTAATTTCACATTTGGAAATGAATGCTCTGATTGTTCTCACAGACTGCGCTTTGACTTGACTTGTGAAACGAGCCTCGATCAAGGCAGCTGAATTGTTGGGTGAAACTAAACTGGAAGCTGCAGTCCAACTGGTGTGGGGCTGGAGGGTCAGGGGAGAGCTCTTCCGAAATAAAACTCCAGCAATGTATCCAATGTCAGTACAGGATCTACAGACCTGTCTTTGTTCCTCGCTCCACTCCTGTCACTGCTCTGATTGCCAACGTGGACACAGCACGCTAAATCAGAGTGAAGAAGGTACAGTGACAGTTCAAAGACTGTCATTGCTGGGAAAAGACTGTTGCCATTCTGAAAGAATCTGTAACAAAAGAGAGGCAGGTTGTCCTGGTTTGAGGTAAAACAGAACTAATTTTCTGTTCAGTAATTTTACTTTTTAGCTAGGCCTCTTCTGACTAACTAAACTCTGAAATTAACAGCATATTGTTCAGAAACTGTTCACTCTCACAGTGATAAGACATGATTATACCAAGGAATGGTGTGCAGAGAGGCCCCTGCTTATACTTACTGCTATAACAACCAAGGTCAGGCAAATTTGTTATTTGCCCTGTTGGAGGGTCGGAAGCGGAAAAGCGTAGAGGGGTCCCACCTGTAGGGAGGAATGGACAGGACAGGTGACCCAAAACTGACCAACAGGGTATTCCATCCCATCCGCATCATGCTCAGTATAAAAGCTGAGGGATCAAAGGGTCAATCTTCTTCCTTCAATGGCCGACGTCCAAGGAGGACCCTGTCTGTTCGTCTGCCTTTGATCCCGATCCGAGCGTTCCTGACTCCAGATCCGGAATCTGGCTCCTGTCCATCACCGAGTCCAGCCTGGGACCTTCCCCTGCACCGGCTGGTGATGTGATCGTCATCCTGGGAGCTTGATACGGTTTTGTATATACTGTATACATTTTTGTTTTATTTTACTTTTTTTTCTTTTCCTTTTTTTTTCCTTATTTCCTTATTTACTTATATTTTCATTAAAGTAGTTTAGTCTTTTTCTAAACTCATAATTTTTTTTTATTCCCCTCTTCCTCTCCTCTCTTTTCTTAGGGGGGGGAGGGAGGGGCCATCTGTCGTTCTGGTTGGTCACTTTGGTCAAAACCACGACACAGGTCGACTGTGGCTGCTTCTGAAAAGTGTGTGCAAGGAGATGTTGGGAAGATTAGTGTACAGGGGGTGAAAAAGGGGTCTGTTATAAAATAGGAGTCTGTTTTGGCAAGTGTTTCCCTCAGTTAAGCTTAGAAGCCATAAGACAACGCAATAAGCTTATACAAGGCATAGGCCTATTTTTAAATACAACTTTTAGAAAGGAATTATTTTAGTTTTCTGTGAGTGCGTACAATATGAATGAGTTCAAAATTTGAAGAAGCAGTACAAGTCTTCAAGAAGAAAAAGGAAACAACCAAAAAGGAACCTAGATTGATGGAAAGGGAAGCATTTATATGGATTTTTATTGATAAAGGATGCAAGGAAAGACATATCCTAAGGTGTTAAAGGAATAGGTGTTACATTCACTAAATTCAGAATTATTTTTGAAGAACAGTGAGATGGAGAATGCTTCAGGAGTTAGATTAGGAGCTCTTCTCAGTCTTTCAGTTGAGAGCCATGTGATATGAAAGTACAAACATATACTGGGAAAATTATTACACTTCTAAGAATTAAATCATGTAACAAAATATGTCATACAAATGTGTTTTTTTAAGAACTATTAGATTTGCCCTCTGGTTTTAGTAAAGCAGTTTGATTTATGGCGGGCATGTCCTGAAAGAACTAAATTATCTTGACTGTGAGAAATCTCTTATGAAATTAAAGCTGGCTTTTAATTGAACTTGATTGAAAGGTGACTGCTTAGGGTAGAGGAGGTGGTTGTCTTTGGGGTTCACCTGTTTCATTTTATTCACTCTATTTCTCCACATTATTGCAAATACCGAGAAGAATACAATTTCTAGGGAATGCTGTTAAATATGTTTTGCTTCTCTTGATATGTTTTAGCAGCAGTATGGCAGGGATGTGTGAAAGGCCTGAAATGTTAGGAATGTAAGGAATATGTGCACATTTATGCGTTAGGAAATACACATTTGTGTAAATCCACAGAGCCACTCACTTGTTACTGTACCTGGAAACAGGAATATCTATTGTTACAGTTTGTATCTTGCTCCTAGTTTATTGCACTGAACAACTGAAGGTTTTTATGAGACTCTGAGCAGCTTGGTCTAACTTTGAAGTTGGCCCTGTTCTGGAAGGGTGTTGGACAGGGTGACCTACAGAGGTCCTTTCCAGCCTAAATTATTGTGTGGTTCTATTAAAAATAAAATAATAAAAAAAAAACTTTTCGGAGGAAATTAGAAAGTAATTCATAGAAGTGTGTTCTCATTTTAAGATACCCTTGTTTCCTTATATGCTCTTTCAGTAACACATTTATGTTATTTTCAGGTCATTTTTTGATATTTTTTTTTAAAGGATAGGGGAGAACAAAAATATAGGTAGGAAAGTTCTGAGAGGTAAGATATAAACGCTGCTTGACAGCTGTTTAGACTATGTCCAGAAACATCTGAGAGTGAGCCAAGCAAACTTTTCTCATCCCATGTGAAATTTTTCACAAGGCTTTAAAGTCACTGACTCTCCCTGTTCTTTACTTTCTAGGCAAAATTTGGGGTTTTATGGTGTATTTTTTATCTTTCAAGCTTTGTTCATGTATTTTATGTGAAATAACTTTTAATCCTTGAATATCTTTGTTTTAAATATGGAAATGTTAATTTATGGTTTTCCAGACTATTTCTGCTCGCATCTTGCATTTCAGGGAAAGTGCAAATAGATGGTTAAAGGGAGCTGATTCCTTCCAAGCAATGATCAGTTAATAGATTAAAAGTAAGAGAATTGCATAAAGGGGGAAAAATAACTTAAAATTTTGACTTAATATTTTTGCATTGATGGTGATCACATTAAGATTTTTTCATTGCCCTAATTAAAAATTAATTGAATAGCATGAATAAGTAGCTTATGGCTTGAGGATTTGTGTGACCATTTCACTACTGTGTCTCAGAGCTAATGCAGTGACACGTGGAGGGCTCCAGATAAATTCTTTCCTTCTTCCCACAGCAACAGGCAGGAGGACACTTAGGATAAAGGTCTTCAGAAGACTTCTTTTTCATGCTTTAATGGTAAGGGCCAAAGTAGCCTGTTGCTAACACCGGCATTAATATTGGTCTGAGATGCTCTAGACTGGGATTTTTGCTTTGTAGGAACCTCTTAGCCTCAGAGCCAGCTGAAGTGTGAAGGTAGCTGGAGGGCTAAATGAGATTTTATAGGGCAGACAGAACAAAACATACTGCTGCTTTTGTGTAACTCCGTGTTTTGTAACTGTCTTGGGCTTCTTTTCAGTGCTTCTTTGTGCTCAAAGTTGTCTAAAGTTTGAGTAGTGTTGAGAAATATAATCTTTAAATTACAAAAGCAATGCATTTATTTCTACACTTAGGGTACAATCCTACTTAGATAAACCCTAACCAAGGCTTGTTGTAGAATATTGTGTTTATGAAACAGCTGCAATTCAAAGAAAGCACCAATGCTTTTGGATAATTGATCAACTTAGTGCACAGTTTAACAGGGATCCTTGTAACTGTCTGGCCACGTTGTCTGCTTTTCCCTTGAGAAAATGCTCTTCCAAGGTTACCACTGAAAATGTTTATACTTTCTAGGTACATTTCAGAATCCTGGAAATAAAACAATGTTGGTTTTTGAAAGTGAAATACAAGAAGGCTGTTTGCCTGTTAGGGCTGTGTCAGTACATGCCTGTCGACTACAATGCTTCAGTCTTTGTAGCTGTCTTCCCTTCCTCTCTGAGGAAGGATGTCCTGAAGTTGCAGCACAGATTATTATTTTTTTAACCCGTATTTCCACAGAACTCCATACAGGACATGGTTCACAGTGCAAGGAAGTGGAAGAATTTAGAGGGAAGGCTGTAATTAATTTCTACAAGATGTGAGAATTGTAATTGCTAGAGCTCAATGCCTTTTTGTTAGAGATCTATAATAACAGTCTAACGGTCCTAATAACAGAATTGTGTAAGGTCAGAGAAACTTTGGTATTTGGAGGTGCTAAAGAGATATTTTCCTATGAAAGAAGAATATTGCTCAGTCTGAGAAGTTATTTTATGACCTCTGGTTCTGGATCTTCTTCAGGGCACCAACTCTGATCTCTACTGGTAGCCAGTAGGTTTCAGATCATGAGTTTAATTTGTATGTTGGAAGCTGAACTTCCTCTATACCATCCTGAAAGAAATGTGATGTAACTGAAATGCAATTGCCACAGCAGACTAGTGGCTGGCTGCCAGGTGCCCACCAAGCCTCTCTATCCCTCTTCCTGCTCAGCAGGAGGGGGAAGAGAATACGGTTGAAAAAGCTGGTTAGTTGAGATAAGAACGTGGAGATCACTCACCAGTTACCATCATGTGCAAAACAAACTTGACTTGGGGAAAATTAATTTATTGCCAACTAAAAGTAGAGTAGGATAGTAGGAAATAAAACTTAAAAGCACCTTCCCTCCACTTCCCTCTCTTTTCCAGGCTCAACTTCACTCCTTCATTCCTAACCCTCCTACCTCTGTCCTGAGCAGCACAGGGAAACAGGGAACGTAGGTTGTGGTCAGTTCATAACACTTTGTATTTGCCAGTCCTTCGTCCTTGCACTTTTCCTGTGCTTCAGCATGGGGTCCTTCCCATGGGATACAGTCCTTCACAAACTTCTCCAATATGGGTCCTTCCCATGGGCTGCAGTTCTCCACGAACTGCTCCAGTGTGGGCTCTTCACATGGGGTGCAGTCCTTCAGGAACAGACTGCTCCAATGTGGGTCCCCCATCGAGCCACAGGTCCTGCCAAAAGACCCTCTCCCACCTACGCTCCTCTCTATGGACTGCAGCTCCTGCCAGGAGCCTGCTTTTGTTTGGGGTCTCCATGGGTTGCAGCTTCCTTCAGGGCACATCCACCTGCTCTAGTGTAGGGTCCTCCATGGGCTGCAGGGGCATATCTGCTCTAGCGTGGGGTCCTCCATGGGCTGCAGGGGGACAGCCGTGGTATTCACCATTAGCTACAGGGGAATCTCTGCACTATTGCCTGAAGCACCCCTTCCTTCTCCACTGATAGAAAAATCTTGACCTGCAAGATAAGCTTCCAGAACAGGGGACCTAAGAACATAGTTTGGGCACTTTTATCCATTTCATGATGGGCAAACCCTTATAAACAGCCTTTTACTTTGTGTGTTGTCAGCTCATGGTAACACCTGGGTACTTTCAGCCATGAAAGGAACAGGCTTGACTACCTGGTTTCCTGAATGAAAAGCTGTTTGTCTTGCTTTATGAGTTGCGAGTAACTGCTCACCTTCCGCTCCGCGGAGGGTAACGTGGTTCTGGTGGTGCCCTACTGCCGAAAAATTCTCCTGAAGCCTCATCACAGAAGTGTTAAGATGAAACGTGGTTCTGAGTGGATGCAGTATCGTGTTGAAATTGTGTTATTACAAAAGATTTTTTAAGAAAGAGTTTAAAAGGTCAAAATGAATTTCTAAAAGCAGTGTTTTATAGAATGCAGAAGTTAATCGAATTAACGTCCTGTTGATACCAGTGAATCCAGCAGTTTAAAAAAATCTGTTTAAGTTAGTGGTAGTTCCAATGATGCAACTTCACCATCTCCTCTGTCTTCCCAGTCCCAGTGTAACTCTCACTGCTGTGGTTCAGCACATCCCAGCTTTAATACATCTTGTTTTCCAGCGGTGGTGTTTAAGAACCAGCCATTTTCAGCGTTGCTCTATTTCTAAGATTACAGCAGTGAACCGGTTTTAGCTCAGTGGTTTGCATATATGAATTGTTGTCCTCTTTGAAATGGATTGTGCCATGAGAAGGAAATGGCTGAAATAAAAATAGACAATCTCTTTGTTTTCACAAATGGTTTTAATTATCTCGTGCAGCTCTCTGCAGTGGCGCTTCTTGCCAGGCTTTTTGGAATCAAGCAAAAGGCATATGATGTTCATGTACATGTCTGTCCTTTATTCCTTTGTGAGCTTTTCTTAAAAGTTAGTAAAAGCCAACATCCTTTTGGTAAGGAAGGAAGTTCATTGGCAAGTTATCAGAGTTGGTGGCAAAGCCTGTTCTGTCCCTTTTGTCCTGCCTGCCACAGTTACAATCTAAGAACAGCTTGTGGTGGGGAATGATGCACTACTGAAAGGGGGCAAAACTGTCAGATTACTTTTTTTTTTTTCTTTAAAATTTGTATATTGCAGTACTGTTTCTTTATATATCTTTTTTTCCAATTCTTTTATTCAGTATCAAATGCTACATGTATGTAGAAAAAAAGTCATGGGAGCTATTTCTGCTGAGGTGCAGGTTTTACAAGGAGGCTTCTTGGCGCACGGAAATGCTAATGACCGAATTCTCTGTAATTTCGCTGTAAGGCTTTGGTTGGGGAGGCCTGCAGACAGAGTGCAATTTGGATTGCAGGCAGTCTTGTTGGAAGCGTTTTTCTCTGCAGGTTGAAGTCGATGGACCAGTTTTTCTCATCTGCACAGTTCACATGAGGAATGGTGCCCGTCCCTGGGATTGGGGTAAAAGCTACAGCGTGAATGTCACTGAGCTCCTGGCTGCAGTGTGTCCAGAGTTACTCTGCCTTTCCTTGGGCAATCTCTTTGTTTTCATACTCAGGTTAAATGTTTTTCAACTTTTCTGACTTAAAAACTCTGGATTCAGGAGAGTTTCCCATGTTCAGTTCTCTTTTGAAGTGGTAGGTATTTAAGAAAAACAAGGAATTGGCACCTAGGATTTGTGTTGCATAAATAATGTGACTGAGTGTTTTAGGAAAGGTGTTTTAAGGCCATAGTGCCTTAGTCTTTACTACTTCAATTTTAAATCTGTTCATGACACTGAAGAGAGCCATTTGTTGCTGCTATTGTAGGGTATCAGTGTGGTGTCAGAGTGATTATCATTCATGTTGTGTATGAGGTTGCAAGAAATCAGTATAAAAAAAACTCAGTGTGAGACTTTACAGGGAGGGAATGTGGCATTTATTTTTAAAGTCTCAAATTAATTTTACCCCTCATACTCGGATACGTACATCTGTCATCTACGGGGTTCTCTCATACATTTAATTTACTCTTTCTCTCACTGTAGTGTATTCACAAGCACCGGGACGTTGTTGTGTGTTGAAGTGGTACAGCCAGTGTCTCTTACACGCAACACAGAGGATGAGACTAATGGCATCTGTCAACTGCTTATCGTGCTTCGGGTTCCTTTTGGTGACAACAAACTGCTTTATAGACAGATATTTTATATCCCTTGGGAGTCAAGAGTTGTTTTATGCTCGTCTTTTGCTTTAGAATCTGGCTTACTTCAGCTTCCATGAACCCTAAGTGAAGGCTAATGCTAGTTGTTTTTTCCTGATTTGGAATATCCATATCTGTATATCCACAGTATGTTTTCCTGTGGGTGAACAGGAAAAGGAATGACATGTGTGATGTGCCGTAACCCCCTGGGCATTCTCTTCTCCTTAAACATCGCTGCTGCTGTATCTTATCATAAGAGTCAAGGCATCCTGGTCTTCACACAAACATGCCTCACTTTTTTTGCTGCAAGAAGTGTCCTTTGTTATCAATAAAAGCCATTCTTTTAACCTTTGGTTTGCTGGTTTTTCTGCTTCATACACACATTTTTCCATTCCTTCTTCATTCATACCAATCTTAATATCTCCACTGCAGTTCTCTACAAGATATATTTACTTGTAGCAGAAGGGCATCCAATAGAAAGTTTGAGGTTAGTCATTATCTAGAATAGATTCAGATAATCTCACTCATAAAATATAATTAGATCTGTTGATATAAAGGAAATGTGACTTCTGACTCTGATACAGTGCTTAGTGACATGGTTTAGTGGTGTTTTTTTTATCAGATAGGTTGATGGTTGGACTTGATGACCTTAAGAGTCCCTTCCAGCCTGGACAATTCCATGATTCTATGGTGTACCACTGTGCTTTGAAAGGGGGTAGGAACTGTAGTTTGTAAGCAGATAAAATTAGATAGTGGTTCCTGTGTTGAGCCAGAAGTACAATGGATCATATATTATACATGAGTTAGGGACAAATGTAAAATATACATTTTTTATGACAGCGTAACGGATGGAGTTTCTACTTCAATGTCAAGGATTTCTCATGAGCAAGCCCGTAGTAGGGAAAGAAGTTGGGCAGCTCTTCTGTGTTTTGTGTTTTCTGTATCTTGCGTTTCCCTCCTTGCCTCTGAAGGTCGTGTTACTCGGGTTGCTTCCCAAACTGATTAAAGTGTATTTCCCACAAATATATTTTTAGCTGGTGTATTGAATTGACCCGAGTGTTGTCTTCGCGTGTCTCACTCATTCTTATCAGAGCAGCCGCCCGCACACCAGCTCCGCGAGCGCACGGCCTGGGAGCCGTGCCTGCGGTGCCGCTTCTGGGCAGCGTGGTTACTGGTGACGCTGGACATACGACAACAGCAGCTCAGAAATTCAACCTAGGGTCTCGGTTTGGACCCAGTATGCGCTATACTTCACCTTTGTTCAAAAAAACCCAGTTTAGGCAGCTGGAATTTAAATTTCAACAGCTGTATTATGGCAGAGAGTACTTTGATTTTACAGCACTTTGAGTCAATAGATGTAGTGCTGCTCACGCGCAGTGATGGCCGAGGGAGCTAAGCTGCATTCTGCTGCTGAAACCCTCTTTGTTCCCGTTCCTTATATAAATATCCCTTGATGCAAACCTCATAATTGCTTCCCTTTCCAACGTGTACTCAACACTCTTATAATCTGTGTCTATTCTTTTCTTCCTGGTTGATTATTCAGCAGTTTCTTTCTTTCTGTATGTCTGCTTGCTTGTTTAGGCAAAACTGACCACGTCCTTAAAACTTATTTTAGGGGAAAAAAATAAGATAAAAATGTAAAACAGTAAAGCCAGCTTTGTCAAACCACATTTACTTTAAAGATGAAATTTGAACAGTTAAAGTTACTGCTGATTTGCTAAACAAGTTGCCAAACTAGCTCTCTCTGCCTGGGCTTACTGGGTAATTATAGCTAACGTTTAAGAAAAAAGAACTTTTCCACAACATGCATGTCTTCAATTAAAAAGAGGCTTCTGTGTTTTGGGGGAAGGAGAGGAAGCATTTGTGTTTAATTTCTCACACACAAAAAAAGTGCAGTGTTAAACAGGTGACTTTGAACTTTCTCTGAAGTATCTAGTTTAATCTCTTCTTAATTGTCTGTAACTCATATAGCTTGATAAAAAAATTAACTGTTATAAAGGGGCCATGTTACATGCAGGTTTTTAATCAAAACTATATATTTACAGTTTTCCAAAATCTGTATTCCTGGGTTACACAGCGAGGTTTTAAAAACTATTGTTAAAATTACTAGATATGTTAAAGAAATTTTTCATTATGTGATTATTACTGCATTATTGAAACAGCAAATACACTTTGAATTGGTTCTCCTGTAAAGAGCAGCTTAGCCTGTTCTTAAAATTAATTACTAAACATAACACTTACAGCAGCCAACAATGTGCAATTATTTCAGGTTTTTTTTTTTAAATTATAAAGAGCATGTGCCAACATATTTTCCAAGTTATGCATGTATAATACACAGTCACAGGATTTCATGCTGACCTAGTTGTGTCTGCTATTCTTTCAAATATATATGAAACAAAATTACCTTCTTCAGTAAGTCAGTTCTTTAAGAGATTAATCCCACTGCTGAATAAAGTCAATATAAGTGAAATTGGTGTCACACTCTAAAGATCTCTCAAGCCTTTGGTACCATTTTTTTTATATTTACACTCCCTGATTTTGTGGGGTAGGAAGATCCTTCCCTCCTCTTTCCTTACTTTGCTCTAACCAAGAACACTCAAAGCTGCTTTTCTCCCCACTCTTTCTTATGAATTTTTAAAAGAAAAATAAAATAAAGCCCTTTCTGCGTTACTTTTCCTGAAAGTGTTTGTAACATCAGGGCTGTGGCTCCTCTGGAATTTCTTCTCTTTTCCACACCACTCATAAATCCACTGTCTTGGATTAAAATGCCACTGAAGAAGTGAATCCCAAAAGGATGTTTCCTACTGTGAGGAAGATTTATTTCAAGCAATGTTTGTTCAAACCTGCCCGAGTAGAAACAATGGCCTGTGCAATTATGAAGCTGAGCATAATTTATCTAATAATCTACACATTATGGTAGCATGTTATAAAAACACACCAACCTGCCTGAGAATAGGTATGCAGCCTCTGAAGAACTTCAGGCAAGCACTTCAGTGGTTTATTTTTAATGACAAGCACGTATTATTTCTGTATTATTCTGTATTATATCTTTTTATATGCTAAATAATTTGCCTTGTTCATTTCTAAGAAAATTATACTTATGTGATCATGCTGAGTATCTGTTGGCTGCCCTGTTCTGTCACAGCTGTCAAACCTTTCAACCTCAGTTCCTAAATTTCAAATTCTGGCAGGTTTCTTGGAAGTGCATATTATCCTCTGATGGCAAAAATGGCACTATGACCTTGCTATAATGTAAAACAAAACCAGAACAAAAAAGAACCCCAAAACAAACCAAATCCCTAAACATTTATGAAGATGTGTGTAGTTTTCTACTGCAGAAAACCCCTCAGTATGCAGTCTCAGCTGTTTGGAATGACAGTTTCAACTTCTGGAAGAACTTGTTACATTGCAGTGAATTTAAAAGCAGACATACCTAGTTTATAATGATTTCACAAATTAAATAATCATTTTATGAGCAAAAATACATAGCATAGTTTGAAAGCAGTCATTATTATTCTCTTTAACATCTTTATCAATGATCTGGACAAGGGGATTGAGTGCACCCTCAGTAAGTTTGCAGATGACACCAAGTTGGGTGGGAGTGTTGATCTGCTGAAGGGTAGAAATGCTTTGCAGAGGGATCTTGGACAGGCTGGATGGATGGGCCAAGGCCAATGGGATGAAGTTCAACAAGGCCAAGTGTCAGGTCCTGCACTTGGGTCACCCCAACCCCCTGCAGCGCTACAGGCTGGGGCAAAGTGGCTGGAGCTGCCTGGAAGAAAAGGACGTGGGGGTGTTGGTCGACTGTTGGCTGAACATGAGCCAGCAGTGTGCCCAGGTGGCCAAGGAGGCCAACAGCATCCTGGCCTGTGTCAGGAACAGTGTGGTGAGCAGGACTCGGGAGGTGACCGTCCCCCTGTATTGGGCACTGGTGAGGCCCCACCTCGAGGGCTGGGTCCAGCTTTGGGCCCCTCACCACAAAAAAGACATTGAAGGGCTGGAGCGGGTCCAGAGAAGGGCAACGGAGCTGGTGAGGGGTCTGGAGCACAAGTCTGGTGAGGAGAGGCTGAGGGAGCTGGGGGTGTTCAGCCTGGAGAAAAGGAGGCTGAGGGGAGACCTTCTGGCTCTCTCCAACTCCCTGAAAAGGAGGGTGTAGCCCGGGGGGGTCGGTCACTTCTCTTGAGGAACAGGCGATGGGACAAGAGGAAATGGCCTCAAGTTGCACCAGGGGAGGTTCAGATGGATATTAGGAAAAATGTTGACACGGAAAGGGTTATGAAGCCTTGGACTGGGCTGCCCAGGGCAGTGGTTGAGGCACCATCCCTGGAGGTATTTAGGAGACGGGTTGACATAGTGCTTGGAGACATGGTTTAGTGATGGTTTTTATCAGAGTTAGGCTGATGGTTGGACTAGATGATCTGAGAGGTCCCTTCCAACCTGGACAATTCTATGATTCTCTGATTATACTCCTTTCCACTGGCAAGGGATTCCAAAGGTCTAGTACAGTTAAAATCCTTGTTGGTGTTCACACATGTGCCCTGGTCACATCCAGTTGCTGACAGAACTGCTTCTCTTCCATAAAAACATTTACTTTTCAGAGAATCCGAACTATTGTTTCTATTGCAATAAAACTAAATAGAAATATTTTAATAATGATTGAAGAGTGTATGTTGTCTTAGTTTGTGATTAAGTTTGTAAGTAGCCCAAAGCTGGTTTTGAGTTAAAACCATATGCAGTGTTACCATTAGAAGTAGCTGTTAATCCAGTAGTTTCTTACCAAGCAGATTTAATTTGTGCATTTGTTACATAAACAAAGAGGAGTTAAATGCTAAAAATTAAGTTTAAATGTAGAAATCAACTGAATGCCTGTTACTTGTGGGATTACTGTGTTTTGCCGTCTCTTTGTGCTTCTTCCAAGTATAGTTCATTAATCATCATGGATTCTTGTTAGATTAGTTAACATATTTTAGCCTTGTTTCCTAAGAAAATGAGGTGTACAGAGTTCCATCCTGTGCTGTTCTCTTCCCCTTTTCCTGTGTGTTGCACTGCAAACTTTCTTAATTGCTGATTCATTCCAGCTAAAAATTGATGAAAATGGCAGTATCAAAGTTGATTGCATTTCTATGAGTTATGAGAAAAATGGATGGAGCATATACGTGTGTGGTAAGGAATGGACTTAAATTAGTGCCCAGCTGAGAGAGGAGCTGCAGTGAGAGCTCAGTGATTATTCCTTGCTGGAGACCTGGCTTGGAACCAGCCATTCTGCTTAATGAGTCTTTTTCAGCTTCTTTTTTCAGTTCAGGGGAGCAGAAGATGCATTTGGGGTGAAGGTATTTGAAAACATGAAAAGAGAACTAGGGTTATTTAGGTGCAGGGCAAATTGTCGCTTGCTACTTCTTCCCCTGAAGCTCTCCTTTTTCCAGGTTAACAAGTGGAGCTTGCTTTAAGTGAAGAGCAAACAAGCAGTAAAATAAGACTCTTCATTTTTATTATTCAAAAACAATTAGAAACTTTATGGCAGCTGAGGGAACTAAACCTTGTGCAATGTAGTTTGGTTTTTTTAATAGAATATTTGAATGGCTTCGGTTGGAAGAGACCTTAAAGCTCATCCAGTGCCACCCCCTGCCCTGGGCAGGGACACCTCCCACCACACCAGGTTGCTCCAAGCCCCCTCCAACCTGCCCTTGAACCCCTCCAGGGATGGGGCAGCCACAGCTTCTCTGGCCAACCTGGGCCAGGCTCTCACCACCTCACAGCAAAGAATTTCTTCCTAATATCTAATCTAAATCTCTTCCTCTTTCAATTTAAAACCCTTCCCCCTCCTCCTATGGCTCCCCTCCCTGATCCCGAGTCCCTCCCCATCTCTCCTGGAGCCCCTTGAGGGCCTGGAAGGGGCTCTAAGGTCTCCCCGGAGCCTTCTCTTCTCCAGGCTGAACCCCCCCCCAACTCTCTCAGCCCCCCCTCCCAGCAGAGGGGCTCCAGCCCTCCCAGCATCTCCGTGGCCCTAAGATGATCTGAAGTATTTTTTTAGGAGTACTGGGAGGCAAGATTCTTGATGTTTTACTTTAGTTGTTAGTGAGAACTATGTCTCACTATGTACACACTGGCGCATCTCTGCTGACTCAGCAGGTGTTTGGGGGACAGTCATTTCAGATGTGATTAAGCTGCTAGATTTTTTTTTCAGTGTGTTCTCAATGAAAATGATCAAATATTAATAAAATCGTTTTCATGAGTATATTTTGCAGATTTAGAAATGAAAGTTAGCTTTAGCATGTGCTTCAGTTGAAGATTATTGTCGGTAATAGTGGTTTTGTTATGTGCAGTTTTGTTTCTCCAGGTGGAAAAGAGCAGCTCTTCTGTAAATGCAGTTCCTTTAGGCCACTCAGTACCTCTGTATTACGCTCATCACTATTCAGCTGCTTTCTTAAAGCATAAAGGATACCAAATGAGTTCGGTGGAAGTAATCACGGGATTAGAATTAAGAATTGTCCTCTAAATCTTTTAAAATTAGTCTGCTTTTGAAATACCTGTATTAAAAGCTTTTTCACTGTAGCAGGATTTAGATGTGTGATTCACGTCTGGAATCTAGTAATTAACGGTACGGAACTCCACTCATAACACTATGTACTATATAAGCCCGTCATTAGTACTTTTTTGTGTGGTGTCATGTTCTCCAGTAGTGACACTGGCATCAGCAACCTGCAGGATGCAAGAACTTCCCATTTTACCACTTTTGAAATACCTGCGGAATTACCAGTTTCGCAGCAATTGTCACAATATACGGACTTCTGCTTCAGATTCCGGCCTCTAAACAGAAAGTTGGGATATTCAGACCAGCTCTCCTTGTATGAATTCTGTTTTGCGTGGCATGCAGAGGGCAGGACATGCACTTGTGTAGACTCTTGTGCCGTTATCAGTTGGAAATTAATACATAAAGCCTTTTGTACTCAAGATAGAGATATCAGCATTAAGCTAACATGTTACTTTCCTTGTTGGAAATAATGTTGTGTGCAGAAGATGACCTGAGAGCTGGCACGCGGTGTTTGATCTGCTTTGGGAGGCAGATTCGATGGCTGAGCGAAGCTGTGCGGCCGTGGGCTGGGAGATCAGCCAGCCCCTTGGCCAGAGCAGCTGAACCCAGAGAGAGAGCTCAGACACAGATAAGTGGATGAGTTGTTTTGCAGTAGGTTATGTGGGCACCCAACACACACCACGCTGTGTGAGGTGGGCGACACGCTGGAGGAAAGGGGTGCCATCCAGAGGGACCTGGACTGGACAAGCTGGAGAGGTGGCCCCCTGACACCCTCATGAAGCTCAACCAGGCCAAGTGCGAGGTCCTGCACCTGGGTTGGGGCAAGTACAAACATAGGGCAGGGAATGGATTGAGATCAGCCCTGAGGAGAAGGATTTGGGTGTTGGGTGGTGAAAGGCTGGCCGTGAGCTGACAATGTGCACTTGCAGCCCAGAAGGCCCCCCCGCATCCCAGGCTGCATCCCCAGCAGCGTGGCCAGCAGGGCGAGGGGGGGTTCTGCCCCTCTGCTCCACTCTGGGGAGACACCCCTGCAGTGCTGCCTCCAGCTCTGGGACCGCCAACAGCAGAAGGACATGGAGCTGTTGGAGCAGGGCCAGAGGAGGCCACATGGATTCTCTGAGGGCTGGAGCCTGGAGAAGAGGAGGCTCCGGGGAGACCTTAGAGCCCCTTCCAGTCCCTAAAGGGGCTCCAGGAAAGCTGGGGAGGGACTCGTGATCAGGGAGGGGAGCCATAGGAGGAGGGGGAAGGGTTTTAAACTGAAAGAGGAGAGATTTAGATTAGATACTAGGAAGAACTTGTTTGGTGTGAGGGTGGTGAGAGCCTGGCCCAGGTTGGCCAGAGAAGCTGTGGCTGCCCCATCCCTGGAGGGGTTCAAGGGCAGGTTGGAGGGGGCTTGGAGCAACCTGGTGTGGTGGGAGATGTCCCTGCCCAGGGCAGGGGGTTGCAATGAGATGATCTTTAAGGTCTCTTCCAACTCAAACCATTCTGTGATTCTATGACCACAGAAGACAGGGCACTAAGGAGGGACCATGGCATGAGGAGGATGCAGTGAGTGGTCTGGAAGTTGTATCCAGCGGGTAATTTGGAGTTTTCAATAGCCCATTCATTTTCCAGTGGGTAATCTCCTGTAGAGGATTTACTGATAGATACCTAGTTTAATCAGTAAGGGAGGTTGAGCTCAAAATGTGTTTTAAAACTGAATAGGAGACCAGGATATCTGGATATTTCCAAAGTGATTTCTTTGTTTAATAAAATACCACGCCATTTCTGTGAAGTTCTAAGATGCATATCGTCCACTTTCTCCCCTCTGCTTCCCAAACCTAAATACTGAATTGCATTAAGTTCAGAGAATAGTAGTAGGAGTATCTGCTTGCTTGGGTTGGTGCTGGGAGGATGAGGATGGGCACGGGGTGAGGGGCTGGGGCTGGTCAGAGGGAAGGTTGGGCTGTAAATGGAGGTTGTTTTACCCTCTTTGAAAGTGATGGATTTCCTTGTCTAGTGAAGTGCTTGGTAGAATTGGTAGCCTCTGTAGACTTGATCTGACCAAATGAAAACAAAACACATACAGAAGTAGGTTTCTCTAAATTTGAAATTAACTTTTTAACATAAGTAATTTTCAGCCTTTCTTATGCTTGGGGATTGTGGTTTTCTTCCTTTTTGTTTTTTTTTTTTTTGTTAAAACCAAGTAATACTGGACTAAGTAATAATGGGAAGATAAACTTCTTACCCAGGACTTGCGACATCAAAATAGGCAGATATTTTCAGGCATAAGAGGTACAGCAAACTTTGCGATTAGAACATCATTCACTCTCAGTTAATTTGCAAATTGAAGGGACAAAATCAAAAGACCTCTTTTGCCTGGAAGGTAAGTATTTACAGATCATGCAATAGTAGAGACTAAGCCCTTTGTAAACTATTTTCTGTACTGTAGGGAAATAGAAAGGAACTGGAACGAAAACAGGTGTGGTGGGTTTGTTTGCTGTGTAATGTATCTACAGGTCAAAAACCAGCTGGTTTAATTTGTGAGTTTCGGAGGATTCAAATGTTTACATTGTCTCTCTATCCAGATTCAAGATCCAGCCCATATTATGGCTGGCAGTGGATCCAGATCAGGACAATCCAGTGGGTTTTCCATGAAATCACAGCTTCAGATCACTGGTAAGCCCTTTGAAAGGATTTATCTTTTCTGGTTAGAAATGTAAAAGTGTTTTTCCCCCAATTGAACAGAAGTTACTCATATGCTGTATTTCAGGACGTTTTGAGTTGTACAAAACCCAAGAGAAATGGCACAGTAAAATGGATGCTGTTATGCCATCATTACTTGGCAGGAATATAGCTATTTTATTCAGGATTTTATCTAAAATGCATTTTGAAATGATACTTTTTTGTGTTAAAAAAAAAGAAAGGAATATTACATTTTGAATGTTGTTAAGTGAATTGTACAAACCAATTCTCTTTGAAAAGTAATAATGTAATAAAATAACGCGATCCTGCTTTCAGTTACTAACACTTGACATAAAACCAAATCTAACGCTTTCTCCTGACAGGCTTCTTACATCTCAAGCGATGTGAATCTCAACTGCTGGTCATTAAATTTGACTTATTGCCTCTCTCTTGTTTTTATGGCCACCACTGTACAGGAGCATTAATAAAAAATGTTTGTGAGAACATCAGTGTAATTGAGCATGTGTAGATTGCACAGGAAAGGATTTATATATAATATGCTTTGCTTTTTGTAGTGCTCCAACAACAGAGCAGCAGTTAAATCTTAATTATCAAGTTTTCCTCACTTTTGCTCTCTGACAATTTTTCCTGAAGTGTAAAAGCTGGAGCCTGGGAATGGGAGATCTGTAGATGCTTGTAGGTCTGTGTTCAGAAGCATCAAGGGTAAATTTTGCTCCTTCAGTGGGAAGATCTGTGGGTATGGGCAGAAGTTTCACAAAGTTGATACTGTGGGAGCATGAAAAGAGTTGTCAAAAATAGATGTGAAAGCTTTAGACTAGAAAGGAGGTTGGAACTGAGTAGTTGCACTGGCTCTAGCTGTCACACTGAGGTCACAAGCTTGTTTGTTCTCAGTAGGCCATGAGACTTTAGGAGAAATCTGCAGGTTGATGTTGGAGAGAAAAATGGAAAAGGTGTAGAAGGAGGTACATCCTCCATGTAGGTGTGGATTGAAGTGGTGATTGCTCTCCAAGGCCTGCTCCCTTAAAGGCCTCACTCACATAAAGGAAGTGAAGAAATGTCTCACAGAATCATAGAATGCTATGGGGCTGGAGGGGGCCTCTGGAGATCATCCAGTCCAACCCCCTGCCAGAGCAGGGTCATCCAGAGCAGGTTGCACAGGAATGTGTCCAGGTGGGGTTTGAATGTCTCCAGAGAAGGAGACTTCACCACCTCTCTGGGCAGCCTCTTCCAGGGCTCTGCCACCCTCACAGGAAAGAAGTTCCTCCTCATGTTTAGATGGAACTTCCCATGTTCAAGTTCATGCCTGTTCCCTCTTGTCCTGTCACCAGGCACCACTTAAACAAGATGGGCCCCATCCTCCTGACACCTACCCTTTAAGTATTTATAGGCATTGATCAGATCCCCGCCTCAGTCTTCTCCAGACTAAAAAGACTCAAGTCCCTCAGCTTTTCCTCGTAAGGGAGATGCTCCAGGCCCCTCATAATCTTTGTAGCCCTCTGCTGTACCCTCTCCAGCAGTCCCCTGTCCTTCTGGAACTGGGGAGCCCAGGACTGGACACAGTGCTCCAGATGGGGACTCATCAGGGCAGAGCTGAGGGGCAGGATGACCTCCCTCCACCTGCTGGTCACGCTCTTCTTCATGCCCCCCAGGATGCCATTGGCTTTCTTGGCTACAAGGGCCCATTGCTGGCTCATGGGCATCCTGGTGTCCACCAGCACTCCCAGGTCTTTTTCCTCAGAGCTGCTCTCCAGCAGGTCAGTCCCAACCTGTCCTGGTGCAGGGGGTTATTCCTCCCCAGGTGCAGCACCCTACACTTGCCCTTGTTGAATGTCAAGGCCAAGGGTTCCTCTCTGCCCAACTCTCCAGCCTGCCCAGGTCCCGCTGAGTGGCGCCACAGCCTTCTGGGGTGTCAGCCACCCCTCCCAGTTTTGTCTCGTCAGCAAATGTGCTGAGGGTACACTCTGTCCCATCTCAGTGTTTAGAATTGAGATTATTAAGGTATTTAAATGGATGTTAATTTCTGTAGAAGTTCCGGCACAGTCTGCAAACAAACTGCTCCCTGTGCAAGCAGGCATCTGCTTTTTGAAGACATTTCTGTAAACAGCCCCCCCAACACACACCTGCTCTACCCTCAGCTCCATCCTGTGCTGTTTTTGTTAGTTTTAAATGAACTTTCAGGTCGTTTGGGAAGAACCTGGAAAGTAGGTACAAGACGGATGGTTTGTGCTGCCTCGAAGCAGGTCTTGGTGCCTTTGGGATGACTGGTGGTGGTGAGGCATGAGAGGCTGTGGTGTAGACGTACTGGAGACACGAAGGGAAGGGGAACTATTTGTGCAAATTAATGTTAGCTCACTGAAGTTAATTTCTGTAAGTTGTCTCTAATATATAAGGAGTTTCCCTTGGGAGCAGTTCGGAGCAGTTTATACTAAGCTACTTCTCTAAATCTCTAAAGGAGTATAGACTATAAAGGGAATCAAGGGAGATTAGCCATATGGGCTTGAATTAGTCATCCTTTTTTAAGGCTGTAGTGCAGCTGAACGGGGGGCTGAAAACACCGGAGACCGAGGCGTGATTTGTTAGAACAGAGTGGAGTTCACTGGTAATCAGAAACGATAATTTCTTGGTCTTAAGTACTGTTTTGTGAGCTTAGGGTTGCCGAAGAATCCAAGAACACCCCTCATCTGAGAGTCGGATGTCAGGGACAGACGCCTGCACACGGTTGCTGCTCGGGCTGGATGGAGGCAACAGAGCATTTGGAGAGACAGGAGTGTTGCAGTCTGTGATGCTGAATGTTTAAAAAAAACAAAACCCAAAACCCCCTCAAAACAACCAACCAAAGAAACAAAACAGCCACCCTACTTCACCCCCAAATTAAAGCTCTAGAGCTGTGCATCCTGCCCAGGTTTGTTTCTAGAACAATAGGTAGGTCTTGGAACTTGGTTTCAAGGAGTTTTGCCTCAGGTTAGCTCTTCTGTGAGTTTGCTTTGATATGGGAAACTTAACACAAAGTTCTTTTTCCTGNAAGAGGATGTTTTCTACTTTCAATCACCAAAACGCTTTCGTAGATCTTAGCCTGATTATTATTAATTATCGTGTCTGATGTTACAGAAGTGCTGTTGCAAGTTTTAGGCATTTGTGTGAGCTATAGCATTGTATAAAATGATCCTTAATGCAAGAACATTTTTATCCATATAATGTATTTTTTTTCCTTGAGCGTTATTGTCAGGTGTCAATGACCTGATACTTGAATACTGAAACACACAACTGAAAAATATTAATTGCAATTTTTCTCTTTCTTAACAGTTATTTCAGCAAAACTAAAAGAAAAAAATAAATGGTTTGGACCTAGCCCTTACGTGGAAGTCTCAGTAGATGGACAGTCAAAGAAGACAGAAAAATGCAACAATACAAATAGCCCAAAGTGGAAACAGCATCTCACAGTGTAGGTTTGATGGGTTTGTTTTCCAATTTATTTGAGCTAGATTAGCGCAACTGATAATGGATATAAGGGGTTGCCATTTTATTTTAAGCAAAGTATATGTGATATAAAGATATTTGTGTAATATTTGGAGCAAATGTCCTACAGTCTGGAATATGGATTTACAAACATTTGCATTATGCTCTGTGGAGTGGACCCAGTGCTTATCAAGGAATATATTCTGTATTAATGTATGTGCCATATCAGAGGAGCTTTAATACTGTAAAGAGTAAGAAAAGTAAGGTAATTTGCTATTAAAACTGCACATTTTTGTTGTCATATTTAAGGTTACGGTGTTTCAGAAATGCCATGGAGGGTGCAGCTGTTCTTTGTGCACCGCTTTTTTGTGTACTGTACTGTAGCACAGGTGGTTACCTCGGTATTCTGCATGTCTAAATTCAATCACAAGTACAAAATTCCTGATGAATTTGTGTCTTCAGAGCACGTAACTAACATTAGAGTCAAGATGGGCATAGCTGTTGATGTTTGCTTGGCTCAGTATTTGTGTTTTGAGGTAGAGTGCAGAAAAAAACCTGATCTGCAGCTTGTATAAAATTTAGTTTTCTCTTAACAATGTGTCACGTGGAACACTGGGATAAAGGTCAGTCCCGTGCTTGCATATTTGTTTATGCTTAAATTCTAGATTATTATTCTTAAGGCACCTTGAACATTCCTGCCTGATGAAAACCTGTTTTGTGCTTGTTCTTGTAATCCAGATGATTATGAAGTTTTAGTTACTACTATTTACTTTGCTTTCCACTGCAAAGAAGTATTTTAAGGAAAAGAAAACCTTGTGCTTTACATATGTATCAATGTGCAAGAGCAGGATTTTCTTTTAGCTTTTAAAGCTTGCCTTTATTTTTGTTAAAAATTGAAATGTTTGTGGCTTGTGCAGTGCGAGTCCACACAATAACACATGGGTGGCTTTTGCTGTTGTTCAGTAAGTGCTGAACAGAGACACCCAATGCACATCAGCTTCAATGGAGGTTACACTAATGCTACATGGAAATTAGTGGAGTAGGTGAGTTGGTTTTTAGGAAATATTTTGACACAGCTGCTTACATTCAGAGAACAAAAAGGAAAAGAATAATGACTTCTGCAGCTGTGTATTCTGAAGGGATTGACTGTCAAAGTCTGGATTTATCAACCAGATACAAGTGAAATTATCTACTAAGAAAATAAACAGTCATTTGTAATACCCGTTTCTCACAATTAAAATAATTTTAAAATATATGAATGTTAGAGTGTTCCTTACAGAAAAAGAATATCAGTATTAAAAATTACTTTGCGGTTGCTGTTAGGGATTTAAAAAAAAAAAAAAAAAAGAAATGTGTTCATACAGTGTCAGCAACTGATAGTGACGTAAATTTGTTTCTCCGGTGTAAAGCTTCTAAAAACCCAAGGGAGCATGAGGGACAGGTGAATATCTTACCTCCAGAGCAACTTTCTAGAAAAAAAAAAGAAGTTTTGTGAGTCCATTCTTAGTTGTGACACTATTTTGTGATGCTCATCTTTCTGCTGTTGTCAGAATACTTGTAAGAAGGAAAAAGAAAAATCTAGGCTTTTCTGGTTTTCTTATGACTAGGAGAGTTCCTTTACTGTCCAAGATTTGCCAAGAGAGCTTTGGCTCTTGTTTGGACTCTGTAGAGCCTTCCATGGCCATGTCCGTGCTGTGCTGGCCCCCTGGAAGGCATTGTTCAGGTTCTGGCCCCATGCTTTGAATGAAATTCGGATTTTTGTATCACTGAAACAAGTAAAAATTAAAGAAAAGCCTCAGGGAGGTGAAAGGAGGGTAGAAATAAATGGTGGAATTCTTCTTTGAATTACTTGCTTTGGAATGAAGAGAAACCGTTGTGATAGCAGGGCCCATGAGGGACTTTTCTGGTAGTAAACCTGGAACCAGTTCTCCAAGGATACAATCTAATTAGCACCCTGTAGAAGTAATACATTCTGCTTTTGGATTGTTAAGAAGATGTAGCGTGTTCTTTTGTTCTCAGTAAAAGCACTGTGAAGCCAGAAGTATACTAATAAAATGTTAAATAATTATTAATATATTCCTGCTTCTTTGTCATAATATAAGTATGTGCCAGTTTACTAGAACAGTCATCTTCTAAAAACACTTGGAATAATTTTTAGTATTTCCAAGTATTTCCCTTTTTATGGGATGTCCTAAAATTTTCTGATAACCTCTTCAGAAAGCAAACCTTTTGTCTTCCCTTTCTGTGTGAAAAATTCCTTAATACTCAGGAAATGTGAACCTGCAAGAATTGGTCTTTTTTTCTAATCCTGGTTACACTCAGATGCCAGTTGTGAGCTGGTAGTTTTTTAATTTTTCGATAGATGTTTCCCTTAAAATAGTAATAACAAAAAATGTACTCAGTCTGTGAACAGTCTTGCAACAGTCTTGATTTACATGACATAGAAACATGACTGCATACTAGAATGTACTAATTATAAGCGGTTTGGTGTTACCACTGTTATTTCTCTGTTTATAAATACTTTTAAGTGACAGTGAAGTAGATTGCTCTATTCACAAGCTTTCATCTGCCCACAAGTGCCCTTACACAGTGCTCAACTTTTGCTTTTCAGAATTGTCACTCCTCTAAGTAAATTAAACTTTCGAGTCTGGAGCCATCAAACGTTAAAATCAGATGTCCTTCTGGGAAGTGCTGCTCTGGATATTCATGAGACTTTGAAATCAAACAGTATGAAACGTAAGTAGAAGGTTAACTGTACCTTGGAATGCTGCAGGATTTGTCAGGAATTCTCTGTTGCCGTGTCTGTGCAACTCTGTAGGTGGCCTCAAAAATTCCTTTTGTGGCTATAGATTCTCTTTATGAGCTTCCTCCCGCTTTTACAGTGTAATCTTTTCTCACTATACACAGCCTGCTCTGGTGCCATTAAAAACCTGGTATTTTTCACTTTGCTAGTATGTGCAAGGGTGAAAGCCTAATTAAAGAAAAGAGTGTTTCCTCTTATACAGTTTAAAAATGAAAGCTGATATTTTCCTGGTGCTAGACCTGGAAATGTGTAAAGTTATTTTTGTTCTAACTAGTGTTACGGGGATATGTTGTGTTATTCCATGCATCTTGGAACTAGTTGCCGTTAGGCAGCATGTGCGTCCTGTGGAGCTTGAAAGAGAAATGCGGAATTCTACACTTTCAGACGTGGGCGTTGTAAATGCAGCATGTTATAAGCGTAGTAAGACATTCTCCTGGCAGAGTGTTACTGTCCTGCTGGATCTGGGTGAAAATTGTTCTGTATCACACCACATCCCCTGCTGCAATTCATTGGGTTTTTCTTCAAACCATTTAATGAAGAACATTTATTTCCAGTTCTGTTTCACTGAAAAACAGTGATTTACCCTGAAAATATTTTTGTTCTGGGGATATGATGCAAAATCTTCACATTGTAAATGTGAATGTTGATGTCATTAGATAAGTGTGAAGTATTTTAATTAGAAGATAGAATTGGTACCTGCTCTGTAGGAAGAATAATGTGAATTACATTTCCTAATGACAGGTTTTTGAGGACAGGTGTATTAATTGCTTTAGAAATGTGGGCAGAAACACGAGACTCAATCTCTGCTGTACCGATAATCCTTTCTTTAGGCAGCAATAAGGTTATGCTTCAGTTTTCCCCTCTCTGTAGAAATAATAATTTTTTACTGGTGTCTGGAAATGATTAGCTTTATCACACAAAACATAGAAAATTAGGAAAAGACCGAGCTGTCATTCTGTGGTTTGTTTGGGTTTTGTTGTTTTTTCTTTCCTTGATCTCTGTGGTCTGTGATCGGCTTCTTGAATAAAACACATTTTTTCTTTTTTTTTCTGTCATGTAGTAAGATAAACTCCCATTATTTCTGTACGTTTTCAGTTGAACAGGTGGTGGTGACATTGCATCTTGTTGGTGACCGAGAGCCTGCAGAAGTGGTGGGAGATCTCTCTGTCTGTCTAGATGGGATGCAGGTGGATCCTGAGCTCCTGACCAATGGAGAGGCCTCAAGTACAAGAAGTAAGTAACTTTCAATTCAAATGTACCATCTACATTTATTTGGCATACAAAGCAGCTTTTTTTTTAATGGAAGCTTTAACATGTTTTAATAATCATAATAACAGCGGTTTCTATAACTTTCTGTTTGTAGAGGCCAGGACTTTTTCACATTTTTATTTGAGGTGGAATCATAGCCCACGGTGAAGCTTTTCAGCCTTACTGTAATGAAAATAAGATCAGCATCTTTATTTTCTGGACTTTGCTAACTTATATGTAGCAAATCTCAAACTTTAATGAAAGCCTGTAGCTTCCCTGAATGTTTAATAATATCATAAACAGAAAAGAATATAGAATAAGTTAGTTTGATCTTATCATCATCATAAGTATTCTGCTTACTAGGAGACATGGGTTTATATTGGTTTTTTCTTAAAATATCTCATTTAAATAAATGTCTTCATAGATTTTGTTCCCTGTGGAATGCTGCAGAGAGGGATTCACTGTTCTTTTTAGTTGATGTCATCAGTTTCAGATAACTAGTATTATGTTTAACTGAAAATCTTGAGTACATATAAAATGTGTAATTACACTACAATAAAAAGTAAGGGGTTTTAATTCCATGGTGCAGGACAGGCAACGGAGCATCTTTGAGGGTATAGTACATTGCAAAGCAGAAGTAGATAGGAGGTTATTTCTCCAGCAGGCGCCGTTGGGGAGACAAGGCAAGCAATTCATGGGACATTTTTAGGCTTCTGTTTGTTTTTTTTAAAGGCCTAAAAGAAGTTGCTTTGAGATTCCATCTAAGTATCATAGGAAAATGGAATTAACACACTGGCTTTGTAACCATTATTTTCTAAAGCTTTTAGTCCATCTTCCTTCCATCTTGTTGAAAGGACCGATCACATTATCTGACGGTGTGGGATTTTTTGGTAAAAAAAAAAGACAGATGCTGAGATTTCCTAGGGCTTGTGGAGCAGGGCTGAGGGGTGGCCAGAGAAATACCTACTGAGAGTAACAGATTCTCCCCTGATGCAATACTCAGGTTTCATCTGTACTTTCTTCCATTTCCTGAAATTCACCTACTGAGAAATAGGTGGTAGCAAGTAGAAAAGGGCGTGCAGGTAGTGGAACTGAGTCCTGGGTACAGGTTTGGGCTGAACGATGCAGACAGAAGTTGACATCCCAAGCCCAGAAGTTCAGCAGAGGGTTCCCAGATGACAGGGGACTGGAGCACAGGAGGAGAGTTAAATCAGTGTGACACATTCTTATTGTACAAGCTAAAGGTACTTATGGGCAAATACATTGTTTATTGAGTAGCTTTTAAGTTATGATTTCTGTTTCTGGGATTAAAACCCCTTCTGTGCCCAGGCCACTAACAGCAATTATCATAAGCCTTTACATGGCTACATCCTTGTCTTTGGCTTAGATCTCTACATAGTTCCCGTCAGAAATGATAACTGATTTCTTTGTTAATGACATTTATTTAATTCAATGGAAATAAAGTATTTGTGCTGTCTACATGAATGAGCAGTTCTGTGCTGCGTATTCAAGTGTTGCAAATGCTGGCACAAAAGGTAAATATTTCCAAGCTGGCTGAATAACCAGCTACAAAATGTTTGCAAATGTGGGCGGAGCGGCTGTAATTCAGTTTGGAGGGCTGCCATATTTTCTACCTGCTTGAATGCCTTTATGCTAAATAATTTACAGAGAAAGGGAAGGGTCCAGGCTAGAGAGCCCCAGAAGATAAAGCCCCTGCGGTTGCTTGTTGTCCAACCAGAGAGAAGGTTTTAGAGAAGTTGTTGCCTTTCCTGCTCTGCCTGTCATCCTTCAAAAGGGAGAGAACATGAAAAGCCAGTTCCAGTTGAAGAATGGAGAATGCTGCTTGGTGCTGCTACAAAGAGAGAGGACAGTGTTATCAAACTTGTGTGTGTCATTTTCATAGAGTCTAATGATATCCTGTTCTGTCTTTTATAAGGTGAAAATATTACTCACAGCGGCAGTGGTTTTAAACAAATGTATACAGGCACATCTAGAGGGACACGTGAAATGTATAGAGTGTGAAATAAGGCAGTAGATAAGCAGCACGTAGTGTATCACCTCCACGGTTGAAAAAATGTGAGCATTAAAGACTGCTTCTTTTCTTGGAAATGATTCAGAATGTTGCTTATACTTCTGTTGTCCTTTTCTTTTTGATATTTAAGGTCCCACACAGAACGATGGCTCCAAAGTAAAGAATGATACACGGTAAGACTTTTTTCCTTTTTTTTTTTTTTTTTTTTTTAAATTTTAATACTGCCTTTTAGTGTTTGCAGTTTTGAAAGAGGAATTACATGTTTTATAAAGAAGACAATTGAAAAATTTCAGAGTATGCCCTGCAACAGTGCCTGTTAAGATCTGCGTGTGTCCTAAACAGAAATACTGTGCTGTTGGACACACACATGTTAAATTGTTTTCCATATGAGCCCCATCTTCTGGCTGCAGTTTGGCTCCAGACCTGGCTGATCTTTTGGGTTTTTCCCTTCGTCATCCTTTTCCCAGTGATTAACCAAAGGAAATTTATAAAAAAAAAATAATTATCCCACTGGTGAGTAAATGGCACTGGTTATTTTTACCCTGTTTTGTTATATAGCATGGAGGTATCAGAATTATATTTAGCTTTGTTAAGAAGATACCAAGAGCTGTCTAGCAGTTGTGGTGTTTAAAGGTCGATATCGGATTATGTGCCCTGCTGCTTGGTAGGATAAAAGTGGGACCATACTTGCTGGTGGATTAACCTGCAATGAACACTGTGCTACTTTAATTAGCTCCCAGTACTAAGCTGTGAAATGCACATCACTCTTGGATGACATCTGCAGTAGGGAAGTTAAATTTCACTATTTTTTGTTAATAGATCATAACATCTCTGTCATCTAAAGTCTTCCCATGAAAGGGTTTTTGTTCTGTTTCCTTCGTGCTCAGGAGAATGTTTCCATGCTTGGGTATTCACAGTGCCCGAGTGTGTGATAGTATAATAATAATACTACTTGATTGGTTTTATTATCAACCAGTGGGGTCTTTGGTATTCATTAAAGGTCCATTTTGAGGATCATGTAAATTACCTGGAATAAGTCTACCGGTGGTTATTGTTACACGTGTAATAACGTTTTGATATGCATTGCTATACCTTAAGCCAGCTGGTCAAACACACTAAAGGTAAAAGGTTACACCTTTGCCTTTGTTCAAACACCACCGCTTTGCTTTCTGGGCCTGAGGAAGACCCGGGCAGTAGCTCTTACAAACTGCACATCACTAATGGCTTGTGCACGTTTTCAGAGTAATTTACTTTGTGGTTCATGTGGTACGGAATGAGTTGCGTGCACCACACCTGGTACAGACCAAAAGCGTGTTCGACAATGTTATTGACGCCAAATATGCGTGATTCTACTTGGTCCTCTGTGGTTTGTCACTCACTCAGCCTCACCTACTGCTTTCTATTTTCTGCACATGTAAAGTAGTCTAATTTTTGCGGTACGGGGCTAAAACCATAACCTGTGGCTTTATTACTGATGGCCTAAGTACTTGACCTGTCAATCCACTAGAATTTTGGTTGACAATCCTTTTATTTTGCTCAACATATTCTGAAGATAAAACACTTCATAGGTAAAGCTTGTAGATGCCTGTAACTCTGTTTAAGGAGCTACAGATGGATCAGACTAATACACCGCTCGGTGGAACTGAGTGGTACAGAATGGGCGAACTTCTCATAAAGTTGAGAAGCTTATATTCATAGCTGTTCTAAATTCTCTAAATTCTTCTGGCCTTTCCAGAATTGAGTTTAGGGGGGGAAATTGGTGTATTTCTAAAAATGTATGGTGTTCTCTAAAAATGTAGAGCATTCTGTGTATTGTGAGCGCATGCCAGCCCCGTGGAGTAAATGCACCCAGGCTGCTCTCAGGTCTTTGTCACCTATTCATCTCATTAGAGACAAGTGGCGGAAATAGCTGAGCAAAATCCAGAGCCTGGGCCTAAAGGCAGATGTATCGAGTTGGGAAAATGAAAGAGGAGATTTCAGTGACGGATGTTATATACATCTGTTTCACAACCTTTTCACGGGCTGAGGTTTCACATACTTCAGGAGATAAACTCTTAGTATATTTATACAGGTGTATAGGTGTTTAGACTTATGATGTCTGTAAGAATCTTACCTAGACATAACTATTACATTCCAGTCTCTTCATGAAGTTTAATGTCATCCACACGCTATTACAACAGTCCTCCTTTTTATCTTTTCCTGCAAAAGGACCAACTCAAATGGCCTTGAAAGCTGTGAAGATGCTGCTGCCAATGAAAACAAGACTGTTAACGGCAGTGATTCTCCCTTACTCACCAATGGGAACTGCAAACCTGCTCGACCTCCCAGACCTTCTCGGCCACCTCCGCCCACTCCCCGCAGACCCCCGTCAGTACCTGGTACGTGTTCTAGGGCCAGGGTTCATTCCAAAACCACACACACTTTCCATGAACATAACTCTTTGTGATGCTGATGGTTAACTACGTTTTTTCATGGAAAATTCTTTGGCAGATAACTTCCGAAGGGCTATTATTTAGCTCCCGTTCAGTACGTATTGTTTGATCATTGTTTCTAGTATTAGAAATTTTTCATTTCCATGTCTGCAAAGTAATGACTGAGGTGATACCGCTACATACAGCGCAGCCAGGACCAAAACAACACGAGTGAATGCGACTTCTGCACTGAGACATCCCCTGAGATTGAGGCGTGAGACGAAACCTACTGAAGGGCTCACAGAACTGTCTCAAATTGACAATACTGGGTTTTGAAATACTCCTTACTTGTTTCTGCGATTCGAATTAAATTCTGTGAAATAGAAACATTTAAAACATTCATTACTCTTTTGCACTGAAATGGATATTCTATTTTATTTTATTTTATCTGATTAGTTAAAAACCTCCTGTGCCCCCATTATTACATTATTCTCATTATTACAATTGATAAATGCTGAGTCTGGATGGTAAACTGTGATGCAGAAATTACTTTAAAAGATGAATTGAGTGTAGTTCAGTGATGAAGCCTGACTCATCTAGAACTTCTAATCCCACCCACCAAATGGCATTCAGAACAAACCTGAAAATGCTTAAAGAATGTCTGTATTCCCCTCCCATTCCGATAATTTATTTCCATGCAATGGCAAATCTCTTCTTGAAAATTTTAGGCTTATTATCTCTAAAATTATTATTTCAAATAATAAATGGGAAATAATTAACTCACCAATGCAAGAAAGTAATTTTTTGTTTATAATCATTTAGTGTTTACAGACGCAGACAACTTGCTTTGATACATGTGGTTTATTCTATCGGAAATATTAAAATTGTGCCATTGGTGGCAATTCTGGGATTAAAGCATTTTTAGGAAGTGAAACAAAATTCCTTTTTAGTTTTTTATGTAAGCTGTGAAATGTGGCTGTGTGCAGGCACTTTGAAATACCGGTTCTTGCACGTGTACCTTTGTGGTTTACAACTTCTGAAATTGATTGGTGATAAATATCAGTTAAAAGCTTTTTCTTTTTCATCTTTTTTTGATGTCTCTGACCCCACAGCAAGTGTAAATGGTCCTTCACCCACGTCCACAGAGAACGAAGGGGCCAGTGCGGGCTCAGCGGCAGCTACGGCCACAAACACATCCCCAGAGCAGAGCCCGGAGGGGGCGGCAGCCCCCACAACAGCCTCCACAACAGCTCCTGCCACGGCTGCGCTCACCACCCCCCCAGTGTCCCGGCAGGTCCAGCCAGTGAATCCTCCGCCTCAAGCACTTACCACAGTCAGTCAAGGTCCTCTTCCACCTGGGTATGGCTTTCATGAGTTAATTTTTTTTTTTTCTGGTGCTGACATTTCCAGTTTTACTTTATTTTACTTACAGTAGGTGTAAGAAAGCATTTGTAATACCTGCTGCATAACTAAAATACCCCCAGGTATTAATTCGGAGGTTTTCCGGAAGTGCTGGAGCCGGAGAGAAGGGCAAAAGAGCTGGTGAGGGGTCTGGAGCACAAGTCTTGTGAGGATCGGCTGAGAGATGTTCAGCCTGGAGAAAAGGAGGCTGAGGGGAGACCTTCTCGCTCTCTCCAACTCCCTGAAAGGAGGGTGTAGCCGGGGGGGTCGGTCTCTTCTCCCAAGGAACATGCGATGGGACAAGAGGAAATGGCCTCAAGTTTGCACCAGGGGAGGTTCAGATGGATATTAGGAAAAATGTTGACACAGAAAGGGTTATGAAGCCTTGGACTGGGCTGCCCAGGGCAGTGGTTGAGGCACCATCCCTGGAGGGTTTTAAAAGGCAGGTTGACGTAGTGCTTAGTGACATGGTTTAGTGATGGTTTTTATCAGAGTTAGGTTGATGGTTGGACTAGATGATCTGAAAAGTCCGTTGCAACTTGGACAATTCTATGATTCATAACTTTTTTGTCAGGCATGGTTTGTTCAAGAAAAAAATTAATATTTCAGGTATTTTTGATACTTCTACATTCTAACGTTGATGAAAGATAGAAGTTTTAAATAGTGTGACAGTTTGCTGTCTTCTAATTACAATGAAGCCAGGCAGTAAAATATTGGTATAGATAAGTAGAAGAAGAGCTGCTATTGCAGTATATAATCAAAAGTTTTGGACTCCATACTGCAGCTCGCTACCTGGGAGTAGCGTGGGCAGGCATATGTAGAATCTGCCAGATGGTTACTCTGTTCCCTCAGAGCTCTCATTTAGGATCTAAACTTTAAAAAAAAAAAAAAGTTTCTGGGCTCTTTGACTCTTTGAGTGAGGGAAAGCAAAAGCTTCCCAGTGTGAATGGTGTAATTGGTGAAATATCTGCCTTGATTGGCAGGCAGCTGAACCAAAAGGTAGGAGAGGTCTGAATTACCTCACTAACAGGGTAACTGAAATGTAAAAGCAGCCCTGAAAACATGGGTTGTTGCTTTAGCATTTTGATTTCAACAGAAATGACAGATGAGCACGCTTTTTTCCCCACAATGTTACATTTGATGCAAATACAGGGCTAAGTCAGTATCCCAAATGCTGCACATGCAGAAAATATGTGAGCAGTGCCCTTAGGATAAACTCTGCATATTTGTGATTCGTGCAAAATTTGCATATTTTGAGGATTTAAATTGAATTAGTTTTACTCTAAAAGGGGTTTATGCTCTACAGGTGATTCCGTTCAACAGGTGATTGACATACTTGATGTTGAATACAAAACTTTGCTTCATTGCTTGCTAAAATTCTATCTGTAGGCATGAATTTTAGCTTCAGTTTCCCAGAAGCTGGAAGATGGTCATGTAGAACGATTTTTATGTTGTAGTTGACGTGGAATCAGTGTTAGTGTGAACATTGCACCACTGGGTAATGTACAGCATTTTGGTGCATCTCATGAACTATTTTATTTAGAAATAAGCATTTTATGAAAAGAAACATTTCTCATCTCGGTACTGTAGATGAATGCTTGGAGCAGTTTGATCTGCAGGAAGATAAAAATGCTGTTTTATTTTCAGTTGGGAGCAAAGAGTAGACCAGCATGGTCGAGTGTACTATGTAGATCATGTTGAAAAACGAACAACGTGGGATCGACCAGAGCCTCTTCCTCCAAGGTGAGCCAGGATATGGGTCGATTTTTTCAGAAATTAATTGACTGGCAATTTATTAAAGCCAGAAAGCGTGTTTGTAAACAGAAATGTTAAACCCAGTGCAGAAAATTGCACCAAGTTGTCTCCAATGAGTTCTGTAAAAACGCATAGCGTGGAAAAGAGCTGAATGTCAAAAGTAACAGAATCTGAATTTCCTGTCAAAGATGAAGCGCTAAGAAGCACAGATTTAAGCTAAAGACAGTGTAGACACCTCCAACTGTAAAACAGAACCAAAACCACGGAAGAGTATTTTGGGATTGAGGTAAGGATCAGCTTGAGCAGGAACGCCCTTGGCTAGCTCTATACCCCGAGGTTACTGGTTGCAGTCCTTTCATCTTCTCTCAGGGTTCCCAGCTGTTCATTTACTACAGTCTTATAAACCAGCTTTGGTTATTGGGCTTTTCCAGCTGGGAGCATCAGAACAGCCCGTGGTGTTAGTCTCTGCATGGAAACAGTGTTCACATTTGTTCTGCGTTTCTTATTTTAAAAAAAAAAAGTAAGAAAAACGTAAGAATTATTCTGTTGCACTTCATTCATACACTCAGGTGGTTCACACGCTACACAGAATTGCAAAGTAAAAGCATGGGATAGTAAAGAGAACTTGATACTAAAGAAGAAAACCTGGCAGACAGTCTCACAGAGGGAATCCACCTGTCGTACTCAATTTAACCCTCTTTTAGAGGATTGACTGGTGTATTACTTAAATTTATTCAGAATAGTAGTGTTTTCACTCAAGTTCTGTAAATAGTATTGAATCCATATGAACTGAAAATAATTTAAAAAAACTAACAACCCAAACCCAACCCAAACCTCAATGCCAGCACCTTCCTTGTCTGCCAAATGAGTGTGTGAGGAAACCTTGCATCGTACAGCCCAAACAATCAGAGGTTTTGCTCTCTTTTTAGGAGAAACCAGCAACCTGTTGTCTTATGGCTTGGGCAGTGATAGTATTGACTGGTTTGTGTAGCTCTTGAAAACTATTTGAAAATAATCCTGAAAGTACAGTAAATGGACCGACTCTGACTTGGTATGATACGCAACAAAATAAAAGTGATTCTCCTCAAACAATATTAGTTCTTACATAGTTTTAGTGGAGGGTAAAAGGAGACTAAAATGATGGCTGATGAGCCTCTGCTTTCTGTCCACTACCTGCATTCTGCCTCTTTGCCTAAAAATGCTTCTGAGCCCTCAAAATTGTCTGCTATTGAGAAACTGTTGCTTGTAATTTGTTTTAAAAGCTGGGAGCGACGTGTTGACAACATGGGGAGGATTTATTACGTTGACCACTTCACTAGAACAACGACGTGGCAGAGACCAACACTAGAGTCTGTCCGAAATTACGAGCAGTGGCAGCTTCAGCGCAGTCAGCTTCAGGGCGCCATGCAGCAGTTTAATCAGAGGTTTATATACGGGGTAAGGAATTTAATGACGACTGTAAAGATTAAGTAAGAGAGAGACCTTTTTCAGTTTTTTCAACACATTGGTCTCTGTTCTGCACGTTGAAAGTGTATGTGTATTTGGGGTTTGGGCATGCGTGGGCCACTTTTCCCCATAAAAATACTAGACTTTGCTATTGTTTATTCTTTATGAAAATACAGTACTTTTGTGTGTGTAGCATGGCAGGCAGTAATAATTGGCAACCTTAGTTCTTGTCTTTGCAATGACTGCAGGCAGCAGGTGCAGTATGGTGGTTTGACCATTTGTAAACTGAATATAGGTGATGTTCTTTGATAAAATGTATTTACAATATTGATAAAGGTCATTGGTTCAAAACAAACTACAGCTTAGTAATGAGCTGGTTTATTTGTGTTGTGTCTTGTATTGGCTTTGCCAAAGACCTGGAAGGCAAGTGAGCTCACAGGATAGATGTTTCTGCTTTGGTCAAAATGAAATATGCACAGTGACTGTTAAGAAAGCAGGGAAATTGAAAATAATCCTTCCAGAATTTTAAATCCATTGTTTACCTCTGACAAACAGTAGACTTCAGACAACTCCCAACTCATGCTATCGGTTTATCAAGAATGGTGTAGGTCCTAAACTTGCTCTGTGTGTAGAGAATAAAAATGGGCCTCATAAATGGTGGTAGGGGGCCATGCACTGAATGCAGGAATGAAGGAGATTGCTTTCTGATTGGTTTGGGTGCTACCGTACCGATTTCCCTTCTGCGTAGGCAGAGACACTAAACAAAGAATAATTATTTTCTTGGCACTGTAGTTAATTAAGCATGCCAAGGTCTGTAAAATAGGCCTTCTCTGCAGAGAAAAATAAAATTGTTGGCATCTTTTGCTTATATGTAACATTAACAAAAATGCATCTCCTTCAATAATTCACGATGGCTCTGGTAGAGCATCTGGGAAGCAAATGACTAGTCATTAATGCACCATTTGTTTATGTGACTTGCAGAACCAGGACTTTTCATCCACACAGAACAAAGAGTTTGATCCCCTTGGCCCTCTGCCACATGGATGGGGTAAGACTGACTTGAAAGCGTTTTGTAATGCAATATAATTAAACATTAAAGCCTACTTCTGCCAAATTTTGTCAGCTGTTCTAAGCTAGTTTTTTAAAATTAAGATCTGGATCAAAAATCTTTTAAAACTAAATCTAATCAAATGTGCTGTTAAAATAGAGTTCTGACAAGGATGTGCTGTTTCAAAGTAGATTAGAAACTAGGAAGTGTTCCGGTTTGCTCCCTGTAACTCCCATAATAGCTTGTCTCACACGGTCATCCATTTTTACCACTTATATTGGGTACAATTCCCGCCCCCAATCCATTTTCCTGCCAAATCAGCCTCCAAATCCCCTCTAACTCAGGATGCCAAATTCCTTCCCCAAGCCAATTTGTTGGGCTGAAAATGTTTTTTGTATAATGACATCTAATCACTTCTTGACTTGCTCCTCCCCCTGGAATAATTTTGATTTTGTACTTTACAGGGTTAACAATTTGCAATTAGTATAATTGGGGGGTTTGTACAAAAATGTAAATGTAAAACTAATTTCTGGTTAAATTAGTTTCACCAGATATAAAGCAGATATAACAATTCCAGTTTTGTGATAAAGTTTTCAGAATTGTGTAATTTTAACGCAAGTAATTACTTGGCTTTAGTAATTAGACCTGGGTTTTTGGCTCATCTGTTTTTCAAACATAAATATTAGGATTTTTAGTTCTGGTATTGATGCAATTTTATGCCATAAAATTGTTGTTCCCCACACTTTGCTTTGTTGCATGGTGTATATAACATTTCAAAGAAAGTTCTCTAGGCTGGCAATGCCCAGGAAACAGCAAAAGTGAATTGTACATCATGTTGAATTCTGCTTCCACAGCATTTTTCCCTCTGGTGGTCAGATTTTGCCCTGTTTTTATAATTTGCATTATATATTCTGTATTTCTTTTGCAACACTAAATAGAAGTTGCATAAAGAGCTGCAGAATGCTAGAGAAGACCAAGCCGGGGCATTTATCATGAGCTTTGTTCAATCATGGGCATACACTAAACTATCTGAGAGAAAACAGAGATGTATTTTGTTGGAAACTGCATTGATCACTTTTTATTCCCTGGTCATTCCCTGTTAAGCCGTTGTATTTTCTTGATACTTGTGTATACATCTGGTATCTGTTTTGTGTTCCTGTCTGTATTGCTGTAGGGTCTGTCACAATAATCGAAGCAGCTGGAATTTCCTGTCGAGAAAACAGCCTTTTTCTTTCTTCCAATTAGTTTTCCTACAGTTGAAAAATAAATAGATAGGAGAGGATCTTAACGTAGAAATTTCAACTTCATTGGTATCTTAATCCATCTAAATTTTTAACTTGCAAAAATGCTGAAAAACCTTTTTAAAAAGTGCAGAGAGTAGCCCAATAGATCTAGCGAATGTAAATCTCTGGTGATGAGCTTGCTTCCTTCTCGCCCGTGGTTGTACGGTGGCTGTGATGCCCGGAGTCTCTCTGATATAAGCAGTGCAGGTAGTGAGAGCTCAGCTTCTCAGGGTGACAATTAAAACGTAAAGAACTTATCTATGACCACCATTAAGCGCAACTTTTTATGGAGCATGGTTCCATGTGACCATCAGCAGTTGGTATTAAGAGAGGCTCCTCTTTGTGTGTAGCCTATTAAGGAATAACACCAATGACAGTGAGAAGATGTTGAGTCAAAGGAGGAAAAGAAACCTAAAGGCTGTTGCAGGGTCTGTTGATTGATTTATTTATTTTATTTGATGCAGTCTCAGTGATACATTAAGCAGGGATTGATTTTTTTTTTTCCTTTTGCATCTTTTCAGAAAAGAGAACTGACAGCAACGGCAGAGTGTATTTCGTCAATCACAACACACGGATCACGCAGTGGGAAGATCCCAGGAGTCAAGGGTAAGGAATTAGTCGCGGGTTTATGTAAGTCTGGAAGGAAAATGTAACCCAGTAGTGAGACAGAGCTGGGAAATGCTGCCCATGGCTGAAACAGGGGCTACATGAACTTCAGCTAGCCCCTTAAAATATGGAAAGGTACTAGCCAAAATGGAAACTCTCCAAATATTACTCACTAATAGTACCGTTAGCAGGAAAGTCTTGGGTCAACAGCAGTAAGTTCATTCCCCAGAACAGCTCCTGCCCTTTTTATAAATAAAATACTTGTGTCTAAACCTTTGTGTCACTGGGGGAGGGAAGGGTTTATTTCATATGGTGATGGGATAGTGCTGAGGATCCTCAATAAGAATTTGATTATTTCCTAGACAGTCAGTAGCTAAGAGGCAGAAAGAAGACAGACTTGAAAAACTGCAGCACCCCTTCTCACACCTTTAAAAAAAGAAAGAGAACTGGAGGCACTACTAGAAGTAATGGAGCACTGTTTATTTTGGGCTCGGGTCACTCTGACTCTTTGAGGTGGGGAATGTAGGCAGGAAATTGAGGGTGAAGGTGTTCAATTCCAACTCCTCCCGTCTGAGCTGAAAACTTCCATTTGGTGAAGCAACTTCATCTGTCCTCTATAGAAAAGGTGTAAGACGAGGGGGAGTGGAACCTCCTGGTGTGTGTGGAGGAGTGAGAGCTGTACCCAGAGATGACAGCTTTTTCCATCATGGTCACACTGGGATGGGGAGAAAATACTGTTAATCTTAATTCAACCCAAGAACCACAGGTGCTGCCTTCACAGTGAGACACATGGTCCTGCAGTGCAATTCTGCGGGGAAAGTCACTCTGAGAGCACCTCAGGGTGATGCTCCTCGGGTCTTCCAAACACACTAAGATCTGGTTTGGTCTATACCAACATTCAGTTGGAAGTTGTTGGAAATTATACAAGATCTGCATTTGCGTTTGCTCCTTTTTTTGTCATTCTGAAACTCTTTGAATTTTGCCTGCTGTGATTATACATGAGGTACCAAAAGCTATTTATTAAAATTATGTCAGTTTTCAAGTAAAATCCTAAAAGTTAGAAGATAAAATTATGTTAATTGGAGGAAACATTGATAAACCTTGCTTACGTTTTTCCCTTAAGTTTCTATTTGCCTTTGTTTCCAGGTAGTGCGACCGAATGAGCTAATGTTTATTTAAATAGTCTCTTTGAGAGCTGACATGAAAATTTTAGAGGGGAAAAAAAGGCAAAATATATATTTAATGGAAAGTTTCTCAATCTGTAGTTTTTCTAGATGTACCAAATTTTTTACTGTCTCAGGTATTGTTCAATTGACTTAATGTATTAAGTTGATCAGTTACAATATATATTCTTGTATCTCTAGCCAATTAAATGAGAAACCATTACCAGAGGGCTGGGAAATGCGATTTACCGTGGATGGGATTCCATATTTTGTGGATCACAATAGAAGAACCACTACGTATATAGATCCCCGCACGGGCAAGTCTGCTCTGTAAGTGTTTTTAACATTATACTGCTTTCAAATGTGAAGTTTAGCACGCATCAGTTTTGAAGTTTTTGTTCTCTGTGTACATTCTTTATTTAATGCAGAAAGTTTCACGTGTAATAATGCTTCTTAATTTTCTGGGGTTTTTTTCATCCCCTGATAAGTGTCCCTGAAGAAGACAGTGTTTTGCACAATTCGGAATCCTTCTTGCCAGGGAGTATGTAAGATTTGAGGGTAATGGAGGAGGTTCGTCAGCACTGTTGATGTCCAGATCCCTTTACTCCAGTTACACTCAACCCTTTCTTTCTTTCATTTTTAGGAATCAGAATGGAGTTAAAACCAGAATTTAAGTCCCAACTTAATTAACTGAATATCATTACATCCTTCTTTTTTATATTTAATAATCAATGCTGTTTAAAAAGTACTGTGTGTGCACCCCACAATTTATAAAGGAAGATATAGTTTTGTTAGTTTAAAAGCAAGAAAATTGCACCCCAAAATCAAAAAACGCGAATAAGAGTCTTCCAACTGGATGACCAACTGAACCATACAACTGTATAACTAGTACATTTGCAGGCTTTTACTTAAATTACAAAACCACTTTTGAACGTCATTTTTTTTCCCTCCTTTTGGTTCCAGAGACAACGGACCCCAGATCGCCTACGTGCGGGATTTCAAGGCAAAGGTCCATTATTTCAGATTCTGGTGCCAGGTACAGATTCGTTTCCTGGGAATATTTGTTTGTCATTTTGGGTTTTGCTTACATGCTTTAAATGAACTCTTCAGTGCCTTGCAAATAAAGGTAATCAAACTTTTAAGGTTAAGGGTGAGTTAAATTAGGAGGCAGTAACTATAGGACTTGTATAAACTCATGTAAGCTTTAAAGCTAGGTAAGCCATGGCTGTAAAACTGCTTAGAATAAAGGAAAACATCGATTTATCTACTTTGTTTTGTAAAGTGGTGGGTTTCAGAATAGGATTTTCCTTCTGCTGTTAATAACAGAATATTTGGAGGAACAGTATTTTTATAGTTAATACGAGATCTACTTTCTGCTCAAATACATACTTAGTGAGAAAATGTAGGGCGTTTGACAGAGAACGTGCATCTCTAAACACTGAAGAATATACTGTGTTGCACGTTAATGGGCTCGAACATAATATGAAATTCCAGCGTGTCAGTCTTGGTCCTCTGAACATGTATATCAACAGAGTCCATCGCTTGCTGTTTAGGAAAAAACTTCTAGGTTTAAATGTTCCAGTTTTCAAAAGTCAATGAATTATCCTTTGAAAAACAGCAGAGAGACTAGCCTAATTTTTCACTTTGAGTTTTGTGCAGATTAACCTAAATTTTCTAATTTTTTTATTAAATTGCGGGGTAGAAAGCCATGCTGACTTGTAACGCGTTACTGATCTTTATTTTTTCTGATGTCTTACAAGAGTACAGTATTTGATCCTGTTCTAAGCTGGATATGGAGGCACATCACTGTAGATAGCAGTACTGGAAGCATTTGTCCTTGGAGCAAATTAGAATTCAGATATCTTTATTGCTGGGGTTTGTTTTATATGTATTAGTGAAATTCAAGTGTAGCTCTTTAAACACTACATTCAATAAATAACAGTCCAAACTTGGTATTAGAAACTTTAAGTGATTGTACCTCTAAAAAATTTCATTTCAGCAACTAGCGCTGCCACAACACATAAAGATTACAGTGAGCAGAAAAACGTTATTCGAAGACTCGTTTCAACAGGTATTGTGTTAAAGCATGTTAGTAGTGGGCATGGAAATGATTAAATTTATTGTCACGTCGTTCTTGATCCTTTGGCATCTAGCGTTATTTTAAGTGAGACTAATAAAAATGCTAATTTAATACTTACATATTAAAAGACCATGCTAAAATGTGAAGTTTGGGCTCTGAAGACTGCTTCATCTGACATAAGGGAATTTTTAATTTTTTTTTATTTTTCCTCAGAATTCTTTAAAATCTGGTTTACTTTTGAGGGGAGCGCTGTGGCAGAGCAGCTCCCCATTCTCAGGAAGTTTTCATGTTGGCGTTAGGGTTGTTGGCACATTTTTCCCAACAGTGTGTTCTAGAAGCGTGGGCTGTGCACCAAAACTTATTAAGTTGCTCTTAGTGTGGATGTTATGGCTCTTTAAATGAGTAATTAAATGTTTGAAAGAAAACAAAAGCTATTAATTCTATTTAAATTATTAGTAGCAAAATTCTTCTTAATGTCTATAGACCTGATCCATGGTTAAAATTTGTTCCTATGCAATATTTTCAAGTGTTTTTGAATTTTACTTTTACTTTTTGAATGTTCATTGTGGCGATAAATCACTCCCCTGGCTTTGAAGCCAGAAGTAGCTCATTGTCAGTCTAATAAGAGACACAGAAACAGGCTTAGAAGCACATGGAACAATTCCTCTTGGCAGATACTCCTCTTGGCTGTTTCTGTGTTTTTCTGATTTAAAAGTAACTTAAGAAAATACAGAATTTCTCTAAGAAGATAAGAACTGGCTCAGCAGAAGGCACAAATGGTGCAGTTGGCTGGTCTCTTCCTTTGGAACAGGGATGTCTTCAGATAAAAGGGGTTAGAAGGGGACAAAATAAATCCTGTAACTGAGAGTGAGCTACAGCCTGATTTCTGAAATTGCACTTGGTCCTTTTACGGTAACTGTAGAGGTAATAAAATTATACTGTGCTGGAAAGAATCAAGGGATAGATCATGTGAGTATGTGAACATCAGCAGACCTGGGCTTCCTTAGGAAAACAGGGTGCCTTATCAATAATTTAGATGACATAATCACAAAGACCCGCGTTAATTTTTTATACTTATTAGTCATTCATCATTTGCGGATACCTCTGTTGGGGTTATAAAATGTTGTGTGATGATTACTGCAGATATCTAGAAGAGATTTTTAAAATGCAAATCCTGGCCCAAATTCTGTGCCTGTCATTGCAAATGAAAAATTAAGGTTCTTGCATACACAAAAGTGTTATGTGAAATTTCTTCATGTAAACCTCCAACAATTGATCAAATAAACATAATTACAAATTTGGTCATTGTATTAAAACCGGGATCAGTAAAGTTCCTTAGCATCTATGATTCTTCCTGACTTCTAAAAAACAAACCAACCAACCAGCAAGGTTTTTGTTACCCTCTTTAGGAGATAAAGCTGTAAAATGAAAAAATATATAATGTATGTTTGTTATTGTTTTGTTTCCAATTTTTTTTTCTTTGTGTCCTTGATCCTGTCTCTTCATTACTTCTAGCTGGGATTTCATTCATTATGGTATTTAGCAAACACCGAATTTACTCACTTTGGGCCCATTTATTTATTGGCTGGATTTCTGTCATGTACTTACAGACAAGATGTTGCCCTAAGTGTCCCGAGTCTTTAATTTCAGAATTATTACTTCTTTTTCTTTTACGCCTTTTACATTTTAATTTATGGAAATAGGTTTTCATTTACACTTCGAATTCCATGAGCAGGTACTTCACATACTCATAATCCATTTTATGGTCTGAATTATTAAAAACTGTGTTGCTTGATAACAAATATAAAACGTTTAGTTAGTGCTTATAGCTGTTTTCTTAAAAAGAATTTTTAATTGTTTTTCTTTTACTAAGATAATGAGCTTCAGCCCTCAGGATCTACGGAGACGTTTATGGGTTATTTTCCCTGGTGAAGAAGGCTTAGATTATGGCGGTGTTGCAAGGTAAAGGAAACTGAAATGGCAAATAGTATCTTATTCTGCAAGTTGGTGGTGGGAAGAATTCCCCAAATTAGAAACTTAAACTGCAGTGCTTTCAAAATATTAGTGAAGTCTCTTCCTTATCTTTCCTTAGAATAGCTGAGGAAGACAGTTCCTGAAGACGTATGCGTGTCTTAACACTGTATAAAACTGTTTTCGATTCGCATTAGGAATTACTCAAATCATCTCGGTGATTAGAGAGATGCAGTTACTGAGCTACAGTAAGCCTTTGGCACGACTGTTAATATCAAAGTAGAGGGTTATTGAAAAAATGAATAGAAATCTACTTTCAAGTCAAAAGTCTTTATGGGAATGTAACCAAGAAGTGCATATATTAATTAGCATTCCTTAAACCCTTAAAGTTTAAATCAGTGGTAGACTCTTTAATCTGCTTATTTAGATAAGGGTGGTTTTTATCCAAACCACTAACAGTTGTATATCATTGTCACTTTGCATATTAGTTCGTTATTTGTGTGGGTTTCAATTTGATTTCAATTTGGTCTGGGATACTTTCTGGTAAAGAAGTCGGATTGCCTGCCTATGTGCCAAAGTCAACATGAGTTAGCAAAAGTCATTTCTAATTTAATTTATTTTGAAATGTGTTTTTGTTGTTTGTGTGATTTCAGGGAATGGTTCTTTCTGTTGTCACATGAAGTTTTGAACCCAATGTATTGCCTGTTTGAATATGCAGGGAAAGATAACTACTGCTTACAGATAAACCCAGCCTCTTATATTAACCCAGACCATCTGAAATACTTCCGATTTATTGGAAGATTCATTGCCATGGTAAGTTCAAGAGCAGAAAGATGTTCTCATGTAGTTTTCCTATCAATAAATACTGTACCATCCGATGGATAATTAAACAATTCATTTTTGAGTTGAAATTATTATCAGGTGTTGGGGTATAACTACTGTTGGTGTAAGTTAATTCAGCAGACTATGATGTTCTAGGTTATTTTAATTCTTTGGCTGTCAGATTTCATTGGTACAGAGTACAGAATATTGTCATATTAAGTATTCAATCATCTTTTGTGCTATTTTGTCTGTTTTCACGTTCTTCAGGCTTTGTTCCATGGGAAATTCATTGACACTGGTTTCTCTCTGCCGTTCTATAAACGTATCCTAAACAAGCCAGTGGGACTCAAGGATTTAGAATCTGTTGACCCAGAGTTTTACAACTCTCTCATCTGGGTAAAGTGAGTTTGACTTGATTTTGTTCTTGAAATAGCAATACAATGTTTTTGATTTTCACTTATGCCAGGAATTAGGTGTAAATTTATTACTAAAAACCCCACTGGAAAGAAAGATATTTTGATTCAAGAGTAGTACTGGAGTTTTACTGTAATTTTTATATAAATAATAGATAATTATTAGGTAAGAATTTGATAATGCAAAAGCCTTTCTGGTTCTTTGAATCTTCTGCACAGCATCTTGCATTCCATTTTTGCTCATTTTAATAAATCTAGCTAGACGTTATACAGATGTGGCAGCCTTGAACACTGTTACAAATCAAATGGCCTGAGTGAATAGCACTAAAACTTTTCAAGTAACTGATTAAAAGAAATCAGCAGAAATCCACTCTGTGTTTCTGTCTAGTTTAGTTAGAAACAAAAAAAGTTTAGTGCTACAATAGCATGAAGCTAACAAATGTAGTTTATTATTTCCTACCATGTAATTCTTGTTAGTCATACCTGAAATTTGCCTTAAGGGTTAATGTTGGACATTTAATGCTTTAAAGAAGTTAATGCTCATGGATTTTGCTAGCTGGCCTTGGTTTTTTGCTCCAAGCTGTGTGATTCAGGACCATTCCCATGTGTAGCACGTTGTCAGGCAGCTCTTTATTCTGCGTTCATACCCTTTCAGTCTTCCTCCTTCACTAGTTTGCAGATTCCTCTCCAGAGAGCAGGAAGTAAAAAGAATTATTTTGGAATTATGGAAATATTTTAAGAAAAAAATATTAAAACCCCCCTAGATCTAAAGCATTGTAATTCTGTACTTATTTTATAGTAGCAGAACTCCAGGTTGTTGTTGTCCATGGTTGATGTGCACCATTTGGTTCAGTAACAAAGAAGATTTTCCTTTCCCAACAGTTTAAAAAAAATAATTAGAAGGGAAGATAAAAAGACAAATTCAGTAAAAAATATGTTTTGCTTCTGCTGTAGTAAAAACAATTTAGCAGGAAAATGAGTCTTGTTGGTGTGACTAGAGAGATAAAACATTTTACTTAAGAATCATACAAAACCAGAATGGTTTTTAAAATGCTTTAAGAAATTTATAAAAGGCGTGGGGATAGATTGGTTTTTAAAGTCCAGAAATAAATATAAAAGACAATATTTTCATCTCCTGTAGTGGAGATGAGTTTTGGAAGCATTATCTTGAATAACGAGGAGAGGGGAAAGCAGCTTTATGAGATGTTTACAAATTGAGACAGAAACTGTGATTTGGTTTCAAAGAGCAGTATGTTCCGTATTCAATGTATGTGCTGCTAAAAGGTGTAGTGAGTTAAAATCCCATTAGGAAAACTTAAAACTATTGCTATTTGAGTAAAGATGTCATGAAACTGAGACCTGAAAGGGAAGAAAAGGCCTCAAAAGCTGTCAGTCCATATTTCTGTAATTAAGAAATCCTGTTATCTGTTTTGTAGTCAGAAAATGTATGTGTTTCAGAGACCAAACAAATATGATGCTTAAAAATGCAAGCTATATAGGGAAGAAATCTGCATTAAATGATGGGGGAAGCTATTACTGATGAATGCGCTTCTGACTGAATTGGACCAAGTTGCACATATAACAATGTTTACCTTAGGAACAGCATCAATCTTAATATTTTGTGGAAAGTCTAGAGTAAAAGGGTGTTATTTTAAGCCATTATCTGTAGACATAGTTGCATCTTTGCACTGGTGTGTGGAGTGCACATAAACGGGCCACTTCTCAACATCTCAAAGCAATGGATTCTCTATATAACACCCAATAATTGCAAGGTCTTTCAGTGCTGCTGGAGTGTGTTGTATTTATTCTGTGTATGGTCCTTTTGGTGCATATTTAATTTACGATGGTCTAAAAGAGAGCACAGAGGCTTCCAGATGTCAGTGTTAGGCTGCAGGTCCAAGGCAATAAATGGGGACTTGTCACAGACATCACAGACTAATTTTTCCCCCTTTTTCCCCATTTTAATTCGAAGTGTGCAGTGTTGCCAGGTACCATCTGGTGGTTCCTTGGTGTGAAATTTCTGAGACTGAATTCTTGGGGGCCAGCAGTCCTGAAGGAAAGATTTTTGTCAAAGCCAGGAGGAGCCCACATCTGTAATAAGAAACTAGAAAACTCAGAACTGGAGTAAGAACAGCTCTTACAGAATCACAGAATCTTCTAGGTTGGAAGGGACCTTAAAGATCATCTTGTCCAACCATCAACCTAATTTTGACAAAAATAAACACCCACACAACAAACAAAAAGCAACACCATCACTAAACCATATCTCCCAGCACTACATCAACCCGTCTTTTGAACACCTCCAGGGATGGTGCCTCGACCACCTCCCTGGGCAGCCCATTCCAATGTCTGATAACCCTTTTGGTGAAAAAATTTTTCCTAATATCCAGCCTGAACCTCCCCTGGCATAACTTGAGGCTATTTCCTCTAGTCCTGTTGCCTGTGACTTGGGAGAAGAGACCGACCCCCACCTCTCTACACCCTCCTTTCAGGTAGTTGTAGAGAGCGATAAGGTCTCCCCTCAGCCTCCTCTTCTCCAGGCTGAATAACTCCAGCTCCCTCAGCCTCTCCTCATAAGACTTGTGCTCCAATCCCCTCACCATCTTTGTTGCTCTTCTCTGGACCCGCTCCAGCACCTCAATGTCTTTTTTATGGTAGGGGGCCCAAAACTGGACACAGTACTCAAGGTGGGGCCTCACCAGTGCCGAGTACAGGGGGATGATCACCTCTTGGATCCTACTCGCCACGCTGTTCCCTGTTACATCTCACTCTGTATATCAGGGTTTCAAAGGACTAAGCTGCACTGGCTGCATGTGCTTTTATTAATCTGCACTCAGGATTTGGGGTTTTTTTTCTTTGGTTTTTTTTTTTTCTTTTACCACAGCAGAAAGCAATAAGGAAGCCTAATGCTGTAATGAGAACTTTTTTGAAGGCTCTCTCTAGAGCAAATATGACCCAAATATCAGCTGCAATTTCTGTAGCAATAAAGAAATGTTCTAGGTTGGAGTCCATGGAAGACTTTGCCCCTTTAAAAAAAAACACTTAAGGATATGAAAATTCTGGAGAAAAACCTTCACACCTCCGATGGTGCACATTGTCCTCTAAATACAGAGACCTCAAATTCAAGTTCAGTGTAGTGGAGCCTGCTCAGCTGTAATGCTGCTGAAGTTCTCTAAGGAAATGACTCCACATTTGTAGGGGGAAAAAAAGTCATGTCTGTCAGGGTTGATATAATTTTATTCCTCATCAAAAAATGATTTCCTTCTTTGCAGGAAGCTTTCAGTAGTTTTTAATTTCTTGGCGCTTCTCTCAGGTGGTCATTTTTCTCATTCCCGCAATTTTGAAAATTGCACAGAATCACTGAGTTTGGAAGGAGACCTCTAGAGGTCATCTAGTCAAAGCTCTCTGCTCAACCGCAGCTAGAGTATGTAGCTTTCATTTCAAAAGAAAGGTGTGATTTTACTTCATCACCCATCCATCTGCAGCCTTCCTTCCTCATGTAAGATTTCATCCAATAGCACAGGAAGGACATCGATCTGTTGGAGTGGGGCCAGAGGAGGCCACGGAGATGCTGGGAGGGCTGGAGCCCCTCTGCTGTGAGGACAGGCTGAGGGAGTTGGAGGGGTTCAGCCTGGAGAAGAGAAGGTTCCGGGGAGACCTTAGAGCCCCTTCCAGTCCCTAAAGGGGCTCCAGGAGAGATGGGGAGGGACTCTGGATCAGGGAGGGGAGCCGTAGGACGAGGAGGAAGGGTTTGACACTGAAAGAGGGGAGATTGAGATGAGATCTGGGGAAGAACTTCTTTGCTGTGAGGGTGGTGAGAGCCTGGCCCAGGTTGGCCAGAGAAGCTGTGGCTGCCCCATCCTTGGAGGGGTTCGAGGGCAGGTTGGAGGGGGCTTGGAGCAACCTGGTCTGGTGGGAGGTGTCCCTGCCCAGGGCAGGGGGTGGCACTGAGTGGTCTTTAAGGTCCCTTCCAACTCAAACCACTCTATGTATTTTGGAAAGGTCACGTTCAGAACACGATGCTTAATAAACCACGGTGATGTTTTCAAGACTGACATTTCTGTGTTACAGTTCAAGCCAAATATCTTGATTTTGCACTTCATTTTTGGGGAAAATGGTCATCAAAGCCTCTGCATGTGCAGGTGTTTCTTCACTTCACAGAAGCACATATCAGCATATAAATCACAGTGCTGTACCTGTTATTCTCCTGGCTATAAATGACTATGAAGAGAATAGAGTTTATTTGAGCAATGTTTGTTGGCTGCAGCAATTAATGTATACACGTTAGTAAAGTCAGTACTTCTTGCAAAACCATAATTATTGTGTAAGGAACATTTCCTTATCCTGATTGTTTAGCTCCAAACCTTTTTTTCTTAAGGTTCTTCACATTCATCTCCTCTACTGAGTGTAAAGTCTTGAACACAGTTACTTAAAATCATATTTTTTCCTTACAGAGAGAATGATATTGAAGAATGTGGCTTGGAAATGTTTTTCTCGGTTGATAAAGAAATTCTAGGTGAAATCAAAAGCCATGATTTGAAGCCAAACGGTAGCAACATTCTGGTCACAGAAGAAAACAAAGAAGAATACATTAGGTAAGGATAAATGAAGATTTTTAACATACTCTTATCACCCTCGTTTTCTTCCATTAGCTCTGGCAAGGCAAGATTGTTGAACTGTGTCATCTGAAGCGTTGCTGAAATTCTGTCTCTCAGTAATTGCTGATGTTGGTAACAAGTGGTAGTTGTTTGGATTTTGTATTTTAAAGAAAAATATTGAGAGAAATAAATTTCTAAAATCCACTTTTTCCAAAGATTACAGTTAGTAGAAGGTCCACTTTTTTTCCTTTAGGTAGTTTTGAGCAGAACATCATGACAACAAATCTGAGTTTCAGGTATTTCATGAAATCATTGCATGTGTTTATTATTGGAATTACATTTTTTTACAGCCTTCTGATACTCTCCTCAGCCATTTATGTTTGGGTTTTTTTTTAAACTTAACATTTTTGGATGCTTTTGTGACAATTCTCATTCTTTAAAGATACTTGGGATTACTAATTTTATCTGAACTGGTCTTAGGTCTTACCATTTGTAACAGGCCAGTGTTATGAATGAGGTCATGAATTGTATTATCTCAAATGATTACATTTGCTGTACCAGAGGGGGTCTTTAAGGTTAAGAAGGAAGGAGCCTAAGAGTGATGAGAGAATAAAAATGTGAACGCTGACCTGCTGAAATACTCCCTTCTTCCTTGGTGTGCAGCACTACATAAACTCTGCTTTAAAGTGTGAACTTCAACATGTAAACTTGGAGGATGTACTTGCAAAAAATAAAAATAAAAAAAATCACACGTTGTAGGCACAAAAAAACCTGAAACACAGTAGAATTTTCCTCTCCTTCTTGCACTGTGTTTTCTGGAGGTGTCTTTCACGGGAAGGGGTGAGGGAGAAGGCAGCGGATTTTGGTTTTGTGGCCTAAGTAACCTGAAGACATCTCAGTGATGCACAGAAAAGGTGGTATTTGCAGAAGAAACATCCTGGTATTTTGTGCAGTTTTGCAAAGTATTAATATTGGGGTTGAAAATAGGGAGGATCTGTAGAAAACCATTCTCTTCTAGTTTCTAGAAACCCAGGGAGAGCTCAGATTCTGGTTTCACTCATATTATTCTGTCTTACTCCGAGCCCTGCTTTAAGTCCCCAAAGTTTCTAGGATTGCAAGCAGAGAGTAGCCGTCTCTCCTTTAGACTCCCGTCCTCCTGCCAGGTTAGGCTTGAATTCAGCATAATATCTGCTTCTCCCTGGGTTCAGGTTCTTCGGGTCTCCTGCCTGCTTTTCACCCTTTTATTAATGGAGAGTGGACTTTCTGCCACAGAGCAAAAGTTTCATGATTAACAGAAACAAATATGGAGCTTTCCAAATGGACATAGGCGTTTGTTGGTAAGCTGGCAGTCCTACTTACCTTCACCGCTACAACTTGACCTAGTTTTTACCTTCTCATGGATAATGACTGAGATTTCTGGGGAGAATATTAGACAAATATAGCTCTGCGATTTTTTTTCCTTTTATCAAATACTTGGGGACTGCTGTGCTCTCGTTAATATCATCAGTGAATAGGTACAGCCTGCTCTTTGAGTCTAAAATACTTTCCGTAGCAAAATGGCTGGAAACACAGGGTTTTAGCTTGAAGAAAAACCAAAATGGTTTGCACAGAGTAAAGGTTACTAATAAAATTATACAATGCTCTATCCCCAGAACTTTCCAGACTGTCCATATTTATTTTTTTTTAACTTAACTTGCAGTTCATCTCAAAATAGGCTAACAAAGATGTGGACTTGGGTTAGCACAAGCCATTTAAATTATCTTTCTGTGTCTTCTTTTCCAGGCTGGTAGCAGAATGGAGACTCTCCCGAGGTGTTGAGGAGCAGACACAGGCTTTCTTTGAAGGCTTCAACGAAATTCTGCCACAACAGTATTTGCAGTATTTTGATGCTAAAGAATTGGAGGTAAAGGATTGTTTGGCGATTGCTAGATCCAGGTTTTTACACATAAAATACTTGTCTTTGTCTGAAGAGCAGAACTTGCTGAGGCTGACAACACAGTTTTATAGGGCATATGAAGGAAAAGTTATAGAGTATTTGATTATTGTGTTTCCCTTCACTTTTCTCTTTGTTGCCTGTGTACGCATTTCCAAAGGCTAAGATTCTACCAGTAGAAATTTCTTATCAAATTGCTTTTTTAACCCTCAGCAATTTGATTTGCCCATGTTAAAAGAATGAGTAACTTGACAGAAAGGAAGATAAAACCAGTTATGCAATGGGTGATCTCATATAGACTGGACCAGGTTCTAGATGGTTTTCATCTCTCAAAATTACACTTTCTGAAGCATATGTTCAATTTAAAAATATAAAAACCATAAAAGCAAGACATCCTGTATCTGGGCTCCCTAGTTCAAGAAGGACAGGGAACTACTGGGGAAAGTTCAGCGGGGGGCTATGAAGATGAGGGACTGGAGCATCTCTCCGCTAAGGAAAGGCTGAGGGAACTGGGGCTGTTCAGCTGGAGAAGAGCAGACTGAGAGGGGATCTCATCAATGCTGAGCAATAGCTAAAGGGTGGGTGTCAGGAGGATGAGGCCAGACTCTTCTCAGTGGTGCTCGGTGACAGGACAAGGGGCAACAGACACAAATTGGAACATGGGAAATTCCATCTCAACATGAGGAGGAACTTCTTTCCTGTGAGGGTGGCAGAGCCCTGGAACAGGCTGCCCAGAGAGGTGGTAGAGTCTCCTCTGGAGATATTCAAACCCACCTGGACACGTTCCTGTGCAACCTGCTCTGGGTGATCCTGCAGGGGGTTGGACTGGATGATCTCCAGAGGTCCCTTCCAACCCCTGCCCGTCTATGATGATGTGATTCTAGCGCAGAGTTTTATGGCTGGGCAGTGATAACTGTTCCTGGCTTGGATGTCTAAATGCAAGCAATTCTTCTGTTTTTCGTGACAGAGATACTTTCTATTTTGTGCCCTCTCCAAGTACCCTTCGTGAGCAGTTGTCATTCTTTGTTTTAGAAGTTTTGTATAAAGTTTAAAATAAAAAAAAAACCAAAAACCATACTGTCCCTGCAGGTGCTTCTAAGTACAAGTGCAGTTGATGTTCTAGCTCTGTGGGAACTCGTAGAAGGAAAGTCCTACCTTGTATTTGTGTGTTTATTTCCTTTTTTCTCCCCTAAAGGTGCTTCTGTGTGGAATGCAAGAAATAGATTTGAACGACTGGCAGAGACATACCATCTACCGGCACTATACCAGGACCAGCAGACAGATAATATGGTTCTGGCAGGTTTGTAAACTGTGTTTTATTCTGGGACCAACAGAAGTTACAGAGCACAAGCTACAGCTTCATAAACGATGGTCACAATTATTGACCAGATCCGTAGGGTGTAAATATAATTTCTTACTGCTAATCCAGCTGTTCGCAACAGTCACGTGAAAAGTTGAAAATCAAATCTCTACCTAAATGTTTATTTCAATTATTATTTTTCAGTTTGTGAAAGAAATAGATAATGAGAAGAGAATGAGACTCCTGCAGTTTGTTACTGGAACATGCAGATTACCAGTGGGAGGATTTGTTGACCTCATGGGTATGCATTAATAATCCCTCTAATGCATTAGAAAATTGTTTTAAAAGAACTAAGTTACATGTTTATGGACATATTTAATGAATTTTATATTGAATGCTCTTTTGTAAGTCCTGCATATACTTGAGTATAACGGAAAAAGAGAAGGAAGGAATGTTTACACTTGTATTGAGTTTCAAAATCACTTCAAATTTATGCATTTCGCCACGCTTTGATCTTGACAGAGCTGAACAGTAGAAGAGAGATCTCTCTTTTCTATGCAAGTAACAGCAATCTTGTCTTGGGTTTAAGCCTCAAACTTCACCTGTAATGTCTTACCTACTCCTACCAATGCAGCTAGACCTAGGCCTTGCTTATTTGAATCTGTTACAGGGAGCAACGGACCCCAGAAATTCTGTATTGAAAAAGTTGGAAAGGAAAACTGGTTACCCAGAAGTCATACCTGGTGAGTACGTCACCAAGTAGGATGGTACTATTTTTCCAGTTTTGCTGACAAGAATCTACTTGGAGATTTTATTGCACATATTTAAATGGTTGAGACTGTGTGAAAGCAAAGTTCTACTGATAAACTTTGGTGTTCAATAACAGCTGAACTTCTGAAGAACTCCTGGGGGAGTAGATTCCATTGTAAATTCCATGAATTTGTGTATTATTGAAAATTTAAAGTAATAAGCAGTACTGTCATTGTAATCACTACATTCCATCTTGATAGTGAAGTAGCCACATTCACACTCTCCCCTAAAGAAAGGTTCCTCCAGTGAATTAGAGCTTAGTAAAAATACAAATTTGAAATTTAAAATGTGAGTTATGACTGGGAGGGGTGGCTGACACCTCAGAAGGCTGTGCCACCGCGCAGCGAGACCTGGACAGGCTGGAGAGCTGGGCAGAGAGGAACCTGATGACATTCAACAAGGGCAAGCGTAGGGTGCTGCACCTGGGGAGGAATAACCCCCTGCACCAGGA